>JAGFNQ010001236.1:130789-310166 GCA_024364735.1 Boesenbergia rotunda
ACAGATTTCTATCTAGATATACCTAATGTATAATCCGAATTCAAATTATGAATTCCAATATGACCTTTAATAGGTTTAGTAAATTGTGGGTGCATTTACTTCGATTATTACATAAATGATCTCATCTTAATATAAAAATCAAGGCAACCCAACTTATGAGTATGTCTCTATTTACAACTACATAAACTGTTTCATAAGTAATAGTCTTACCTCTATTTATACTTAACAAATAGAGATGATTGTCCTGTGAGTGGACCAATCTCAACCTACTAATATGCTCATCGAAACTTTTATCCAAATATAACAAATACATTTACTCTGAATAGATCATGATATTTCATATATAACCAATTGGGTTACATTTTTAGAAGTCCCAAAGACTTCACATGTCCTTGAAATGACTCTTTAGTCAATGGCTCAGTAACAAGATCTGCAAGCACACGTTTAGGGATATACTAAAAAAAAATATCTTTTTCTGTCAATAATATCCCTTATGTTTGCCTTTGTTGTGATTATCACATCACACTGTAATAAGACTCCCACTGTCATCAACAATCCTCAGATACATCAAGAACCTTCTTAACCAGATAACTTCTTGTGCAACAACTGCACGAGCCACATACTCAGCTTCTATTGTTAACAGCACTACACAAGCCTATTTCCACAAGGCTACACAAGCCTATTTCTTCTTGTTCTATGAGATGACGCCACCATTCAACAAGAAGGTATAGCTACATGTGGATTTTATGTTATCAAGGTCCCTTGTCTAATATGCATCTGTATAACCTTTCTGGCTCAGCTTTGATCCTTTTCACTGCTTTTCAGTGTCTCGATCCTTAGTTTAACTGGAAACGACTAACTAAGTCGACAACATAGCTTATATCGTGACGAGTACACAACATTGTATATATCAAACTACCAATGGCACTGGCATATGGTTTTTTTCTTCATATTTGCTATCTCTTCAGAAGTCTTGGGAGATATAATTTTGCTCAAAACAATACTTTTCACTGTAGGTGTTTGTTCAATATTGCAATCTAACATATTGAAGTGTTGTAGCATCATAGTGATATAAGCTTCTTGGGGCAAACCCAAAAGTATTTTTGATCGATCACGAATAATCAGCACTCCTAAGAAGTACTCAGCTTCTCCTATATCTATTAGATCAAATTGTGATTAAAGTCCAGACTTGACTTCAATCACAAACTTTAGGTCACTTCCAGCTATTAGCATATCATCAACATATAATAATAAAATGATAAACTTTCCTTTATCCTTCCTTAGGTAAACACAATAATCCTCATTGATCATTTCAAAATCATAAGACAGAATGGCTTCATTGAATTTTATGTTCTATTGCCTTGACGCCTACTTCAGCTCATACATAGACTTCTTAAATCTACATAATTTATTCTCTTAACCCTCAACTATATAACTTTCTGGCTGTGTCATATAGATTTCCACGTCAAGATTACCATTAAGGAAAGTTGTCTTTACATCAATTTAATATAATTCTAAGTCAAAATATGCTACTATAGCTAGGATGACTCGTATTGACACAAACTTCACAACTGGGAAGAATGCCTCTTCAAAATCAATATCCTCCATTTGGGTATATCCTATTGCAACCAAACGAGCTTTGTGTTAATCGACCCATCAACTTTCTTTTTAATTTTGAGAATCCACTTATTCCCAATAGCCCTTCGGCCCTGAGGAAGATATACTAAATTCCAAACTTGATTCTTTCTCATAGACTCCATTTTCTCATCCATTGTAATTTTCCATTGCTCTTTAACTGAGGATTTCAATGCTTCCTCAACTGTTCGAGGTTCCTCATCATCAACTGGGAGAATCATTAATGTCTCATTCTCAAAGTCAATTCTTCTCCGAGGAATAATCTAACGACACCTTTTTCGCAGATTAGATTGTTGAGAAACTGACTCATTCATAGGTCATTCACTCCCACTAGGTTGACTAGATTCAGGTATCCCTTGTGATTCATAATTAGTTGATAAAGGAACGGTATCCTCCTCCTCTATTGCAAATAGAGGAATCGATTTATCAACTTCACCTCTTATTGGGAACTCAGTTTCAAGAAAAGTAGCATCTCTTGACTCTATTTCAGAGATAGTTCCATCTTGTTATTCACCAATGAAAATATAACCCTTAGAGGTATCATAATATCTTACAAAGATACACTTTCTACCCCTGGGTCTTAATTTTTCATATTTGTAAATTTTGACATGAATATAAGTAGCTAACCCCAGCGTCTCAGATTACTCAAATCTGATTTTCTATCTATCCAAAGTTCTTATGGAGTAGATGGAACATATTTAGAAGGCACCCGGGTAAGTATGTAGGCTGCAACCAATAATACATCTCCCCAATAGGAAATAGGAAAATTAGCTTAAGTCATCATCGACCTAACCATTTCGAAAAGAGCTCGATTTCTTCTTTCAGCAGCCCCATTTTGCTGTGGAGTTCCAGGGATAGTTAGCTGTCTAATAATCCCTTCCTTATTACATATTATCTTGAACTGATTAAACAAATATTCACCTCTACGATCAGTGTGAAAGGTTTTAACCTTACAATCCAATTGATTCTCAACTTCATTCAAATAACGATTCAAGCAATCTAATGCTTCAGATTTATAAGAAATCAAATACACATGACCAAAACGCGTGAAGTAATCAATAAATGTAATGAAATAAGAACTTCTATATCTAGCCTTCACATTCATTGGACTATAAATATCCAAATGAATCAATTGCAATGGTGATTCATCCCTAATAGTTTTACCAAATGGTTTCCTGGTTGCTTTTCCAATAAGACAATGCTCACATATAGATAAGTCAACTTTAGCACGAGTGTCGAGCAGACCCTCTTTTGCTAATTTATTCGTTCTTTCTTATCCTATATGTCACAATCTAGCATGTCAAACTTCATCATTAACATCAACATCGCTAGTAAGAGCAATGTTTGAAAAATAACCATTATTTCCATAATTAACATCTGGTTCTACATTAAGAACCATGAAACCATTCAATACATAATCATATCCAATTAACACAGAGTTAATTTTCAGTTCAACACAATGACTAAAAGTTCATATAATAACCAAATTCAAGAAGACTATTAACGAAAACTAGATTCCACCACGAAAGTTAAGTTTTCAAGTATCAATTCCTTTGACTTTAATTCTTGTATTATTTCCCACATATATCTATTTATTGTCAGCTGGTACCCGACGGTACTCTTCGTATATAGCTCGATCATGAGCTACATAGTTCATTGCTCCTGAATCTTTTTCGGCTCAGTACACTCTAGAGCAAAGTGACCCTTCTTACCACAGTTATAGCAAGTCCGCTTGCTTTTAGGCTTCTTTCCATACTTCTTTTCTTTCTTTTTGATTGGGTCTTGCATAGCAGTAGCACTAGTTTTTTTCCCTTACCCTTTTCTTTCTTGAACCATCTTTTCTTATTCTTGGATTTAAAACCTTCAGTTATAAAAACTTGTTCAGAAATCCTTGTGGATTCTATTCTCTTCGCCTCCAATACGGCATGAGACATCAATGAAAGTCTTAATATTCTCACTGTGAGTAAGGTTTTATTTCATTGTTTCCCAAGAATCAGGAAGGGAACCAATAACTTCCTGAACCTGTTGTTCATCGGTCAACTCTGTTGGGGCAATCTATGGTCCGGAGTGACCATGTGTTTTGATGTTTGGGCAAAGTGTTTAAGTTAGGTTCACCCTTGTGTTTGATATGTGTATTTGAGTGTGCAGGTTTTGCAGGATACACATGAACTTAGCTGGACGGTTTCGGGACCGATGAAGGATGGCATGGGAGACAAGCCGTGGGCTTGCATACATCCGAGGGACCGTGGACAAAAGCAGGGACGATGAGCCGAGGGAAGTGGACTTCGAGGCATACGCGAAGGATGGCATAGGAGACAGGTCATGGGCTTGCATTCATCCAAGGGGCGAGAGTCAAAGTTGAAGAGGGCTTGAAGGCAACAGATCGATGCTACTTGATGAAGAGTCAACTAAGTCGTGAGGGGTCGAGTGCTGAGGGAATTGTACTTAGGAAGGAAATCCTAAGGTTCAAGTGCTGAGAGAAATGTACTCAGGAAGGGAAACCTTAGGTTTAGAAGTGGATCAGTCGACTGATGCTTGGATCAGTCGACTGATGAAGTCCACAGAAAGATCAGTCGACTGATGACAGCAGAAATTCGAACGTTGAGCTGTAACGTTCGAATCTAAGTGGGGCCAGTCAATTGGTAACAGTCTTCTCAGGAAAGAGCTCTATTTAAGAGAACTCGGTTTTGGCTGAGACTTCTTGATGAAATTGGCTTTGGTTAAAGGTCAATTAGTTGTCTAAGTGCTCAGAAGAGTGTTGCGGGTTGTGGCGAGGTTTCTCCACCCACAAGGAGCTACACGAGCTAGCCGGAGGTCTTTCGGGGAGTCATCCACCGACGGATCAGGATCGTCTACCTTACGGACAGCCGTGGAGTAGGAGCTTTATCTCCGAACCACGTAAACGGTTTGTGTTAGCATTGTTTTATATTATTGTTTAGTTTTCGCTTGCGCTTGCTAATACGTGTAGGGCAAGTAAAATCAAAAAGTAGCTATTTACCCCCCCCCCCCCCCCCCCCCCTCTAGCTAAACGGAAAGGTCCCAACAAACTCATGACCAACAGCCTTTAGCTCTCGAATTATATTTCATATTTCCCTCAAATGATAGGCCATGGTAATATTCAGGCGCTTTTTACAACTATTAAACTTGATTGTCATTTGGCGAAGCTTGCATAAACTAACTCCACTGTATTTCTCTCTCAGGGTTACCCAGACAGCATGAGTTGATGGTAGTGGCTCATACTTAAATACCAAGGCATCTACCATTGAACTAATCAATATCCCTTTAGCAGTGGAGTCATTTTTCTTCCATATCTTATTGACATCAAGAACAAGTCTATGCTATGCAATTAAACCATTAGCAGGTTCTTCCATCAACTGATTTATAACCTCTAGAACTTCTTGTTCCTCAAGAACATATTATATCTTGAGATGTCATATTTTATTGTTATCCCCAAATAATTTTTCTCCCTTGTTCAGTTATAATGTTCTTAGTTGTCGTGATCTATCATAAATAAACACATTATTTATTGTTCAATTCGACAACTAATGCCGTTAGACCGCCATCGATCGTCGTTTCAGCCACGAAAGTGAATCGTCTGTCACCCATTGCTGTAGCCAGCCCAGCGACAACCATCGTCGCGAATTTTTTTTCTCCATGACAAACACAGTCGCTGGCGCGTGATATAGGCGCCTGGTAGACGAGGTGAATAGGGGAAAACCGCCACAACTACATCATCGGTTTAAGAGAAAAACGTCGTGAAGTGCAATCGTGATTTCTTAGCAGAGCGATCGATAGTGAACAGGTTTCATGCTTTTACAAATCTAACGTGCATGCTATGATTGTAAGTACCCCTGGTTGCTTTTGATGTGATTAACCGATTTAAGTTAGGTCTTGGTATGTTTAATCCCTCTGCTAAGTGTGTAGGAGCTTAGGTACGGAGGAAGTCGAGTGTAAAACATAGCGGACGAGAAGGATTGTGCGGGGAAGTGAGCTGACGGGCTGGGTACAATCCGAAGGATGCGGAAGCTGCGGAAGAGTACACCGGTGGATCGAGAAGGACGTACATGACGCCCGAGTGAAGGGAAATCGGGAGGAAGCACGCTCGAGGGGCGACAGGTCGGAGTCGGGTTCGGGTGAGCCTAACTCCGGTTGGCCGGAAATCACCCAGAAGATGAACCAAAAGATTGGTTAGTTTGACCAAGTTAAACCAGGCACCTAAAACAAAATGAATTTTATTTGTTGCTATGAAGATTCGAACTAGCAACCTCGCCTGTGTATATCACTAGCTTTACCGACTAGGATAAGGAAGAGATGTGATTGAAGTTATTATGAGCAGATGATAAAGTTATTTATCTATTGCGAGCAGAAGACAAAGTTATCTCTTAAAGGATAACTTTATCCTTTAATCAGATCCAATGGATGCAGTTTAATCCCATCCAAGATCAACCATCCAGATTACATCCATGGATCAACGGTCAAGAGAAAATTCCTCAACAATCAACAATCCAGATTTATTCTCTTAGGCTATAAATAGGCTTAGAGTTTCAACCTTTTCATTCAATCATTTTTATTCATTCTTGTAAAATCTCTAAAAGTCTAGCGTGCTATTTTTGTAAGACTTCTCCGCCACAAGGAGATTTTTATTGAGTGTCCACTGCCTTGGAAGCAACGTTCTCAGTTGCGACCAAGTTTCTTTTTTAAAGACGAGTGCCTCCACTTTCATAATTTTTTTTTCGTCTATTCACCCCCCTCTAGCCGGTCCAACCCAATCCAACAATGATACCATTGTTAAATATCTAGCATGAAATACAAAAAAGAAAAAAATAGAAATCACTTACAATGATCGGCGGGGAAGAAAAGTGATCGATGGGGAAGAAACTGGAGAAGATGTCGTCGGCAAGAAGGTTACGACACGAGCACTTCTTGGCGATTCCACGAACCAAATCCCTTTGTTCTCTGCTCGCGATGAACCATTCCCTCATTGCTTGCGATGAACTTATCATCTTGCACTTGGATACTATTTATAAGAGGAGGGAGTCTTTTCCTTTACCTCCATCAATGGAGGAAGGTGAATGAGTATCTCTTCCCATTCCACCATTAATTGAGGAAGATGAATGCGAAGGGATGCCCTTTCACCTACTCAATTCCAACATAACACCAAGATTTACTCCTTCACTGCCTCCCATGGTGGCTACTTCAAGGCCTACTCCCAGCAAAACTACCACCTATATATTCTCCTTCTCAAATTCCCCTTCCATATGTTGGAAAAAAAAACCTCTTACACGACAATACAACAAGAAATAAAGATACAAATATAAATAAATGGAAAATAAATTTACAATTGAGAACGTTGCTTTGAGAGCTTCCTTTTGTTTGGAATTACCTCTTAATGGTAGGAAATATAGTAATATTTCACCTCTAATCTCTCATGAAGTGTCTCTTTCGTTCTTCCTAAAAATCATCTTTTATAGGATTAATGTCGTGTTGATTTTTGTTAATCAGCCAACAGATCTTACCATCAATCGATTGCTTCATTGTAGATTCAAATGTTGCTCTGACCTGCCAACTCAACGGTTCCATCGATGTCAGCATCAGTCAACTATCTATTATCATCAATCTACTATTATCTAATCAGTCAAATCCCAATCTAACTCTAAACTCTTTGTTCGCTCGAATAATAATCGATAGCTCCACTATATATTTAAATATTACTCTGACATATCAACTCAATATCTCCATCATCTTAGCATCAATCGACTATCTATTTTGTGGGACCGAACCGATCACTCATAGAATTATTCGAGCTGAAAACATAGATACTTGATGTTTGCCCCATTTTTTTTATATGAATGCAATGTAGTAAATATTAGGTTTTGTTCCCGTTTACATGTCCATCATAAAATACACGTGTCGTCCATCTACATACCTTTAACCCATTAATAATTTCACCCATATCAACCTTACATGATTAAAATGTTATTAAAGGCAAACTTCATTCCCATTATTCTTTTATATCTATATAACATAGAACTTAGAAGCGTGGTGTTGCAACAAGTTGTAGGCCGCTTTTTTTACGCATTGTGATCCCAAAAACTTCGCCCATGTCCATCTCCGCGCCTTCGGGTAGTTTCCACTCAAACTTATGCATGAGAGTGGCAAGTCCAAGTTCGATGACGGAGATAGCATACCCAATTCCGGGGCAAATTCTCCTTCCCGCGCCGAATGGAGTAAGCTCAAAATGCTGCCCTCGATAGTCGATGTCGTTGTTGTCGAGGAACCTCTCCGGTTGAAACTCCTCAACTGTCTCACCCCATGAGGTCGAGTCTCGTCCGATGGCCCACACGTTTATAAAGACCCAAGTGTCCTTCGGGACGTAGTACCCCTCGACGACGGCGTCGCGAATCGATTGCCTCGGGACCAATAACGGCCCTGGCGGATGGAGGCGCATGGTCTCCTTGACGACTGCACGTAGGTAGTCCATTTGAATCAAGTCGTCCTCGGTCATGTTTGATTTGGAGCCGACTACTTGTCGCACCTCCTGTTGCAATTTCTTCATGACACGAGGATTGCTAACTAATTCCGCCATTGCCCACTCGATGACAATATGTGTCGAGTCCATTCCGCCCGCATACATATCCTGCCCATAACAATATATTAAAAAGAAAAATAGTCTTTGATATATTTTTATCCAATAAATTAATTAATTTTTTTTTAAAAGACAAAAATAAAATAAAATAAAAGTGATGGTCAAACTGACCATGATCATTGACTTGATGGTGTCTCTCGTCATCACGTGCTTCATGTCATCGTTCCCGTTCTTCTGCGACAGCAACACCTCGATGAAGTTCTCCGCCTTCTCCTTGGGCTCCTCACCGTCATAAAGTTCTACGCCTTCTCCGGCGGCGGCGTACTTCCTCTCGTGATCCTCAATTATATGCTCCATAATCGCATCGATTCGGTCCACAATCTTCCTCACTCGGCGGCTGATCATCATCCTTCTGATCAGGCACGGCAGCAGCGGAAAGCAGTCGCCGACGTAGAACGTCCCCATGGCGACGGACACCTCCCCCATGACCTCGTCGACGTAGTCTCCCCACCCGGAGTGCCTCGAGCTCTCCCCGAGCGTCGCCCGCCCGATCACGTGCTTGGCGAGCGCGTTCAGCACGCGGCTCATGTCGATGGCGCGGCCCGGTGCTGCGGCGCAGGCTCCGGCGATGTTCTCGACCATGGAGGTCACCGCTTCCTCGCGGACGTGTCGGAAGGAGCGCACCATCTTGGCGCTGAGCAGGTGGAGGAGGCTCACCTTCTTGGCCTGCCAGAGCAGAATCAGAGATCGAGATCGAGAAGTAAAATATTGAAAACGAACAACAAAAATTTCACCCCGGCACTGACCTGGCGCCAGTGGTCGCCATAGGGCGCGAAGGCCACATCATGGCCGTTGCGGGTGAACATGTTGGGGATGGTGAGCGACGGCCGGCTGGCGAAGACGTGGTCCTGGTGTTTCATGACCTCGAGGGCCAATTCGGCCGACGACACCACGAGAGCGGGCACCTGACCGAGTCGGAGGAGCATGAGCGGGCCGTGGCGCACCGACATGGCTCGGAGAGAGCGGTGGGGGAGCGAGCCGAGCTGGTGGAGGTTTCCGATGAGGGGGAGCCTCCAGGGGGAAGGTGGCGGCGGCAACTTGAGCTTCTTGGCGGAAGAGCTCCAGCAGTATCGAAAGAGAGTAACTGCAGGGAGCATGATGAAGACGACGACGATGAAGAAGTTATGGGGGAGCGAGGGCAGGGGAAGAAGATCCATGGCTTCCGGTGCTGTTCGAGTACAGTCATGCCGGAGTGGTGCATAGCACCGTTATATAGGGCGGGAGGACGGAGGAATGGAGTCGATAGCTTAAGGTAGATTATTTTTGCAAACTGTACAAAAATAAAAATAGAAAACAAGTCGCAAATTTTTTAATATATATATATATATATATATATACACACACACGTGGGTTAGGATACTAAATTTTTATATATACACACCTGGGTTAGAATATTATATGAAACTTCATGTTTAAGAATATAAATAAATTATCTCGTAAGGCTTGAGTTTTAAGAAAGAAATATTTATATTTGCGATCGAGCCTATTAGTTTCCGAAAGGATTATGATTTGCATAGTTTTACTTACGTTTGGTCAATGTGTGAGAGGTATTAGTTGATTTCAGTGTCCCTCCCAATTCGTTCTAGTTAATAAAAAGAGTTAAATTATAAGATGACAATATCGCATATGTTGACCGTCAATCCGTCCAATAGAACCTTAATGTGTGAGAAAAAAATGATTAATGAGATTTTTTCAATCTCAGACGACGGATCCGATCTCACGAAAATTTCCCATCGACCGCCAACCTTAATATGTAAGAGAATGACGGGAAGATGAATCATACTTGTTTTGATCATGTCGCATTAGTTGGATTAATAGATTGGTCAAATTTTGAATTTAATGTTGAGATATCAATCTATTTAAGACATACATTAATTAAAGCATGCATCAGATTAATCTGGTAGTAGATTATTCTTTTTTATATATATAAAATTTTATTAACCTAAGAATTTTATCATATAAATTCCATCCAAAAATTTAATATCTTATAATTAAGCGTCTTTATTGAAGAAAACTTTTTATATAAGGGAAATGATTTGAAGAGTGAATTTGGGAGAATGAAAATTATAGTGAATGACGTGCAGTTAATGTGTACATGTTCGATCGTCGATCGGACACCACCGGCGACCTCTGATTGTCATTCCGAATCAAACTATATCTTGGGAGGACGGTGAACTCGTCAAGATCGCCGACAACGGTGAACCCATCGAAATCGACGGTCAATGATGCGAGATCGCAATTGTGGCGATCCCCGACGGGTTCACCGTGCCCCCAGGGTATAGTTTGGTTCGGGACGGCGGCCGAAGGCCGCCGGTAATGTCCGATCAACGATCGGAAGTCGGACGTGCCGTCGATTGACGGTTAAAATTTTCACTGAGGCATTCACTTTCACTGTACGTATCATTACTCTTTATATAATACATAAGATCTTATTTAATGAATGAGAGACTTATTAATTGGAATAATTTGGTCAAAATTTGAGTTTAATAGAAATATGCAATATCTATCGGAATAAATTCAAAAATTTACCCGCATGCAACGTGAATTGAACATGATGGTCTCAAGGCCTCTACCATAACCACAAGAATACACTCTCATTAAGCATGACTAAGAATGAAAATAGGTTAAATGGCCTGGCAGGGCTTGTGGCCTGTGACCTGGCCTGTTTAAAAATAAAATAATACTTAGACCTGTTTGAAAGTCTCTTTTTCTTATCAGGTCAGGCTCAGACTCAATATAAAGACTATGCCTGATAGGTCGGCCTGGGCCTATTAAAATTATATTATATATTATATATATTGTCAAAACAAATATTCGAATCTTGGACTTCTACCGATCAAGACCTTATCTACAACCCTACTTGGCAATACATTACAAATCTATTTTAGCTATAATATACATATTTTATATATTTGAAGTATCTTTAGCTAATTTGTTAAATTAGTATTTTGGATAATTAAATTTAATTGTTATATTTTATATATTAGAAGTATTTTGGAATACCGAATTAAATTACAGGCTTTGTAAACAGGCCGCAGACCAGGCCAGGCTCAGGCTAGTTTGTTATTATATAGGTCTGATATGTTAAGATAAAAACCAGGCCTAGTCTATTTTCATCCCTAAGCATGACATTAATATTGTAATAGATTATTCTTATATATTGAGAGATTTGATATCCTCCCTAACCCTCTCAACGTGATCAAGAGTGGAATTCGATGTGGATGATGTAACACAAACAAGATCTAATTATTTTAATCACTCTCTTATATGCATACAACAACTTTTTTCTATTTCCTCTATCTAATCTACATACAACAACTTTTCTCTCTTACCTCTAAAATTCTCTCTTCTCTCTCTTTTGATTGCATGTAATTGTAGGCCCCCCGAGGCAATGGTGCAACGGAAGAGCGACTAGTTGTCATTCTAGACATTTACAGTTCGATTCCCAACTACGGCGTATTTTGTAGGAATTTTTCTTCCAAATGGGGTGTGAACCATGAGACGTTAGACTTCTGGACTGCCCGTCGCAAACGCTTCTCGATTTACCCTAGCGGCCGGTAGGAAACTTCCGTGGAGTCAGATCTGTCGCCTAAGGTTAGACATTTTCAAACCTCGTTAAACATTTTTCCTATGTAGTAACTGCTACAACAAACAATGTGTAGCATTTACTATATTGTATCTGCTATAATTGTTGTAACAGCTATTATTTCAACTATGTAGTAGTTGCTACAACAACAATGTAGCAGCTATAATTGCTACTCAACTAGTAGTTGCTATAATGTATAACAGTTATTCGACGATAGCAGAAAAAATGTAGTAAGCTTTTAAAAAATCATAACTTTTGACTCGGATATCAAAATGAGGTGATATTTTTTTTAATTATAGATTTCTAAATGAGTTTCGATTCAAAAAAAATGTTGATTATAATATCTGAGTCAAAAGTTATGATTTTTGAAAGTTTACTACAGAGCTGTAGCAACTACTATTGAGTAGCTACTATGACGTGTAGCAACTACTCAGCAATAGCTGCTATATGTTAAATAGCTAATGCACAGTAGCATGTAGTAGCTATTATAATGTGTAATAGCTACTCAACAATAGTTGCTACAACGTGTAGCAGCTACAGTTGAGTAGCTGTTATAATTGTATAGTAAACTTCTAAAAATTATAACATTTGACTCAAATATTAGAATAAGATTTTTTTTTAATTGAAGCTTGTTTAGATATTATAATTCAAAAAAAAATCGCTTCATTCTAATATTCGAGCTAAAATTTATGATTTTTAAAAATTAATACGCTGTAGCAGTTATTGTCGAGTAAAAAAATGATTAACGAGGATAGATAACATCGAACTTTGGACGATCAACCCGACCTCATTGTAGCTGCTACTAGCTGAATAACTACTACACACGTTGTAGCAGCTACTCGAGGGATGCATTGTGGTTTGGTATGGATAGAGACATCAAGAGGAAGTCAAAACTAGGACTTTAGGTCAAGGTTTAATTGAACCATTTAGCTAGTTTTGGGTTTTGTGTCAATCTTAGGATTGGTGATAAATACATGCTTGAATGTATTTTTCCCAAGTAGATATGGGTACTACAAACCTCTCCACAAAATTTGAAAATTTTTGGAGATTTGTGGAATTTCTGGTGCATTTTTGGAATTGAGTCAGAAATGCTGAAAATGAGATTTTCAGGGTGCCAGTCGACTGGGTCAGAGGGCAGTCGACTGGTAAAGGCTGTTTTTTGTTTTGGCAGTCAAAAGGTGTCCAAATGACGTAAAACAAGTGTGTAATCTTATGGGGGGTTAGTACACTATGTTTATGATTATTAGAAGTTAAAGGATCCAATAAGAGAGAAATTGTTGGTATTTTTTTGATGTGTGGCAAAGGGGGAAAAGTGTTGGGTTTAAGTAGGAAACCAAGCACACCTTTGCAAGAAATCCTAAGTCAAGGGGGAGCTTAGGTAAAGGGGGAGCATTGTTGCTCATTTGGTGGCGTAAGGGGAATCTTGAAATGATTCTTAAAAAGCCTTTGTAAGTCCAATGTAGGGGGAGCCTTGGAGAGGTTCACACTGAATACTTGGACATTCTTCACACCGAACATTAGGCAAACGAGGCCCGTCACATTGAGCACATGGACACCCTCCGAGCCGATCGAGAGATAAACGACGCACGATACAATGAAATGATGTCCATGTTTCGGTCTTGGCAGCCTGGCCCATTTGACCCTCCTGGCCCTTCTTCATAGATCAGAGTGATTTTTTCAGCTATCTTATTGTATCGTTGACTGTTTGACTGTCCCTACTGAGTAGGATTGACTTGTGCTTGACTACTTTTTGACTTTGCTGGTCCTCCTGTTGACCAGTTGACTCTTATGCATCTATCATATTTACTTGCTAAATACTTGTTTGATAAGTGATTAGTCTTATGCAATTTTACTTCAACTACTCAGTCATGCACTTAACAATTGAGAGGTATGCTTAGTAGAATAGGACTGCTCTACATATTTTTTTAAAATTGCTTTATTTTTTATCTGTTATTTAATATGTTTGAAAAATCATTTTTGTCTTGAAATTTAAAAATGATTTTCCGACTTAGTTTTTTTTAAAAACTTACCCCCTTTAAAACTAGGGTTTTTTCGCAAATGGACTTAGCTTAGGCCTTAACCCTAGAACTGCATGCACCTATAGATCTAGAAGTCAGCATCTCACAAGCACCTTAGGGTACTTTTGATTGACAACCTAAACTGGGTTGAGATGCTTAGGTCTATACCTTGATTCAAGATTCTTTAAGTCAGTGCATCTGCAGTAATTGGGGCAATAAATACAAATTGAACAGTAATCAGGTTAAGTGTCAAGCTTAGAAAATCTAACTTGATCAGATCACTTAACTTGATTAACCCTAGCGAAAGCTACTATTTATGACAGTTAGTAAGTAGCTAACTGGGTTAGACAGGACCCGAAAAAGAAGATTTAAATTGGTTTGGTCCAGCTTATGCGTAAAATGTTTAGAGTTGGTTCAATACAGAACTTTACTTTCTTTACTCAAATATTTTGCTATAATATTTTTTTTTGATATATGGCAAAGGGGGAGTGTAACGCCCGAAAATTCTCAAATCTAATTTTAGAAATATCCTAGAATTTATTCCGAATTTATGGATATTTTTATAGAATTTTTCCATGGACAAATAAGGTAAAAAATGAATAAAAAAATAGAATGCGCAAAGCTTAAGTGGGGTTTGACTCCTAGACCTTTACAATAAGAGGAGAATAGGCTTACCAAGTGGGATGAGTTTATTTTCGTTGGAATAGACTAGAGGGAAAGATGGATAAGGTGAAGTTAGTTAAATTTTTCCCATAAATATAAAGGGAACTTAAGGGTTTTTTTAATTGAAACTTTTCCTCACCTTGTCGCCGCCGAACCCTCTCCCTCCCGTGGCGATTTCTTCCTCCCTCTCCCGAGGCTTCTTCCTCCCTCACTCATGGCAAAGCAAGGAGGAGTCCAAGGCTTGTGGTAGGTGGATTCAAGAAGGAGGGCACGCTAAGGGATCTTGTTCTTCGTTGGAACCTCTCCAAGACTCCAAGGACCTTCCCTCTCCCTAAACCCTACGCCCTAGAGTTGTAAGAACAAGCGCAGGATATAAGTACCCCTCACCTGCGGTATAAGTAGCTTCGTTCCTATGATTGATTGTCCTAGTTTATCTAATTGCAAGTATGCCCATATGTGCAGATTAACTTCCTCTACCGATTTTAAGGGCACCACTAGATGGGCTGGACGTGCTTCCCCCTTTAGTTTGGGGTTTAGACGCACCATCGAGTGCCTAGGAAGTGTCCTTAAATGAAAAAGGGGAGTTTTTAGGCACGCAAGGTGCTCGAGAAAATGTTAAGAAGCTCTAATATGAGTTTTAGCATGTTATAAAGTTAGCTACCCTTGCTTTATGTTTATGGACCCTAGTTCGTCCATTGGGTGGGCTCCTAGATCGCCCCTAGGCTCTAGATCGCCTAGTAGATGCAAGGTTAAAGAAAAAAATATTTATGAAAGTATTTTACTTTTTATGGCATGTGCTTGGACTCTAGTTCGTCCATGGGTGGGCTCCTAGTTGCCCCTAGGCTCCTACTTTGCCTAGTAATAGTACCCTAATGGGTTCGGGATTAGCTACCTCGGATCTATTTAGGGATGCGCGCATTAGCAGCACAGTGTCGGGCCCACAGCAGCATGATTATTATTTTCACTTATTATATGTATAAGTTTCAAAAGTTCAGTAATAGCTTTAAGTGAAAACAGTTTTAAGATCATGCTTAGTTCAGTCAGATTCTATGAATGCTATGTGAATTTAGTTATAAGAATATGATTTAGTTCATGTGCTTAGTATGATGAGTATGCCATGATATTTGTTTAGATTATATGTTTCAGCAAGAATGAATGACAAGCATGATATGTTTTTCCTACATGTGTTTTTAAAAGCATGAGTTTCGGATATGCATTGTTTTGTGAGTAGGATGGTACTTACTAAGCTTTATGCTTATAGTTTCATTTTTCCTTATACTGCAGATAAAGGCAAGGGAAAAATAGAGTAGCGGAAGCGGCAGGGATGATGGTGGAGTGTGTGATGGTGGAAACTTGGAATGAAAGAACCTTGGGAACTTGCATTAAGAGGACATGTTATTAAGAATGTTAAATGAATTAGTTCTTTGTCATGTTTAACATTTTCCGCATCTTAAGTACCCTTGTTATGTTATTAGCATTATGTCAGTATGAGTTGATATCGTGCCGTGATGCCATGTCTAGCTTTTACATGTGATATGTTGAGTGATACTTTTCAAATGCATGTTAACTAGTAGTAAAATGCATGGTCTAAGGCTATAGAATCATTTCTGATATTATAGTGCTACTATTGATGCATCTAGGCAGAAACAATGCTTAGTTTTAGTAGTAAGTTGATACAAAGTTTATGCTTCTAAATTTATGCTTAGAAGTAGTTGAAGTATGTCTTAATGTCATGAAAACATGTAGAATATGACCTAGAATCATTGTATACCTGTTAGTAGGCTCAAATATGAGTTTGTGGTGTTTTTGGTACAAAGTAGGCTGACCTTGACACGTTTTTGGAATCTGAAACTTCAGATTTCAGAGCTGCCAGTCGACTGCGACAGTACCAGTCGACTGGGACCAGCAAAAAATGGCATAGAAAGTTTCGTCGGCTGCACCAGTCGACAGGAAAGATATCAGTCGACTGGTGCCAATTTAAAACAGAATGTGATGTAGAGCTGCTGGTTAGTGCTTCAGTCATGCAACGGTGAGGTTGGGGGATCAAATTCTGGCCAAGCTAATAAAATTAAAGTTTTTGTTTTATTTTGGCTGGTTAGTACTTCCAACATGATTATGATTTACCGTAGCATGCTTGAGTTATGAATTGTTAGTTCAGTACATAGCAAAATAAGAATTTTTAAATTCTCCCAGTTGGTTTAGCATCTGAAAAACAATGATCAGTAATCAGTTAGTCAGTTAGTAGCGATCTGCCTTAAAGCTTAGTACCAGAAGGCGGGTCGTTACAGGGAGAGAAAAGAAGTTTTTTTTTTCAAATTTTAAATTTTCATAATTTTTATCTCCTTTTTCAAAAATTAAAGTAAATAAATGCTTAAAAATGGTTTCACATCTAAACATTTCAAAAAGGAAAATTTTCTAAGTGTTTAACTTAAAAAATCTTTTGAAAAATTTTCTCTGTGTTTAACTTAAAAGTCTTTTAGAAAATTTTTCTAAGTGTTTAACTTAAAAACCTTTTGGAAAATTTTCTAAGTTTCTAATTTAAAAACCTTTTGGAAAATTTTCTAAGTTTCTAACTTGAAAGTCTTTTGGAAAATTTTTCTAAGTGGTTTACTTGAAAAATCTTTTGGAAAATATTTTTTGAGTTTCTCTAAGAATAGTCAAGGACTTAGAAGTTTTTCAAAAACCCCACATATCTTTGAAAAAATCAGGGGGAGAATTTTCATTTCAGGGGGAGGAAACTAAATACGTTGCTTGTAATATGTTTCTTTAACTTAACATTTTGAACCGTGTTGCCATAAATCAAAAAGGGGGAGATTGTTGGTGCAGGCAGCACCAAAGTCAAACCTGTGTTTTGATAATGGCAAAGGGTTCAGAAGTTAAGGTATTATTGTGATCAAACATGCTTACTGAGTGTGCAGTAAAAGTCCTAGGTACACTAGGCAAGAAGTCCTGGCAAAGGGCTGAGCAAAGAAGTCCTGGTCGAGGACTGGGCAAGAAGACCTGACCGGAAGTTGGGCAAAGAAGTCTTGATCGAGGACTGGGCAAGAAGTCCTAGCAACGGGCTGGGCACCGAAAACCTGACCGGAAGTTGGGCAAGAAGACCTGACCGGAAGTTGGGCACGAAAACCTGGTCAGGTGGATTGGGCAAAAGTCCAACCGGAGGAGCCAGTTGGCTAAAGGTAAACTCTCCCAAGATGAGTAGGTGAGGACGCGTTCCCCGTCGAGGGAACAGTAGGCGTCGGTTCGACCTAGGGTTCCATTTGGGAGACCCAAAGTCAGAATCAAGACAGCTTAGGTTGTAAATAAAGGCTAACATGTTTTGCTTCTTTGTTTTGGAACTAACCTTGGTTGCAGGGATCGAAGGACTGGTTTTCTGCAGCTGAGGCGCCTCAATGGAGTGAGGCACCTTACTGGGGTTAGGCGCCCGGATGCATACGGGCGCCCGGATGGATACGGGCGCCCCAGTGCAAAGGCAAAACAGAAGCAAACGAAGAAAACAACCACAAAGCCTCTGGACCAAGGCAGCTCAGGCGCCCGTGAGGTCACGGGCGCCCCCATCAGCTCAGGCGCCCAAGTGAAGATGGATAAGTGCTGACCGAACCTGCGGATAAGAGATCATACAGGGAAGGCCACGTGTAGGCGCCCCCATCGACACGGGCGCACCCATGGGTGCTATAAAAGGGGGTTCACCCCCAAGGCTTCAGATATCATCGCTCTCTATGCTCCAGACACTTTCATTCAAGAGTTGCACTCCGACAGACTTTGACTTCGAGATTCCAGCACCGACGATGACCCTCTGCTCCGAAATTCGATCCACCTCGGGCGTCGGTAAACTTAAATTACGAAAGTGTTGCTAATTCAATTTCCAATTTTATATCTGTACTATCAATTTGTAAAAGTTATTCCAAATATAGAATTGCCCAAAGTAAACGGTCAAGGACCGTGGGCCTTGGAGTAGGAGCCGACCGCGACTCCGAACCAAGTAAAACCTATCTGTGTTCACGATTGATTTATTTTCCGCTGCGTATTTTCTCTAGTGTTTCGAAAAATTTAATCTCGATATTCACCCCCCTCTATCGAGTTTCTATGATCCAACAAAGAGGTGGTCCAAGTTTCCAAGAACATCTAAAAAGAGAAGAGTACAGTGAATCATAAAATCTAACTCCTATCCCTCCAGTGACGATTAGTAGACCACCCGAACTATCTTATCAACTGTTGGTGGAGACAAGTCTAGAGAAGAAAGTTAAACCTCCATCACTTAGTTATGTACCATCAATTCCTTCTCCTCAAGGGCAAGTGACAATTATGAGTGAAGATGAATTTAGTAAATTTTGTGACATTAATGCATGCCTATATGTTAATTCAATTCAAGATGATGAATTTTTTGAAAATGAAGGGATAGCCACTTGTAGTTACGTTGGAATATTTAATGATGAAAAGTTTTTTTTGATGAGGACAATCAATTTGAAATTTCTAATGTGGTTGTCGAAGATGTAGATATTAGTGCACTCTTCACCACTTATGATGGGATGAAATTGGTGGATATGAGTGTAGGGACACATGGTATGGAAGAGACATCTTGAGAATCACCATTTTCAGAGGCGCCACCAACTGAATCGGAGCTAGGACCACTACAAGACCATGAGGAAGTCACATCCAAGTGTTTGGAACTGTCAGGTAACTCTCGACAAGACAAACTTAGTATTTCAGGTGAACTTTTAGAAAACTTCATAGAGGTACCCATAATTAACTTTGTTGGATGCGACTCATTTTATGATACATTCTCGGTTAAACTTAATATGGCTCTAGTTCTATCTCATCTAATATGCATATGGGAGATATGCTTTTCCATTTGGTGTGCAGATTTTTATAGGGCCTACATTTGGATCCTTGAATTGAACCATCTTCGTCCACCCAAAAGGACTTCCAAGAAGACAATAAAGGAGAGAGTTATACTTCATCCTTTGTTAAAAGCTCTCTCCCAACCTTAGGGAATTGGAAAGAAAGCTTGGAAG
The DNA here is from genome assembly GCA_024364735.1 of Boesenbergia rotunda. Classification (NCBI taxonomy): domain Eukaryota; kingdom Viridiplantae; phylum Streptophyta; class Magnoliopsida; order Zingiberales; family Zingiberaceae; genus Boesenbergia; species Boesenbergia rotunda. Next base: position 150,353 of record JAGFNQ010001236.1, read on the forward strand.
TATTTCACTCTAGCCATATTGAGATTTCAATGAATTCGCCAAGGTGGTCGAGCTAATAACCTAAAACAAGCACTTCTTGAGAGGCAACCCAAGTTCTTTCATTGCTTTCACTTTAGCTTTCAGTTTTTATCTAGTTTCGTAACCCGACGCCTCTACTTAATTTTTCTTGTCTATTTATTTTTTTTAGGACTCAAAGTCAAAGAGAAGTGTAGATACAAGATAGAAGAGTGACTTAGAATGATTCAAATTTGCACATTTACCATTTGGTAACACCCTTCACTTTAGAATTTCCTCTATTTTAGCATGTTGTTTTTATTGAGGCAATGAAAAGTTTAAGTCAGGGGGTTCAAGTATGCAATGAGTTATGAGCTAGTTTTAGTTGTTCTCCTTTCATAATAAAATTTTCATAATTGCATCATTCATCACATTAATAAAATCACCAAACATACAACTAAACTACTGGGTAGGGTATCTCTAATGACAATCAAACCCTAGTTGTGTTTAATGATCATTTCTAAGTACTCGCATACAAGCGGTACTTTACAAAATAGAAAATTAACGATGAGACTGTATGGATATAAAATTTGATTAGCTCGAAGATCAAGCAAAGAAAGTATCAACGGATGATATAAAAAATAAAGAACAAGGTAAAACAGTCTTACTCAAAAGCAAATAGTCATGCATTTAAGATCAATAATCTATAGAATACAAAAGAGACCTACCCGCCTTTATCGTAGACCATTCAGAAAAGACCCCACCTCCAGAGTCTCGTATCAAATCAGGATCCTATATTAAGGATTAAGTTAGAAACAAATTTACTAAAATAGCAAACTACATACAAACAGATTAGGAAAATTCGGACCAGAAAATTTTTGGGATTTTTTCGGATTGAGTCTAGGGTTTTCGGTCCTACGGGAGGAGCCCAAGGGGCTTTCAGGTAAACTCTTAAATTATGAAAAGATAAATAATCTAACCCTAGAGATTTATCCAGGTGGATTAAAATATAGTGGAGGGTTAAATGGCTAAAACCCTTACCCTAAGGGTAGTATTTAAATTTCTTGAGATTGGTGGACCTTTTCGCAAAAAGACTATCCTTTATATATTTCTTTTCCTCTATTCATTTGCACGCGCAGCCCACACACGCAGACGCCTCCTCCCCTCGTGCCCTAGCCGCAGTCGCCGAAGCCGCAGCAAGCAGCCGACTCGATGCCTTCTCCTTCCTCGCTTTCTTCTCCTGCTTCTTGCAAGTTCTCCGATCGATCCTGCTTATGCGAGGGTGGGGCTAGGGTGCGACGCTTGCTTGGTGTTCTTCCCCTCTCACTGCGTCCGCCACAGGACCTCTCCCCTCCTCTGTGATCCCTCTCCACGCGAAGACGACCACTAGGTTACCCTTTCTGCTGGTCGATCGAAGCCGATCTCCCTCAGAGATTCTTCGGAGATTTGTCACAATCGAGGGCAGCAAACCGGCGACAATATCCTCAAGGCCGACGGCCAAGCAACATCGTCAGGCTTAAGTAGCCACTGTTGGATTTCTCCTAGCCCATTTGTCGCCAGGATTTGGAGTAGAGGAGGCGTGCCGACGAAATTGAGGTAAGGTTTTGATACATTTCGCGAATGAATTGGCTTTGAGATGGAATTTTGTGCGTGACCTTACATTTGAAGTTGGAAACTTTGGGAATTTTTCCGTGTAAACTAAGGTTTTCGTTTTGATCTGATCAGAATGGGTTTTGGTGATTCAAGGATTGAAAAGAATTATGTCGTTTGGTTGATCTTCCTACTCTGTTGTTGTGCCACCAGATTTGGAGCAGGGAAGCTCTTCCGAGATTTTTATCAGGTAAGATTTGTGAGTTTTAGTGATGATCTTTGGATAAATTGGTTGATGATTCGATCTGGCTTTGAATCAGTTACTTCTTTGGTTGGAATCGATTTCTTGTGTTAGATGATAGGAATCGGCTGGATCGGTGGGGTTCCATTCGAATTCTTCTTGGATGCAGATCTATTTCATTGGGTGAGTATTGGTTGTCGATCAGTTCGAGCGTTCTGCTCTAGGTTTGGATTAATTCACTGCGTATTCTTTGAGTTGTTTAGTTTGGTTGATCTGTTATATGTCGTGAGCTGTGGATAAATGTTTGATCGTGGTGTGTTCTTTTGCCGTGAAACAACTGGTGAGTGGTTAGAGTTTGGTAACCTTGGTGTTAAGGCTGTTGGGAATTTGTTTGATTTGTTATTGTGAGCTTAGCCTAAGGGCAGTGTTGAGAAGTTAAATTTTATGTAGGTGGAGCATGTAAACTGGATTTTTGGTTGGTAGTAAATTAATGGGAGGAATAGTAATTAAACCTTAATGATTTCCTTAAGTGTAATGGATTGTGAGGTTGAACCTAAAAGGAGGTTGCCATGTATACTTTGGATCTTGGAGCTAGTAGGTTTGAGGATTGGATTTTATTTGAGGTAATCTCTTGGAGTAGTTTTGGGGATTTAAACCTAAACTTGATCGATTCGGGTTTCGAAAACCTAATTGGAATCTAATCGGGGTAACTTGGGATAATCAAGGTCTAATCATTTAATTATGGTTAATTAAATGAAACAGGATAATTAGGACGATCCTAATTAATTGAGATAACTCGTTTAGCTATAGATTACATATTATTATAGCTAAATCCTATGCCTTTGATACAGGGCATTGATTGGATTTATCGTTGCTGAGTATCGGACGGGAGGTTCTTATTGGATACGAGCATCTTCACTTTAAGGCGGGTACCCTTTGACTTATCTTTTAGATATTGTCATATTGTTATGCATAGTTGGTTATAGATAGCAGTAAGATTATACGCTAGCCTTGTTTATTATGCCTGTCCTGGATACTTGTTAGTTATCCCTGAGTTATTATGCATGTCCCGGATACTTGTTAGTTATCCCTGAGTTATTATGCATGTACTGGATACTTGTTAGTTAACCCTGAGTTATTATGCATGTCCTGGATACTTGTTAGTTATCCCTGAGTTATTATGCATGTCCTGGATACTTGTTAGTTATCCCTGAGTTATTATTCCTGTCCTAGATACTTGTTAGTTATCCCTGAGTTATTATGCCTGTCCTGGATACTTGTTAGTTATCCCTGAGTTATTATGCATGTTCTGGATACTTGTTAGTTATCCCTGAGTTATTATGCTGTTAGTTCCTTACAGTCTCAGGTATGTGTATCTATCATACACCATCCTTGCACTGTTGCATGCCGGCGATCAGCGACTCCCTTGTGGTTGAGCCTAATCGTCTTCCGGTACATGATATGCACGCACGGCCACTCATGGGTTAGTGGATACCGTAGATGTGTGCATTTGCTCTGTATTGCTCCGTTCGGCCACTATGAGGAGGGTGAGCGCGGGCGTGGTAGCAGCCAGGGGTCCCTTCTCGTACTGAGCCACGAGGAGATGAGAGCGGAGCTCCCCCATTGCTTGGGGTAGGGGGGTGGTCCCCCGCCAGCATCCTGTCCACCCGGTCACTCAGGAGCAGTGATAGCAGGGTGCGTACAGTTGTCATAGCCCTACCCGTTCAGACGTCCCTATGACAGGTGTACGATGATCTGTCTGGTGTCAGGGGTGACACATGTCATTGCACCATGTGCATATTTTGCATCGTGCATTGTTTGCTGCACTTATTTGCTGCACTTGGTTGACATCGCATATACTGGAGACTTGTTATTTGAGATTATATGTCTAATGATATTCCCTTGGTACTGATTATCCTCTTTTCAGGTTGGCTGGATTCTGGTATGTATCTACCTCAGTATTTCCAGTATTAGTTTTTCGATATTGTTGATATGAGACTGTATTATCGTAGATGCTTATTGTTATTATAACATACTATGCATATCTGCTGGGTATTCGCTGAGTTATGAACTCACCCCGTTGCCATATATTTTTATTTCAGGTTGAGATATTTGGAGTCGCCAGAAGAGCCCAGCAGCCAGTCCCTACCCATCGCGACCGCAGGATTTTGTCTTATCCTGTGTAGTGGATTGTTTTATATTCCTTTTAGTGATTTGTATATGTCATTTGTGTCGTGTGCCCTAAGGGGTTTTGTGTATTGGTTGTTTCGTCGTAAGTCGGACCGGTCCGCAGTCAGGTATGATTTACTTAGTTGTCGGGTACTTTTACGTTGTGTTTATCTATTTTGGAGGCCTGAGGCCAAATATAAACTGCGTGGGTTGTTATATATATTGTTTGTATGTGTAAATTGTCCGCCGGACAGGGGAGGTGCTGTCCGATTTTCTATTGGATCAGCGGCTCCTGGGTCTCGGGGCGTGACAAGCGGTACTTTACAAAATAGAAAATTAACGATGAGACTGTATGGATATAAAATTTGATTAGCTCGAAGATCAAGCAAAGAAAGTATCAACGGATGATATAAAAAATAAAGAACAAGGTAAAACAGTCTTACTCAAAAGCAAATAGTCATGCATTTAAGATCAATAATCTATAGAATACAAAAGAGACCTACCCGCCTTTATCGTAGACCATTCAGAAAAGACCCCACCTCCAGAGTCTCGTATCAAATCAGGATCCTATATTAAGGATTAAGTTAGAAACAAATTTACTAAAATAGCAAACTACATACAAACAGATTAGGATAAAACCTAATTATCTCCTTCACTTGCTAAATACAAACTAAATGATTAACTCCTAATTAACGCGATCATCACGATTAGTTCATTTTAGTTTTAATCTCCAATTTAACCCAATCCAACCAAGGATCAATTTCTCTATTGTAGCTCCCGGTAAGAGCACAACAAAACTAAAGGAAAATAAACTACATATCACCTAATCCTAGGCAGATCAAATCCCACCATGTACCTCTCGGTACAAATATTACAAATCACATAGCACCCATGCCTATTTTCAACCAAACCCCACAATGTATCATGGCACAAAAGATAAGACCATAGGAAACCAAAGCCAACCAAAACCTGACAATCTTTCCAAAAGGAACCACACCCAATACAGATCTCATGATATAGCATCAACACAACATCCATAGCTCCAAAAGAAACTCACAGCAGCGCTTACAAATAAATTCCCAAGCAATCAAAAATAAAAATCCAACCAATAGAATGCAACCCACGACAACTTCCAATTCATATAAAACCTAAAGAATACACCAACGCAAGATCAATTTACACAACAAACTTTACTCCAAAATTTATGCAAAGCATATAAACCTTACCTTGGTTGCTCACAGTCAAAATTTTTCCAAAGAATCCAGCCCAAGCTCTTCACAAGCACCAACCGAACCTATTCTACAAAACACCAAATCCAAAATAGATCCAATTCTTCAAACACTCACGACAAGTTCAAAAACAACACTATTCACAAAACTAATCAAACAGGAAACCTTCACAATTTAAATCCTCTAAAGGCGAATTGCTTACCTCCAATTACTTGTCTGCTTTGACCTTTCTCGATCAGACTTGACAGCTCAGCAAAGAGGAGGAAGAAACAGTTCAGGGGTCACGAGAAGCAAAGGCACGAAGAGGGAACCGAAGAGGGGAGATGCGCTCGGTGTGGACGAGTCAACCCTAAATCAGAACCGACGATACCAATTGCAACGATTAGGGCAAAGCTATTGCGACAGTTGGGGAAAGGAATCACTACTCAACCAAAGATCACTCTCCACCTTACCGCAAACCGTAGAGGAAAAGTGTCGAGGGTATCGGCTCCGACCACGAGGAGGTGACGATGACGGATCGTGCTCACAAGATCAGGAGCAAAGAGGGGCAGCGTCGCACTTGCCAAAGCTAGGATGGTTGCCTCCCATGTAGAGAAGAAAGGTAGAGTAGAGGAAAACGAAGAAGGTCGTCGTCGTGTGCTCGCGCCAGAAGAGAACCGCAACAAGTTTGCAGCGTCGGGCAACCTGGCGGGGAGAGGAAATAGTTGAGGAAAAGTAGGGTTTTTAAAATATGTACACTTTTACTTAAAATAGATTTTTAAAATATGTACAAGTAAGCATAAAACATCAAATAATAAAATAAATAATATATTTAAAATGTTCATGATTGATTAAAATATGGATCTTTAATTAGTAATATAGTTGGCTGATATTATGAATATGAAAGTCTTATTTGGACAGTCAATATAGTGAAACTAAGTAGAAGTATTTTATATAATATTATTAGTCTCCATGAGTTGAACTGATGGTTAAGACATGGGTGCTGCCACCATAAAGTCTGAAGGTCATAACCTGACAAGTTAGTGTGTCCATCCTCCCCACGTACTAGTCACAGTGCTAAATAGCTAAATGAGGAGGGGGTTTTTGTAAAAGTGTACAAAATAGATTTTTAAAATATGTACAAGTAAGCATAAAACATCAAATAATAAAATAAATACTCTTTTTATTTCAATAAGTAATTAATAATAAATATCTATTTTAGGGGTATATTTCTAACATTATTATTTTTATGAGATAGACTGATAGTTGATAGTTAATGTACGAGACGTTATCGATATTAAACTCTAAAAATTAAATCCATATAAAATTATATGTCTATCCTTAATATGCTATGCACTATTAAAGTTAGTAGCCCCGTGACGTGAATCGCCCTATTTTTTTCCCGCCATTTGGCTAAGTTAATTATATATATCCATAAATAATTTTTCAAAGAAAATAACCAAATTAAAAAAAAAAGTAAATAAGCCCCATTAAACTTATCATCCGGAGAGATAAAAAAAAGATACAAACATTTTTTTATATAATTTCATGGGTATGTGTTTTGTCTGATTAATTTTGGAGGTGATAATTTTTCATCCATAAATTAGGAAGATTATGTATCTCTATAATCATATAATATTATTCACCTAGATTTTTATAATTTTACTATTAGACTCTACTTAAAAAGTTAACCCATCAAGATTTTCTACCCTTCAGTCTACTCGATCTATTAGAACTTCATTATCTAGCCGCAACTAAGACTTCTCTGTCTAGTGTCTGGTTTTCTTGTTCAAGACATGGGAACTCATACTTCTTTTATTCAAGGCTTAACCCACATGGTTCAATTAGACAATAGCTCTTATGGACAGTCAATGGTTAGACCTTCTGGTAATTCGGGCTCTTATACCAATTGTTAGGATCAAAAGGAATTTAGATATTTCCACAATGGTATGATATTGCCCGCTTTAGATCTAAGCCCTTATGCCAATGAAGATATTTTTCTCTTATAAACTCATGATCTTTCCTATGTATTTTCAATGTGAGACTATATTTGCAAGCTTGTAACTCCCAACAATCCCACGTTGTGGAGATATCTCCATTGGTATGAGACTTTTTGAGTAGAGTCCAAGAGCAAAATCATGAGGGTTTATGCCTAAAGTGGACAATATCATACCATTGTGGAGATATTTAAATTCCTTTTGGTCCTAAAAATTGGTATCAAAATAAGATCGCTCTTCACCGGACTAATCGTCGGAAAAAGCACGAACTAAAGTCATGATCTAAATCTAACCATGTGGGTTAAGTTTTGAATAAAGGAATTATAGACTCCTATATATATCTTGATTAAGAGGATCAGATACAGACAGAGAAGTCTTAATTGTGACTAGGTAATGAAGTCTTAGTAAGTCAGATAGGTCGAAGAATAAAAAATCTAATAGATCAAGGATCGTACATCCAATAGAAATTAAGGTTAATTAATACTGCACACTCTGCCTTCAATATTATACTTTAGTACTGTGAAGTAGTTATTTCAATGTTTGTCAATCTATTTTGAAACTTATATGATAAATGACACGGTTAATTAATACTCAATATCATATCATTACTTCCTATTCTTGTTAGCTCAAAAACATCCAATGTGAATCGATAATACTACTAAAACTAAAATTAATATACTAGTAAAAATCAGCCACTAAATAGGCTTGAGATTCGCATGTGAATATATATATATATATATGAGATATATATATATATATATATATATATATATATATATATATAATCTAAGTGCCTAGCTTTCGGCCGAGTAATCCTGAGAGTAGACGTGAGTAAATCTCGAACATAACTTATGTACAGTCAAAAACAGTATTTATCTCTATTGGATTCAAATTTTGATATCTTTCTTTGTTCTCCCAAGTATACATTTTACTACACCTCACAGCCGTGGAGCCATCACCAACATTTTTTTATTTTAGGAAACGGAAGTTGAATCCTACCAAAGTTCACAAGTGAAACACAATGCAATAACATATTATAAACAGTACTTATTTTGCAAATTGCAAGTTCCAGCAATGAATGCTTTAGGCACCTTTGGTAAAGAAAGTAAACTGCTCTGAGGTTTTTTGCTATCTATTTTCTCAAAGAATGAGTGAAAAAGATGATGAACTACAATATTCTTGCAACTTCTTTAGAATAGTAACTTTAAACCCCAACCAAAAAAAAAAACTGCTTGGATGATGCGTTAAGCAGCATAAAATAAGACGTACTTTCCCCCCTCCTCAAATAAGATCTCCCCAGACAGTTAATTCAACCACAAAACATATAACTATATATAATAGTCTGCTTGATTATAATATATAGATTATTGATTCTTCTGATTAATATAATTAACAAGGGAAACTTAGCTAGCTGTAGGTCGATCATATCTAAACTTAATAACACCATTAGAATATACATTAATCTAATTAATAATTCACTCTCTTCCCATTTCCTTGTGTATAAATATAACGTTGCAATATGCAGTACAAACTCGAAAGTCAGAAGTGTACTACACAAGCAATGCATATAACAGAATTAGAGATAGAGTTAGTTGACAAAACCATGGAAGCCACAAGACGAGTACTTCTCTATCTCCTCCTCCTCCTCCTCCTCTTCTCTCTGCTCTCTTTCCGTGTCTATGGACACGGCGGCAGTGACGGCGGGCAAGATCAGCCCGCCAACCTGCACGCCAAAGGCCTGATCGACGTCAAGATATGGTGCCTCGTGATCCTCCTCGTCGGTACCTTCGCCGGCGGCGTGTCGCCCTACTTCTTCCGGTGGAACGAGAGCTTCCTTCTGATGGGGACCCAGTTCGCCGGCGGCGTCTTCTTGGGCACGTCGCTGATGCATTTCTTGGCCGACTCCAACAGCACCTTCGAGGACCGCACCGACAAGACCTACCCTTTCGCCTTCATGCTGGCGTCGGCCGGTTACTTGCTCACGATGCTCGGCGATTGCATTATCATAATGGTGACCGACAGAGCGAAGAAGAAGGATCAATCGAAGGTGGACGATGTCGCGCCGGAGGGAGGGAAGTCGGAAGCTGGCGGCGATGGCCATGGTCGCGTCGCCGTCGTTGATCCGGCATTTTCCAGAACGACGTCGCTTGGGGACACAATTTTGCTCATACTTGCGCTCTGTTTCCACTCTGTTTTTGAGGGGATAGCAATTGGAGTTTCAGGTATATCTGTTTGATCAGATCTCAAGTTAAGAATAATTCTCGATATAATATTTCACGCAATTAATTAAAACTTAATTGTTCTAATTAATTAATCAGACACGAAGGCCGATGCATGGAGGAATCTATGGACCATATGCCTGCACAAGATCTTCGCCGCAATCGCCATGGGGATTGCACTGCTGAGGATGCTCCCGAAGCGACCGTTCTTGACGACGGCGGCCTACTCCTTTGCCTTCGCCATCTCGAGCCCGATAGGCGTCGGCATTGGAATTGCGATCGACGCGACGACGCAAGGAGCGGTGGCCGACTGGACGTACGCCATCTCCATGGGGATCGCCTGTGGGGTGTTCATCTACGTGGCAATCAACCATCTGATAGCCAAGGGATTCAAGCCCTACGAGACGAGCTACTTCGACACGCCGTTGATCAAGTTCTTGGCGGTGGTGGCTGGGGTGGGAGTCATAGCAGTGGTCATGATCTGGGATTAATATAATTATATTATAATTAGCATGCATGGTGTGCTATTTAATTTGCATCTGGTACGCACGTCCCCTTGAGTTGCTTGACATGCATTTTGTTTGTCTCTATCCTTGTCTTGTGAGTACACATGCATGGAATATCCTTCTGCTTGCGATTTGCTATCTGATCAGAGTACGTACTATGCTTAGTTATATATGATCCTTGTCAACTACTTTGGTAATTTATGTAATAATTAAGATCGATCGATCATGATTTGGTTTATACTTTTGTTTCTCTAGCTTAAGCATTTAGTGAATAACTAAGATTAAAGTAAAAAAATAAGTCTTATGTGGTGAGTTAAGAATCAAATTGTGCTGGATATAGCTAGGTGTCACAGGGTTAGTTTCTGCCTTAGAAATTTTCCTGCGCGGCACCAAGTCCAACACTTGATTCAGCCCACGAATGCACACCGAGTTGCAAGAGAATGCTCAACACAAAGGCACCACGAAATGCACAAGCAAGGAACACACTAGCATACAGGAAATACTCCCAACCTTTATATTAACAAAGGATTACAAAGTGGATTCATTACAAAATGCTCACAGATTCTCGAACTCTCCTTTGCCAATGCCCAACCTTGTCTATTTATAGTGCATAGGCAAGAGTTGGTTATGGCGATTACAGCGGTTGCAAGCGGTTACAAGCGGTTGCATGGTAGTTTGTTCAACTACCATGCCACATGTACACAACTGTTCGTCCACCTTATCGTTGACTTGACACCATGTCAATGCTCAGCATGCACCCATGTGCTTGGCCAAGGCCTGGCTCCGCGAAATGGTGCTTTGGCTCCTGCCAACTGCTAGCCGCGCGCCTCATTGCCTGGCCCAAGTCCTGCACCACAGACTTGGGCATGAACAACATCCTTGCTGCTCCGTGCTGTCTTGCATGCGTCCACCGCATGCTATGGTTCGCTTTTCCTCCGAGCCATGCTTGGCAAATGCTTAGACTCCGCACGTCTCATCTTCGCATATGTTCGCCACGGTCCAAGTCGACCCCTGCTCGACTTGTGCTTGGACAATGCCCGCGCACTGTCATATCCTGCCGCTGCTTAGCATGCCTTGCGCACATGCCCAATAAGCTGGATCAAAGGAGCAACGGATGAATCCTTGTGCCCAGCTGTGCCATCGAACTAAGGGGCTAACAAACCACCCCCACCAGAAGAACTTGACGTCCTCGTCGAGCGCTTCTGTAGGTATGCTTGAATCTACTTTTCAAATTGCCAAAGAGTAACATCTCTTTCCCAAGTGGCCTCCGATTCTGGTTTCCCCTTCCAAAGGATCAAGAATTCTGTCCTTCTATTCTTCTTGCTCATTCCGAAGGTTCTGTGGTCAAGGATCTCTTTGACATCATCAGTGAATTGCTTCCTTACTACTGGTGGAGCCCTCTTGGTATTGTTTCTTGAAGGATCTGTTTCATCTGCATGGAATTTCTTCAAGAAACTTACATGAAAAGTTGGATGTACCTTTAGCCTTTCAGGTAAGTTCAGTCTGTAGGCTACATTTCCCACTTTCTCCATAATCTCGAATGGCCCATCGTACTTGGCAATTAGTCCTCAATGAGCATTCTTGCTACTGATTCTGTTCCAGATTTGGGTAGTGAGTTTCAGCAAAACTTTATCCCCAACAGAGAATTCTACCGATCTTCGCCTCTTATCAACATACTTCTTCATTCTTTTGGCAGCTTTTCGCAAACTATCTTGAGCCTCCTCAAGTAATTCTTGCTTTCCCCTTGCATATCTGTATGCTGCCGGACATTTCCCTCCAGATTTTTGCTTGGCTATCTCTATGGGAGTTGTAGGTTGCTCTCCCAACACTATCTCGAAGGGACTCTTTTCTGTGGCTGAAGACTTGTGCATATTGTAGCAAAATTGTGCGCTGTCCAAGAGCTCCAGCCAATTTTTCTGACTTGTCGTGACATAGTGCCGCAAATATTCTTCAAGTAGATGGTTGATCCTTTCGGTCTGGCCATCTGTTTGAGGATGATTTGCAGTAGAGAATTTAAGATCCGTCCCCATCATATTGAACAATGAAGTCCAAAATCTTCCTGTAAATCTCGTGTCCCTATCACTCACAATATCATTAGGCAAGCCAAAATATTTCACCACATTCCGATAAAAGAGTTCAACAGCTACGTCGGATGGACAAGCCGAAGGAGCCGCAATGAACACAGCATACTTTGAGAATCTGTCCACCACCACCATGATAGTAGACATACCATTAACTTTTGGAAACCCGCTAATGAAGTCCATGGAAATCGAAACCCATGGTTTTTCTGCAATGGGCAACGGTTGAAGCAATCTTGCTTCCTTCTTCCGCTCCGTTTTGTCTTGATGGCACACAAGACAAGTCTTTACATAAAGTTCCACGTCTTCCTCCATTTTAGGCCAGATGTAAGAACGCCCCAAGAGAGCCAACATCCTTTCAACTCCAGGATGACCCACCCAATGTGGGTCATGAGTTTCCTTCAGCAACTCTCTTCGCAAGCCACCTGCTGCAGGTACAAAGATCCTCCCACCTTTATACACCAAGAGATCATCCTCAATCCAGTACCGCCGTATGGTTCCATCTTTTACTTGCTGCACCAACTTTCCATAAGTTGTATCACTTGCAGCAACAGTCTTGATCTTTTCCAGCATATCCGATTCTACTCTTGCCATAGAGTAGAAAGTGGCAAAAATTTCTTTCCGACTCAGTGCATCAGCAACTTGATTATGCCTGCCAGGTTTGTGCTCCCATGCAAAGTCATATTCTGCCAAGAATTCTTGCCATCGAGCCTGCTTAGGAGACAATTTCTTTTGGGTGGCAAAGAAAGTGTTAGCAACATTATCAGTTTTCATAAGGAATTTTGTCTCCAATAAGTAAACTCTCCAAACCTGTAGGCAATGAACCACAGCGACCATTTCTTTCTCATGTGCTGAATATTTTTGTTCAGCAACATTAAGTTTTCTGCTCTCAAAAGCGACTGGATGGCCTTCTTGCACTAACACACCACCAATTGCTTTATCAGAAGCATCCGTATGCACTTCAAAAGGCAACTCAAAATCTGGCAAGCATAACACTGGTTCAGATGCTATAGCTGTCTTTAAAATCTCAAAGGCTTCTTTGCATGCATCTGTCCATTCCCACCGCTCATTCTTTTTCAGTAGGTCTGTCAATGGGGCAGCCTTCTTTGAATAACCAGCAATGAATTTGCGGTAGTAATTTGCTAGGCCCAAGAATGATCAAAGTTCAGGGACTGTTGAAGGTGTTTGCCAATCCACAATAGCCTGTACCTTCTTCGGATCCATCCGTACATGGTGCTTGCTGACCATATGTCCCAAGAGCATTACTTCTTGGCTCGCAAATTCACACTTTTCTTGTTTCACATAAAGTTGATGCTCCCTTAGCCGCATCAACACCGTCTTTAAGTGCTCCAAGTGTTCCTCCAATGACTTGCTGTAGATTACAATATCATCTAAGTAAACTACAACAAAGTTATCATGGAAGTCATATAGCACTTCATTCATTAAATTGCAAAAGGTAGCAGGAGCATTTGTCAAACCGAACGGCATGACCAAAAATTCATAGGAGCCATATCGAGTCACGCAAGTTGTTTTTGCTTCGTCCCCTTCTGCAATTCTGACTTGCCAATAGCCTGATCGCAAGTCAAGTTTTGTGAACCATGATGCCTTGCATAATCTGTCCAACAAATCTTGTACCAACGGAACAGGATACTTGTTTTTCACCGTCACTTTGTTTAAAGCCCGATAATCCACGCACATCCTCAAGCTACCATCCTTTTTCTCCTGGAACAACACCGGTGCACCATAGGGAGCTTTGGATGGACGAACATATCCTGCCTCCAACAATTCATTCAACTGCCTCCGTAATTCTGCAAGTTCCAATGGAGACATTCGATATGGGGGTCTTGAGGGAGGGACCGCCCCACGAATCAACTCGACTTTGTGGTCGATGGTTCTTCTTGGCGGCAACCTATTTGGCAACTCTGGAGGCATCACATCAACAAACTTTGTTAGAATATCTTTGACACAACTAGGCAACTCACCATCTTTGTCAAGTTTGTTGTCAATCAAGGCAGCCAGGTAAGTTGTTTCCCCACGTTTCAAGCCTTTCTCTAGAGAAACGACAGATATAGTGTTGGCTTTCTCCTTTTTCTGGCCTGTGCCATAAGGGTGTATGCATGGGACAAAGCTGTTGATGCAGTCTAACCCTGATTGTTGTTTTGGTGTTGACATCGATTTTAGTTTAGGTTGATGATTATGATGATTATGGTTAAGTCCTGATCGGGGATTAGGCATGTTATGGAAAATCCTAGCTTGGAGGGCTAGGTGTTAAAAAGTCCTAATTCGGAAGGGTTGGGTGAAAAGTCCTAGCTTGGAGGGCTAGGTGAAAAGTCCTAACTTGGAGGGTTAGGTGAAAAGTCCTAACTGAAGGGTTAGGTGAAAAATCCTGGCTTGGAGGGTCAGGTCCTAGCTTGGAGGGCTAGGTTGGATGAAACCCTAGATTGGAGGGCTAGGTTGGAGCCCCTGGATCGGTCTGGTGACCGATCAGGGAGTTGGCACGGTGCTCCTTCGTGGATCGGTCTGGTGACCGATCCAGCGATGACTGATCGGTCTGGTGACCTATCAGGAAGTATGTGTTTCACCCACTGCTTGGCTCCTGATCGGTCTGGTGACCGATCAGGGAGCACACAGTGAGGTTGAGTTCCCTTGCTGATCTGCTCCTGATCGGTCTGGTGACCGATCAGGATCACTGTGCAGATCGTTCTGGAGAACGATCCAGCGTCGCGGGTTCCTCACTATGATCGATCAGGACAGAGCCTGATCTATCTGGTCATGACCTGATCGGTCTGATGACCGATCAGGAGGTTTGGATTGCGAAGCTCAGAAATCGCCCAGTAAAGGGGTGGATCGGTCTGGTGATCAATCCACAACCTGGGATCGGTCTGGTGATCGATCCAGGAGAGTCCCAAAGAAATCGCGATTTCTGATTGAGCGTTGGGGACCGATCAGGACGAAGCCTGATCGGTCTGGACCCAGCCTGATCGGCTCTCTGATCGGTCCGGTGACCGATTACTTTAATTCAAAATGCACTGTCAGACGCTCTGATCGCGTCTGAACGTATCCGATTCTCTGCATTTCATCTCTGATGCTTGATTTTCTGTTTGATATACTGCTCTAATGATCGGATTAAGCTGCAGGTGACAGGGGACGATTCAAACACTCAAGGAGAGTCAAAGGTGGCCTTTCCTTGGAGCAGTTTTGTCCGTTTACCATCTCAGGTTGCAATGGCTGGAGCTGCAGACTGGAGCTGCTGGCTGGAGCATGGCTAAGGGAAGCTCAGGGAGTCCAGGGAGAGCTCAGTGGTAGCTGGCGTTGGCAGGTAAGCAGCTGGAGGCTGCTGTGAGGTGGTGTCACCTGTGCTCAGTGGAGAAACAAAAGGCGGAGAGGAGAAGAGCAGTAAAGAAGAGTTCGCTGAATAAACTTCTGGCTTGTTCTTGCTGCGCGATTGTCTTCTCCACATCCTTGCTTGTGTGTTCTGTGATCCCATCATCTTGAGCAAGCAATTGTAGTCAGTGAAGCGACCATCCCTTGCTTGAGCACTTGGAGGAAGGAACAAGAGGCTTCGAGTCCGACAGCGAGAAGACACGGGGAAAGGGTTCTTGCGTGAGATCGTCGCTGGGTGGAGCTCAGGAGAAGCTTGCTGTGTTCTTGTCTTTGCTAAATGCTAAGTAAGATCTTTCTTGTGTTTCATTGTGCTTAAAACTATATCCTTGATTGAAACGCTGTGGAGAGGTTACTCCACCGAGAAGGAGGTTGCTTTCTATCCGGTGTTCACCGGGGCTTGATCTGCCGACGATCAAGGGATAGCCCACCTTACAGGCACGCCAAGGAGTAGGGGCAAGTTATCCCCGAATCTTGTAAACCCTCCTTGTTAGCGATCTTGCTAGTTGTGTTAGTTTGTTTTTGTTTTCTGTTTTTCTGCATACTCTGTTCTTGCTACTTCCGCTGTGCTACTAACAAATCAAAGTGCAGAAAATTGATAAGCTCAAAGTCCAAGTGTTTGGCTATATTCACCCCCCTCTCTAGCCATCCGGATTCCAACAAATGGTATCAGAGCTTGGGGCTCTGTTTTTGTGGATTAACAACCGAGAGCTATCATCCATGGCGTTGAGAGAAGGCTTTAGCACCACCCGACCTCCTTTCTTTGATGGCGCTGACTTTCAATATTGGAGATCAAAGATAGAGTACTATCTTAAGATGGACATCAACACTTGGTTCGCGGTGAAGGAGGGTTTCATCCCTCCAAAGGATGATGAAGGCAAGGAACTCGAATCGGGGCAGTGGACGGCCGAACAAACTCGGAAGAGTGAAGCCGACGCTAAGGCGGTGGTCACTCTACAATGCGGTATGAACAAAGACCAATTCATCAAGGTTGGTCCATTCACAAGTGCAAAGGACTTGTGGAACAAGCTCATCGAACTCCACGAGGGCACCCGAGATTCAAGAATCGCTAAGAGGGATTTGTTCCTCAACCAATTACAAAACCTTTCCATGAAGGAAAATGAATCGGTAAGTGAGCTACATAGCCGGTTCAAGGAAGTCCTCAATGGGCTTCATTCGATTGATGAAAAGGTCGAGAATCGCGACCTTGTGAGGTATGTACTAAAAGCATTTCCAAGGAATGCTTTGTGGTCATCCATGGTGGATGCCTACAAAGTATCCAAGGACTTATCAATTGTTAAGTTAGATGATTTGTTTTGTGAGATGCAATTGCATGAAATGGCTAACAAAGGCCCCAAGGAGAAGGGGATTGCCCTAGTTGCAGGGGAATGATCCAATAAGAAGAAGAAGGAGAAGAAGAAAGAGAAGGAAGCCTCTTCATTTTCATCCTCTTCCGAATCCGAGTCCGATTCCGAGGAAGATGGCAGCAACTCCTCATCCTCCGAGATGACGAATTTTGTGAGAAGGATGATGAGAAGGGGTCGACACTTTAAGGGTAAAGGTAATCCTAGTGAAGCTAAACTTGATAAGACTAATGCTTCTTGCTATGAGTGTGGTAGGAAAGGGCATTTCAAGAATGAATGCCCGAAGCTAAAGAAGGAGGAGAAATCCAAGAGGAAAGAGGAAAAATCAAAGAAGAAGAAAAAGGTCTTGAAGGCCACTTGGGATGAATCCTCCTCAAGCTCATCCGATGAAGAGAAGGAGGAGAAGAGCACAAGACATGTGGCACTCATGGCATTGGGAGATCAAGAGAGCAGTGATGAATCTTCCAACTCCACAAACGCGGCTTCATCATCTTCGGATGATTAGAGGTAACTTCTCCCGAACTTGAAAAGTGTTATAGAGCAATTGCATGTTTAACCAATATGTTAAAGAAGTCGAAAAATAAGGTTAAAGCATTGCAATTAGAAATTGATCAATTGAAATTATCTAGGGATGATAACATTGATGATTTGCATGTTGAAATGTTAGAGGATGAGATTAAATCATTAAAACTTGAGATTGACCAATTGAAATCCTCTAGGGTTGAAGATATAGATGATTTGCATGATGAATTGCTAGTAAAAGAAAATAAATCATTAAAGAGTGAAGTTGAGAGACTCAAGAATATTCTTGAGAAGTTCTTAACTAGCTCTAAGACCCTAGACATGATCTTGAATGCCCAAAGGGCAGTCTACAATAGGGCCGGTATTGGTTACCGACCCAAAGAACCTTCATTCGTGTCTTTGATGTCTAGGACTGATATGAGACAATCTAAGACACCTAGAGTCCAAAAGAAAGTTGTCAAGGCATGGGTGCCTAAGACTTGTTTAGTAGGTGCTTTAAGTCCCAAGGTTTGGGTACCTAAAACTTCTATTTTTCGAATTGTGTAGGTTATGATTGAGGGGGAGCATCTATCAACTTGGTTCGTTGATAGTGGGTGCTCCAAACACATGACCGGGGATAGATCATTGTTTACCACACTTCACAAGAAAAGTAGAGGTAATGTTTCATTTGGTAACAATGGTAGTTTTAAGGTCATAGGAATAGGAGACATTCAAATATCCGAATGTCTTAGAATCTCAAATGTCCTTCTAGTCAAGGGGATGACATTTAATCTCCTAAGTGTCAGTTAATTGTGTGACACGGGTTATACAATTGATTTTCAACCAAGTCAATGTCTAGTTAGACAACATGTCACCTTGGACACGGTACTAGTAGAAACAAGAGTAGACAATATTTATCAAGTTTCATTTAAAAGTGCTACTAATGTTTCTGCTAAGTGTTTCATGTCAAAAGAAGAAGAGTCCACCCTTTGGCACCGGAGACTTGCACATGTTAACATGAAGAACATCCGAAAGTTGACCAACAAGAGGTTAGTTCGTGGCTTACCAAGCATCAAGTATGAAAAGGATAAACTTTGTGATGCATATCAAATGGGTAAGCAAACAAAATCTGCACATAAAGGTAAAAGCGTTGTAAGTACATCTACCGCTTTAGATTTACTTCACATGGATCTATTTGATTATAGCACTATCATATCTTTGAATGGAAGTAGATATTGTTTTGTTATTATTGATGACTTTACTAGATATACATGGACTTATTTTCTTAAATATAAGGACCAAACCTTAGACGTTTTTATTTCTTTTTGTAGAAGGGTTGAAAACGAAAAATCATCAACTATTAAGACAATTAGAAGTGATCATGGAGGTGAATTTCAAAACCAATGGTTTTTAGAATTTTGTCAAGATAGAGGGTATAGACATGAGTTCTCCACTCCTAGAACACCACAACAAAATGATGTTGTAGAGAGGAAGAACCGTATTTTACAAGAGGCTGCACGAAGCATGCTTAATGAGTACTCACTACCGAGTTACTTATGGGCTGAAGCTGTAAATACAGCTTGCTATGTGCAAAACCGAGTACTCATCCATAGGTTCTTAGGAAAGACTCCCCATGAACTTTGGTTTGGGAAACCACCTACGGTTAAACATCTTAGGGTGTTTGGTTGTAAGGTGTTCATCCTAAACACCAAGGATCACCTTGGAAAGTTCACGGCAAAGGCTGATGAAGGGATACTAGTCGGGTATTCCCTCGTTAGCAAAGCCTACTGAGTCTACAACAAGAAATCTAGATTAGTTGAAGAGTCTTCTGATATTGTCTTTGAAGAAATTCCAAAAGTCAATGGTCAACCAGAAGATGAAGTCCAGTTCGAACTTAGGAGACTAAGTTTGAATGAGAGTCCAAATGTTGTTGATGGTGATGAATCCGATGACGGTGAGCCTAGACAACCCATAGATCAGCCGGATCCTGAGGCTGAGCTTGTGTCTAGTGAACCCATTCAAGAAGCACCACCAACACCAAGGCAAACTAGATTAGCCTCTAGTCATCCCTAAGACCAAATTGTTGGAGACATCCATCATGGGGTTAGAACTAGATCATTCTTCCGGAATGAGGCTAATGAAGTTGCNAAGGTCATAGAAATAGGAGACATTCAAATATCCGAATATCTTAGAATCTCAAATGTCCATCTAGTCAAGGGGATGACATTTAATCTCCTAAGTGTCAGTCAATTGTGTGACACGGGTTAGACAATTGATTTTCAACCAAGTTAATGTCTAGTTAGACAACATGACACCTTGGACACGGTACTAGTAGGAACAAGAGTAGACAATATTTATCAAGTCTCATTTAAAAGTGCTACTAATGCTTTTGCTAAGTGTTTTATGTCAAAAGAAGAAGAGTCCACCCTTTGGCACCGGGGCTAGCACATGTTAACATAAAGAACATCCGGAAGTTGGCCAACAAGGGATTAGTTCGTGGCTTACCAAGCATCAAGTATTAAAAAGACAAACTTTGTGATGCATGTCAAATGGGTAAGCAAACAAAATCTGCACATAATGGTAAAAGCACTGTAAGTACATCTACCGCTTTAGATTTACTTCACATGGATCTATTTGATTGTAGCACTATCATATCATTGAATAGAAGTAGATATTGCTTTGTTATTATTGATGATTTTACTAGATATACATGGACTTATTTTCTAAAATATAAGGACCAAACCTTAGACGTTTTTATTTCCTTTTGTAGAAGGGTTGAGAATGAAAAATCATCAACAATTAAGACAATTAGAAGTGATCATGGAGGTGAATTTCAAAATCAACGGTTTTTAGAATTTTGTCACGATAGAGGTTATAGACATGAGTTCTCTACTCCCAGAACACCACAACAAAATGGTGTTGTAGAGAGGAAGAACCGAGTTCTACAAGAGGTTGCACGAAGCATGCTTAATGAGTACTCACTCCCGAGTTACTTATGGGTCGAAGCTGTAAATACAGCTTGCTATGCACAAAACCGAGTCCTCATTCATAAGTTCTTAGGAAAGACTCCCTATGAACTTTGGTTTGGGAAACCACCTACCGTTAAACACCTTAGGGTGTTTGGTTGTAAGGTATTTATCCTAAACACCAAGGATCACCTTGGAATGTTCACGGCAAAGGCTGATGAAGGGATACTGGTCGGGTATTCCCTAATTAGCAAAGCCTATCGAGTCTACAACAAAAAATCTAGATTAGTTGAAGAGTCTTCTGATGTTGTCTTTGAAGAAATTCCAAAAGTCAATGGTCAACCAGAAGATGAAGTCCAATTCGAACTTAGAAGACTAAGTTTGAATAAGAGTCCAAATGTTATTGATGGTGATGAATCCGATGACGGTGAGCCTAGACAATCCTTAGATCAGCCGGACCCTGAGGCTGAGCTTGTGTCTAATGAACCCATTCAAGAAGCACCACCAACACCTAGGCAAACTAGATTAGCCTCTAGTCATCCCCAGGACCAAATTGTTGGAGACATCCACCATGGGGTTAGAACTAGATCATTCTTTAGGAATGAGGCTAATGAAGTTGCCTTAATTTTCGAAATTGAACCTAGAAAAATTGATGAAGCATTAAATGATCCCAATTGGATCATTGCAATGCAAGATGAACTAGGTCAATTCGAAAGGAGTCAAGTTTGGGACTTAGTCCCTAGACCTAAGAAGACCACCATTATTGGAACCAAATGGGTCTTCAAGAACAAATTAAATGATAAGGGAGAAATTATTAGAAACAAGGCACGCTTAGTAGACAAGGGCTATAGTCAAGTTGAAGGCCTTGATTATGATGAGACTTATGCTCCCGTGGCACGATTAGAGTCCATCCGATTGATGCTAGCATTTGCAGCACATCGTGGTTTCAAGTTAAATCAAATAGATGTCAAATCAGCCTTTCTAAATGGTTTAATTAAAGAAGAGGTCTATGTCGAACAACCTCCAGGATTTGAGAGTACCAAATTTCGAAGCCACGTGTTCAAGCTCAAAAAGGCACTTTATGGCCTTAAACAAGCACCCCGAGCTTGGTACGAGCGGTTGTCGACATTCTTAATTGAAAAAGGCTTTGTAAGAGGCCAAATAGACCCTACACTATTTCTACGGAGAGATCGTGATAATATTTTTGTAGCACAAGTATATGTCGATGACATAATTTGTGGCTCAAATAACAAGGGCTATTTAAATGAATTCATTGGACACATGGAAAGTGAATTTGAAATGAGTCTAGTGGGAGAGTTATCTTTCTTCCTTGGACTTGAAATCTAACAAACCCGAGATGGTATCCATGTGCACCAATCAAAATACACACAAGAAATGCTCCGTAAATTTAATATGAGTGATTCAAAAGAGGTGACCACTCCCATGGCTACAAACACAAGACTAGATAACAATGAGAGTGGTAAACCCGTTGATTTGACTCAATATCAGAGCATGATAGGCAGTTTGCTATACCTCACAGCTAGTCGACCTGATATTCTTTTCGCTGTGGGTATGTGCGCAAGGTATCAAGTCTGTGCCAAGGAATCTCATTTAATCGATGTTAAGAGGATTTTGAGATATCTTAAAGGCACAATAGGAGTCGGTCTATGGTACCCCCGTACCGAATCATTTGATCTGATTGGATATACCGATTCTGACTACGCTGGATGTAAGTTGGATCAGAAAAGCACAAGTGGGGGTTGCCAATTTCTAGGATCATCTTTAGTTAGTTGGTCATACATGGATATTCCAATCAAGGAAACTTGATTGGAAACCTGAATTTGGCATGATCTTGTTTGATTTTGATTGGATGATTATTGATTGAGTTTGACTCCACTTGGATGGAGCAAAGTGTTTGTTCAAACCATAAGGCCTCTGATCCTTGTCTAGGGATCAATTTTAGTCAAGGGATCACTTCCAAGTTCGATATGTTTCATCAGATCCTTCAAAAATCGTGTGAAAGTTTGAAACTGAAAGATTCAGATCGTATCAGGCAATATCAGGAAGCCTGATCGATCACTGGACCGATCAGGAGTAGGGCTGATCGGTCCCCAGACCGATCTGGCTCCCTCCTGCGTTGATCGGTCCACAGACCGATCAGAGGGGTCACAGAGACTTGACGAAATTCTGTCCAAACCCACTATGCTGGCCTGGATCGGTCCCCAGACCGATCTGGCACCCTGTCGTGATCGGTCAACAGACCGATCAGGGGGCTTCTCGAATATCATCCAACCCTACTGTTCGCCTCCTGATCGATCAGCCGATCGATCAGGAGCCTTCCTGATCGGTCACCCGACCAATCAGGACCAGGCCAGTCTGATCAGGCAGAAGCCTGATCGGGCTGGGCACTCTCAGATTGAACGGTGATTCATTTAATCGCATTAAAGTCTGGTTGGTGGACCGATCCACCAACCGATTAACTCCTCCAAAACCCCTCATTGCCGAACCCTAGCGCCGAAAACTCTCCCTTGCATATCTTTCTGCTGTACGTGAGTCCTCTTCCTGCATCTCCCTCTCCCTTGTGTGCGAGTTCCTGCGAAGATCTCTACGAGCTCTTCTCTGTTCTCGGCAAGTTCTCTACTTACTCAAGGTTTCTGCGCGTCTGTCTTGCGCCAAGAGCTTTCTTCTGCACGAGCCCCTCTTCCAAGTTTCAAGATCTTCTCACATCACCATCAATGGCACCAAAGTGAGTTTTTGATTTAGTTTTCCTTGCAGATTGGTTCATAGTATATGTATTTGCTCTAATCATGGTCTTTATTTTGGTGTTCTTATGCTGTGCCGTGACCTCCTGTTTAGGCCGTAACCCACCTTTGCCATGTCCTACCTTTGATCAATTCTACCTTATGCTTACTTGATTATTTTTCCTATGTTTGAATCTTGGGTCTTTGATTCACACTATGTGTATGATCAACTCTTGATTAATCCATGTTTATATGATCAATTCATGCGTGTATCACATGATCAATCTTTGTTGGTTTCTCTTCATTTCACTTCATTTGAACTATTGCCATGATCTATTCCAACCTTTAGGAGATCATCTAAGGGAAAGGAACCCATAGAGGGCAGCACAAAGGGCAAAGGCCCGTCAACTTCTACACCTCCTTCGGGACCTCCTCCACCTCCACACACTAGGTTTCAAAACATTCATTATGCTCTAAATTTTCTATGGCACAACTTCAAACTGCTGCCATGTCGAACTGTGGATTAAACCATTATCTACGAACATTGTCAGACAGTTCGGCAAATTATTGAACATTATAATCTTCAATCCATTTTATACCTTGAGAGGCCAATCAACCTTGATTTGGTCTCTGAATTCTATAACAACATGGTTAGTGGGGAGGGTACGGGATGGAAAACCCGTGTTGCCAGTGTCGACCTTATTTTTAATCGATCTATTTTCACTAACTTTCTTCGCTGTCGCCGGTCAGAAAATGATTTTTCTCTCTACCCTTGCCTTCCTGATCCTCTTTCGGTTCTCTTTAATGGAGCCACTCCTGATTCCATCTATGAGTATTTTCTAGGCCATCCCAAGCCAAGGGGTTTCGGTGAGCGCACCCGTGATTTTTCTACATTTCCTGCTCTTCGTCTTTCCCCTATTGAGTATGTTTTGTTTAAGATCATCACAAATTGTCTCCTTCCGACTACTTCAAAACACCTAGATAAGATTCACCCGTTCCACTGCTTTATGCTCTACGGGATGCATCAGCAGTTAGACTTTGACCCAGTGGCTTCAGTCTATTTCTCCATCATTGTCCACAGTCAGATGTACGACCAGACGGTCTACATGCCTTTTGGCCACATCATTACTGCTTGGCTCCAGTCCGTAGGTATCGATGTTTCACAGGGCCGCATTGTGCCCATGGTTCGCCAGGACTACCGTCTGGATCGTCGCATGCTCGCTCAGTCCGGCATTGTTGTCGGGTCACAGGGGCTAAGGTGGAAGAATCAACGACATGTGGGGGAGTTATCAGGAGCAGTCCCTGATCAGGAGCCATCCATTGGTGCTGAGGATTATGATGAGTGGACTCCTGATCTACGCTGGCAGGTTACGGAGTTAGAGCAGTTGATGCAGCGCGAACTACATATTTCCGAGCTCTGGCACCAGGAGGTCAGCTCGGAGTTTCAGTCTTTCGATTGTCGGCTCGACGCTCTCGCATCCGACGTCTCTGAGATCAGCTCACTACAGGACACATGGTATGAGGAGTGGTATCATCATACGTTTCCAGGTGGTGCATCCCCTAGCAGCCCTCCGCCAGGAGGTGTTATATATATTGCTGATTCTTCAGACGATGACCAAGAGGAGGATTGATGGCATTGACTGTTTTGATGACTGTCATATTTGGGTGTGCTCAGTTTCTTTTGAGGTGTCTTGACTTTGATGCGATATGATGCATCTGATATTTTGCATGTATATTTGCCTTATCATGTTTAGGATGTTGCCTTATATGTTTTCACATGATTACTATCTATCTATATGCCTCATTCTATATGATTATGTTCATTCTTATGATGTCATGCTCATATGATACATATGCTTGTTTTGTCATGCCCTATTTTTGCCATATGAGTTCATATGTGGTTGAAAAATCAATCATATCTTTGTTGGTTGGGATACCCCTAGGGTTGAGGGGGAGTACGGTTAAACTTAACAGCCCATCTAGACCCTTTTCGGTGTTCGACAAAGGGGGAGAGTGTGGTTGGTTAAGTTTAGGATGATTATGTTGTAAGGGGAGGATCCTGATTCCCCTATGATTCTGAATTTAAGAAAATTGATTGAAAATCCCTAAACTTAAATCGAGTTGTCAAACAACAAAAAGGGAGAGATTGTTGATGCAGTCTGACCCTGATTGTTATTCTGCTGTTGACACCGATTTTAGTTTAGGTTGATGATTATGATTATGGTTAAGTCCTGATCGGGGATTAGGCATGGTATGGAAAATCCTAGCTTGGAAGGCTAGGTGTTGGAAAATCCTAACCTGGAGGGTTAGGTGTGGAAAATCCTAGCTTGGAGGGCTAGGTGTTGAAAAGTCCTAATTCGGAAGGGTTGGGTGAAAAGTCCTAGCTTGGAGGGCTAGGTGAAAAGTCTTAACTTGGAGGGTTAGGTGAAAAGTCCCAACTTAGAGAGTTAGGTGAAAAAGTCCTGGCTTGGAGGGTCAGGTCCTAGCTTGGAGGGCTAGGTTTGTAAAAGTCCTAATTCGGAAGAGTTGGGTGAAAAGTCCTAGCTTGGAGGGCAAGGTGAAAACTCCTAACTTGGAGGGTTAGGTGAAAATTCCTAACTTGGAGGGTTAGGTGAAGAAGTCCTAGCTTGGAGGGCTAGGTTGGATGAAACCCTAGATTGGAGGGCTAGGTTTGATTCCTTGGATCGGTCTGGTGACCGATCAGGGATGTTGGCACGATGCTCCTTCATGGATCGGTCTGGTGACCGATCCAGAGCTGACTGATCGATCTGGTGACCGATCAGGGAGCGCACTGTGAGGTTGGGAACCTACTGTGTGGCTCCTGATCGGTCTGGTGACCGATTAGGCAGCAGGTCGTTGCCACGTTGCTTGGCTCCTGATCGGTCCGGTGACCGATCAGGGAGCAGGCAGCTTCCTCACTGCCTTGCTTCTGATCGGTCTAGTGACCGATCAGGGAGCGAACAGTGAGTTGAGTTCCCCCGCTGATTAGCTCCTGAACGGTCTGGTGACCGATCCACGACTTAGGATTTGATTTTCGCAGTTACTGTTCACTCAGACGTGGAACGATCAGGCTTGAGCCTGATCGGTCTGGTGACCGATCAGGCTTCACTCTGATCGGTCTGGTGACCGATCAGGCTTCACTCTGATCAGTCTGGTGACCAATCAGGCTTGTGTCATCGCGAGAGCTGGGAGTCCCAGCAAAGCGGTGGATCGGTCTGGTGACCGACCCACAAGCCCTGGATCGGTCCGGTGATTGATCACTTTAATTCAAAATGCACTGTCAAACGCTCTGATTGCGTCTGAAAGTATCCGATTCTCTGCGCTTTACATCTGATACATGATTTTCTGTTTGATATGCTATGGTAACACTCTGATTAAGCTGCAGGTGACAGGGAAGGATTCAAACACTCAAGGAGAGTCAATGGAGGCCTTTCCTTGGAGCAGGTTTGTCCGTTTTCCATCTCAGGTTGCAATGGCTGGAGCTGCAGACTGGAGCTGCTAACTGGAGCTTGGCTGAGTGAAGCTCAGGGAGTCTAGGGAGAGCTCAGTGGTAGCTGGCGTTGGCAGGTAAGCAGCTGGAGGCTGCTGTGAGATGGTGTCACCTGTGCTCAGTGGAGAAACAAAAGGCCGTAGAGGAGAAGAGCATAGTAGAGTTCGCTGAATCGTCTTCTAGCTTGAGTTCTTGCTGCGCATTTGAGTTCTCCACACCTTGCTTGCGTGTTCTGAAGTTTCATCATCTTGAGCAAGCATCTGGAATCAATGAAGCAACCGCCCCTTGCTTGAGCACTTGGAGGAAGGAACAAGAGGCTTTGAGTTCAACAGCGAGAAGACACGGAGAAAGGGTTCTTGCGTGAGATTGTCGCTGGGTGAAGCTCGGAGAAAGCTTGATGTGTTTTTGTCTTTGCTAAGTGCTAAGTAAGATCTTTCTTGAGTTTTCATTGTGCTTAAACTATATCATTGATTGAAATGCTGTGGAGAGGTTACTCCACCGAGAACGAGGTTGCTTTCTATCCGGTGTTCACCGTGGCTTGATCTGCCAACGATCAAGGGATCGCCCACCTTAAGGGCATGCCAAGGAGTAGGGGCAAGTTATCCTCGAACCTTGTAAATCCTCTTGTTAGCGTTCTTGTGTTTGTTCATAGTTTAGGGTTTTGGTTTTCTGCATACCTTGTTTTCCATTCTTTCCGCTGTGCTACTAAACCATTTAAGTGCAGAAATTTGATAAGAGCCAAAGTTCAAGTGTTTGGCTATATTCACCCCCCCCCCTCTCTAGTCATCCGAGTTCCAACACATTTATAGTATATGCCTCTCATATTCAATTCAAAAATTTACTCTTTGATTATTTTTGGTTTGGGGAGAGACCCGTGTTTTAGGGGGAGGTATGTTCAAACTTAATAACCATACCCTTTTCGATGTTTGACAAAGGGGGAGAAAATGGTTGATTAAGTTTAGGTTTATTGTAGGGGGAGGATTTTGATTCCCTTCCGATAATTGAACTACCTTCAAGTGATCATTAATGCCTAAACTTAAATCGAGTTAAATCGGGTTGTCAATCAACAAAAAGGGGGAGATTGTTGATGCAGTCTGGCCCGATTGTTGTTTTGGTGTTGACACCGATTTAAGGTTTGATTTAAGTTTAGTTGAACGAATTGGGATTAAGTCCTAATCTGGAGGGTTAGGTGTGGAAAATCCTAGCTTGGAGGGCTAGGTGTGAAAAATCCTAGCTTGGAGGGCTAGGTGTGGAAAAGTCCTGGCTTGGAGGGTCAGGACCTAGCCTGGAGGGTCAGGTCCTAGCCTGGAGGGCTAGGTTGATGAAATCACGGCTTGGAGGGCCAGGTCCTTGCCTGGAGGGCTAGGTTGGATGAAATCCCGGTGAGTGAAGCCGGGTCCTGGTGAGTGAAGCCAGGTGATGGAAATCTTGGTGAGTGAAGTCGGGTCCCGGTGAGTGAAGCCAGGTGATGGAAATCCCGGTGAGTGAAGTCGGGTCATGGTGAGTGAAGCCAGGTGATGGAAATCCTGGTGAGTGAAGCCGGGTCCTGGTGAGTGAAGCCAGGTGATGGAAATCCTGGTGAGTGAAGCCGGTTCCTGGTGAGTGAAGCCAGGTGATTGAAATCCTAGTGAGTGAAGCTAGGTTGAAATCCTAGTGAGTGAAGCCGGGTCCCGGCGAGTGAAGCCGGGTGACCGAAACCCTGGTGAGTGAAGCCAGGTCGTAGCTTGGAGGGCTAGGTTGAAGTCCCAGTGAGTGAAGCTGGGCATGGCACGAGTCAGAGAAGGGCTGGAGGCTTGTTCTCGTGACTTAGAGTGCATTTGGGCTTTCCTGGATCGGTCTGGTGACCGATCAGGGAAGTTGGCACGGTGCTCCTTCGTGGATCGGTCTGGTGACCGATCCAGCAATGGCTGATCGGTCTGGTGATCGATCAGGGAGCATACAGTTCACTTGCTGCTCTGCTCCGGATCGGTCCGGTGACTGATCAGGGAGCATCCGGTAGGTTTTGGGGACCTTATTGATCTACTCCTGATCGGTCTGGTGACCGATCAGGGATACTGTTCAGATCGGTCTAGTGAACGATCATCTGTCGCAAGGTTCTCACTATAACCGATCAGGATGACTCCTGATCGGTCAGGAAGCAGCCTGATGGGTCTGGTGACCGATCAGGCTGGAGCCTGATTGGTCTGGGGACCGATCTGAAGTGTGCAGCAGACTGCTGGATAGGTCTGGGGACCAATCAGGAGTGTGCAGATGACTGCTGGATCGGTCTGGTGACCGATCAGGGTCCTTCCTGATCGGTCTGGTGACCGATCAGGGTCCTTCCTGATCGGTCTGGTGACCGATCAGGAGCAGAACTTTAATTCAAATACACTGTCAGAAGCTCTGATCGCGACTGTTTTCTCTACCGATTCTCTGATACATTGCTGATTTCATTTGATATGCATTGCTAAGCCTCTGTTGGAGTGTGCAGGTGATAGCAGGTGATTCAAACACTCAAGGAGGGTCAATGGGAGGCTTTCCTTGGAGCAGGTTTGTTTGTTTCTCCTTCTCAGGTTTCAACGGCAACTGAGGCATGGCTGGCGACTGACGGAGGCTCAGCTGGAGAGGGACTTCAGTGGACTGAGTACTCAGGGAGGTCAGTGGGTTCAGGCTGTGCTCAGGGGATGCTGATGGAGCCTGGCGATGAAGCAGAAGCTTAAGAGGAAGATGAGAAGCAGAGGAGGCGACGAGAACAAACAGGAAAACAAGCAAGTGTGGTTGTAGGTTTCGCTGTTGTTGTTGTGCTCCTTGTGTAGCTTCTCTCTTGAGCTTCTTGCCACTGTCTTGTGAGAGGTTCCTCCTTAGTCTCATGAGATTTCCTTGTATCCTATTGAGACGCTTGTGGAGAGGTTTCTCCACCGAGAAGGAGGCGCTGTTTTATCCGGGTCACCGGGGCTTGATCTTCCGACGATCAAGGGATCACCCACCTCACGGGCACGCCAAGGAGTAGGGGCAAGTTATCCCCGAACCTTGTACATCCTCGTCTTAGCGACTGTGTGGTTTGTTTTTCAGTTACTGCATTTCTGTTTGTGTTGTTAAACTTGTATTGCTTCCGCTGTGGCTAACTTAAGTGCAGAAAGATTTCAAAGGGTGAGTTTTTGTGTCTGGCTATATTCACCCCCCCCCCTCTCTAGCCATCCAAGTTCCAACAGGAACCATTATTCCTTTTTGAGTTTTTCACGTACCAAGTGTAGATTGGTCAACTGATCAACTCTATCAATCGACGGATACCTCTGAGTTTCCTTGTCGTGTTGGTTGGATCGGTCGACTGATCCTATCCATTAGTCAACCAAACCCTCAATCAACCCTGTTTGACGGATTTGCAACACAAAGTTAGCACATGTAATAATCTGGCAAGACAAGATTAGTTCAAGTAGATAGGAAGTATGCATGATTGAAATAGTATGATCTGTCTTGATCTTAACTTAGAAACCACCATAGGTCTCTTTAGTTGAATCAGACCTAAGATTTGTCGCGCAGGGACATGACCACTATACTCTCTCTAGGAGCTTACCTCAACTTATTTACCAAACATTCTTTCCTTCAGATCTATTTGGACTTTAACCGCTCATCATCCGATCGCCCTGCCAAGGCTTTTACTTGATTCGATATCGAGTCCTCTAGACCCATCAAATCTACCTACCAGATGTCAGGTCCACTTGACTCATCTAAACTTCTTGCTTAGTTTCCATGATCTACTGAGACTTCCCTAGCCTAGTATCGGGTCCAGCTGTCCTACTAGGACTTTTCAAGTTGAGCCTCCTACACACTTGATTAGTTCATCAGATAATAATAAAACTTAATTTGAACATTTGACAACAACAAAATATAAATTCGATTATGGTGCTCTCTATACCAACACATTCTAGCTGTCCGATCTCAACTTTAAGTATCCTATAAAACTTTAGATTAGATCAATGCCTATTGTTCTCTTTCTGAGAAGCGTCTTCACCACTCAACTTAGGAAAGCTTACTCAGTGTCAAACCTTAGTCCACCATGTAACGACCCGGAAAATTGAAAATTCTCTTAATATTTCTTTAAAATATTGAGCATGTCTAGATAATTTTCCGAGGGACCTAGAAGTGTTGGTACGAACCTTAGCCTAGAAATCCATGATTTTCTCATTTAAATTGAGAAACTAGGTACTAATGGGCATTATATGGGTTTTCTAGTACCATAATTTTAGTGGATTTTAGGTAGAATTTAATATAAAATAAATAGATTTTAATGAGGAATATTAACATGATTATGGGGGAATTTTTAGAGAATTTTCGAAATAATAGAGAAATAAAATAAAAATAAAATAGAAAATTAGTGCATGCACTAAGGATTGAACCTTAGACCTCTTGTACAACCATGCATGCTCTAACCAATTCACCTAGCAAGGGAGTGCTATGAGGGAATGAAATGGATCTTTGTTAAGGCTTGGGAAGAAGGAGGAGCCATTAAGGAAAGAGACACCATGACTCTTCACTTACCCCCCCCCCCCTTAATGTGGATTAAAAGCATAAGAGGAGAAGTTACCTTTCTCTTCTCTCATTCCATTAATCCATTTCTTTCTTCTCTTCTTCTTCCTCCCCTCCTAGACGAAAACCCCAAACCCCATTCCCCTGGGAAAAAAACTCCACAAGGAGACTCCCTTTTGAAGATCTAGGTTCTCTTCCAAGACTACAAGGGTTAAGGAGAAGTTTGGAGGCAAGAAGGTCCTTCCTACCTCCTTGTCCAAGGATTTAATCCAAGATAAGGGAAGGTAAGACCCCTCTCACCTGTGGTATGATTGTTCTTGATGCTTAACAAGATTTAGATGTTTGTTTAAGATTTAAGTTGGGAAAAAAACCATGAAGTGGAGCCTAGGGTTTCGGCCAAGGCTATTGCTTGGGCTTAGGGATGATGTAAATTTTCTTTTGTGCTCTTAAATGTTTCATGATGTTATGTAAGGCATAGATTATGATCTAGGGAAATTTTTGATGCCCTAAAACCCATCTAGGGTTTCGGCCACATCAAGTATAGGGCTAGGGATTAATTTTAATCCCTCAAGCATGATTGATATGTTTTGCTATGATAGACTATGGATGATAATGGAGACTTATATGAATTTTCTAGGGGTTATTTCTCCCCTAGGGTTTCGGCCAAGCATGAATAAGGCCTTGGACTTCGGGGTTAAAACCAATTAAGGGTCCAAGTGGGTTCCTATGACATGATAAGTAAGGTATTGGAGGTTAACCATGGTTATGCAAATTTTTCTAAGGACCTATGGCCCTCTAGGGTATTCGGCCAAGTCCCTAATCTAGGGCTTGGTTTGGGTTAAGTTCTCAAGAATGACATGTATGTATGCTATGTACCCTAACCATGCATGTTTTATGAATGTTATGTATGTATGCCATGCTTTAGGAATGACATGTATGTATGCTATGTACCCTAACCATGCATGTTTTATGAATGCTATGTATGTATGCCATGCTTTAGGAATGACATGTATGTATGCTATGTACCCTAATCATGCATATTTTATGAATGTTATGTATGTATGTCATGCTTTAGGAATGACATGTATGTATGCTATGTACCCTAACCATGCATGTTTTATGAATGTTATGTATGTATGCCATGTTTTAGGAATGACATGTATGTATGCTATGTTTTACAAACAATATGTATGTAAGTCATGTCCAACGAAAATGATAACCATGGCCTAAGACAAAATGATGTAAGCATGACATATCTTATGAATGAAAATGAAGAATGATGATGAATGTTCATGCCTTTAAGGCATCATGATGTTAAGTATGAATGATGAAATGTTAAGTATGTCTATGTCATGCTAAGGGATGGGCACCTTAAGAACGCCCCGGTTCTGGACTACCGACTAAGCTGTCCATGGTTCTGGAACTACCGTAGCTGTTCCTATGATATGTCAAGTATGAATGATGAAGTATGCATATGTATTTTACTTTATGAATGGGCTTGTACCAAACCGAAGTAAGGGTCCAAGGGATGGGCACCTTAAGAACGCCCCGGTTCTGGACTACCGAAGCTGTCCACGGTTCTGGGACTACCGAAGTTGTCCAACAGGGATGGGCACCTTTAGAACACCCCGGTTCTAGGACTACCGAAGCTGTCCTTACCCTAGTAGGTCGAGGCTAGCTACCTCGTATTTACTTAGGGATGTGCGCTTATGATGTATGTATGTGGTACAAGCCGGGGACCCCAATGATGTTATGTTTATGTTCAAGTATTTAAAATGAAAGTATGATTTCAAAAAATTAAGCATCCTTATGATATATGCACTTGACTCATGCATTCATTCATGTTATGCATTATGCTCATGTTTAAGTTTATGTTTATGCTCATGTTTAAGTTTATGTCTATGCTCATGTTTAAATTTATGTTTATACTCATGTTTAAGTTTATGTTTATGCTCATGCTTAAGTTTATGTTTATACTCATGTTTAAGTTTATGTTTATACTCATGTTTATGTTTATGTTTATGCTTATGATTTATGCCAAGACTAAGTTTATGTTTATGTCTGAATTATGTTATGCTAAGGTGCTTTATGCGATTATGTTAAGTGACGCATGGTTTTAGTGAGTAGGAAAAAGGGTGTTACTAAGCCTATGTGCTTATAGTCTTATGTTTCTCGTACCACAGATCAAGCAAGAGGCTATTAAGGGAAGCAGCAGGAGGGGCAAAAGTATGTGTGTATGTGGCGGTGACATGGCAAAAGATTTCTTTTATTTATACATATTGCATGGCTTGAGTTTTGAAATACCTTCTTAGAATCTATGTTATGTTTACGATGGTTCTACCTACCGAACAACCTAAGACTCATGATGTTCACGGATATGTTGTTTGCTACTTATGATGACGTATGCTAAGTCCGAATGTTATTATGTTCATGAATGGCAAGTTAGGCATGCATAGATGTTTCATGTATGAGTAGCATGATTAAAAGCATGTGTAGAAAAGTTCCGCTGCATTAAGATGTTCGATAAGCTCATGTATGTTAAGCGTAACGCCGAAAAAAAAGGCGGGAGTTACACACCCAACCTATTTGGACTTTACTCAGTTGTTCTTGACCTTCAGGACTATCCATTAGACCTCCAGTCCTCGATCTGTCTAGATTTCTGCCTGATGTCCTCGGCCCCCAAGGCTTCCTGCCTAGAGTCCTCAGACTTCTTGCCAGTTGTTCTCAATCTATCAGCACTTCCTGTCTAATCCATCCAACTAGGATTTCTTTGTCTAGTATTAACTAGGATTTTACTGAAAACTTTATAAATACATCAAAATACCAAACAGACTTATCATTTAATCCTTCGCCAAAATCAAAATTTAGATTCCATCGTATAGTGTTTTTTGCACCAATATATTATTCTTGACAAAAGTTATTTGGAGCTTATTGTAAAATTTGGAAATCTGGGAGGGCTATAAAGCAAATGGACCCAAACTTAGGGGTTCTTATGTGAATAGTCGAAATTGGAGGGGAAGTTTGGAAAATGCCAACCTTATATCATCTCCCTTGTGGTCGATGTTGGATCGAGAGAACCGATAGAGGGGGGTGAATATCGGAAATCATTTTTCGGAAAAACTTAGAGCAAGTACGCAACGGAAATTAAGAAAACAAAATCACACAGAGACACTATCGATTTTACTTGGTTCGGAGCCTGGGTCGACTCCTACTCCAAGGCCCACGGTCGATGACCGTTTACTTTGGGCAATTCTATATGAGGCGCAATAATAGTTTACAAGGATTGATTTACAAATTCAGCACAGTAAACTAAATAATTAAAAAGACTCTTCTTTTACCGACGTTCGATTGTGGGTAGACCTTTTCCGGAGCAGCGGAACGTCGTCGGCTCGAGTTGGGTAGTTTCCGGAGCAAGGCGCGAGAGCAGAAGAGCGTAGAAGCGTTGTGTTCGAGTTTTTGTTGGAAGCCTGGGCATTGGGTGTTATTTATAGCACCTCGGGGCGCCCTGGACGTCGGGGGCGCCCCCCCCCCACGTGTCACGTGATCCGAGATTCGCACGGTCAACCTCTATCCCACTCGAATAGAGATGAGGTTTGACACTGGGGGCGCCGTGGACGCTGGGAGTGCCATGGACGCTGGGGGCGCCCTGCTTGACTCCTTCCGCGCGGGCGTCTCGGCTGGATAAGGGTGATTGACTTCGTTGGCTTAGGCGCGGGGCGCCTTGGCTGCTGAGGGCGCCCTAGGCGCTGAGGGCGCCCTGGTTGCTGGGGGCGCCCTGGCTGCTGGGGGCGCCCTGGCCAGTGAGCAGCCGAAGCCTTTGTTGCTTCGCTTGTTTTGTGTTGCCCCTGGGGGCGTCCGGGACACTGAGGGCACCCTGCTCAGTTACTTGCCTCTCTCCTTTGGGCATTCTGAGCTGCAGACACACGTTCCTTCGGTCCTGTATCCAGGGTTAGTCCAAAACAATATAAAGCATTAGAGTATTATGTTTATACAGCCTTAGCTATCTTGGTTCTGACTTTGGGCCTCCAAAATGGAGCCCTAGGTCGAACCGACGCCTACTGTTCCATCTACGGGGAACGCGTCCTCACCTACTCCTCTCGGGAGAGTTTACCTGATGCCAACCGTTCCTTTGGTTGGACTTTTGCCTCGCAGTCCTTCACCAGGTCTTGGATACCGAGCTGTCCTTCGCCCAGTGCCTAGCAGTCCTTTACTAGGTCTTGGATACTGGAAGTCCTTCGCCAGTTGCCTAGCAGTCCTTCGCTAGGGCTTGGATACTGGCAGTCCTTCGCCAGGTGCCTAGCAGTCCTTCGCTAGGTCTTGGATACTGGCAGTCCTTCGCCAGTTGCCTAGCAGTCCTTCGCTACGCCTTTTTACCCTGGCATTCCTTCGCCAGTGCCTAGCAGTCCTTCGCTAAGGCTTTGTCTCTGCACACTTGAGTAACAACATTAGATCACACACAATACTTAACTTTGAATCCTTTGCCAATATCAAAACAAGGTTCGATATGGTGCTTCCTGCACCAACAATCTCCCCCTTTTTGATTTATGGCAACACAATTCAAAGTTAAGTGAAAACTTATAGCAGTTCAGAAAAGACAGTTAGGAGCAATGAAATATAGTAATTCTGAACAGTCTAAACCCAAAAAATATAGCAATTCTGAACAGTCTAAAACCAAAAAAAATTTCTCATAGTCCCCTTGAATAATTGTGTTATAAAACACTTAACTTAACTTTGACCACTTATCTTAACTTTGACCTTTCCTCCCCCTTTGACATATATCAAAAACAAACATGGGTGGACAAGGTAAAATTTTGAAGGGTTTTGCAAACCTAAATTTTGTTAAAAAAACTTTTACTTACAAGATTTTACAAAAAAAATTTACTTAGGCAAATTTTCCATTCTTGAAGCCAAATTTAAAAAAAAAATCAACTTTTAGAGTTTGGAAAAAATTTGTTTACTAAAGAAAATTTTGCACATTTAGACGAATTTACTTGGAAACACTTTGTGCATTTTGAAAAACATAATTCTTAAGAAATTTCTAGGCAAGTTTTTCCCCAAAGAAGACTTTACTTAGATATATTTGCCAAAATTTTCAAAAAGTTTTGCTCAGGCAAATCTTGTTTACTATGGAAAATTTCACTTAAAAAATTTGAAACACTTAGATACTTAGAGATTTTTGTTTTACAAAAAAACATCCTTTTTCTCTTTCTTTCTCTCCCCCTTGGCCATATATCAATAAAGAAATATATAAGAGAAAGTTTGTGTATTAGAGCCTATGGGTTTTGAAAACAAAAAAAATACTTAGTATAATCCTTGATAAAAGCTTAAATTGCACTTTTGAAACCGAAAAAAAAAATCGTACTTTGTAACCATTAGTGCCTTTGAAAGTATTAGTACTTTTGAAAAATAGTAGTACTTTTGAAAGATGTTATGTATATTTTGAAAATTATGCATTTTTGAAAAATATAAGTACTTTTGAAACATATTATGCATTTTTGAAAAATATAAGTACTTTTGAAACATATTATTTTCAAAAGTATTCTAAAGTCAAGTAAAATTTTGAAAGTGATAGTATATATAAGCAAAATGATTTAAAAGAATAGTATTTTGAAAAACAATGTTTTCAATAGGATTTTAAAATTGCAGTGCATGAAAACATATAATTTTTAACAAAATATTTAATAATTCTTTTAATTTAATCTCCCCCTGAGCTTGACCCAGTCTTAGGAAGCTTGTTGACTATAAGCGATCTTCCCCTGAGTCTTAAGGTTTGATTCAAACAATAAGAATTATCTAATAATTTTGAAAAATAATTGTCAGAAATAATTTCTTTTGACTCAAACTCCCCCTAAATTTGACACATCCTAGGAGTCCTTATAGATCATCAAGTGGACCTTCCTCTGTGTCTTTAGAGTTTATTAAAATCAAAAGAATAATTTTGACCAACCTTCTGAGTATGATAACTTTCAAGGAGATACATTTTTGAAAACATAACTTGAAATGATAACACAGTTTTCGAAAAAAAATATTTTGAAATGATTATAATTTTTCAAATACATAGTAGTATACGAAGTTTTTTGAATCAATTTTTGAAAACCTTATCGAGATGATAGTAAGATTTAGAGCATAAGGTTTTTGAAAAAAAATATAAATTTTTTGAAAAGTATTAAAAGAAACTCCCCCTGTATCCGACACAATCTGACTTTTATCTAAGTTCCTGAAGGGGTTTCATTGTTGAGCAGGTTTGACTATGTTGACAATGTTTGACTAAATCAAACAGGCCCTAGATTATATTTAAACCGAGTCTATTGAGATATTTAACATGAAATTTCATATTAAAAAAATGCTAGATATGAAAAAGTAGGGTACAGTACAATAAATTGACAAAATAAAATAGAGATAAGTTTGAATAACTTTTGCAAACCTTTTCATTTAAAAGGATAGTGAATTATACTTTTAGGTTCTAAATGTCTCACCCAGTTCTACGTGATCAAGCATGTTAACTTTATGGGTTTTGTGAGACAAATATTTTAATTTTGAAAACATGGTTAATTTTGAAAAGTTAGATTAATTTTGAAAATAATTAGTTTTAAATTTATTTTGAAAAGGAATATTTGAATCTAAGATTAACTGAACATTTGTGTTAGATTCGAATTTGACAAAGAGTAAATTGAATTTGAATTTCAAAAATTGACTTCCAGGTCTTGGCGAGGCACAAGGCCTTCTTTGGCCGTAGCCTTATTGGATCATCAACCCTTTTCTAGACAAAGCCTTTTAGTGAAATTTCATCTTCAAAATTACTTTTTGATAAATTCTGGTCTAACTAGTTTGGGTCTTGGATCGGTAGCTTCGGCTAGTTCTGCCAAAATGGCTTCCCTAACGTACTATCATCTCACCTCCACCCAATACTATGTTGTTCAAATTTCAGTTAAACCGTTTTAGTCCTTATCTAACCAGTCCTAATTCTAAGCAAAAATAAATAACTAAAATAAAAGCAACATACAATTAAAGTAAAAAAAATGATCTAAGTTACATCATAATCGAAATGATACTCAGGTTTTTTAAAAGTAACAAGGTTGGGAATTAAATTTTCTGACATATTAATCTTAACTATTTTGTATGAATTAATTACGTTCTTTGAGGTAAATATTAGATTTTCAAATATCGTAAATTTACCTTTTGATTCCCAGTTGGATATCTCCCCCTTGATACTTGTCGTTTTTAGCATCTTGTAGTGGTCGCGAGTCATTCGGACCAGCTTCCGATCATCCCCTTCTTCATCGTCAAATTCTGCGTCTAAGTTGGACTCAGGTATTGGTTGAGACCTCTTTTGCAATTCTCTTGCAGTTTTTCCTACAATAAAAATTATACCTTCCTCGACCATTGCAATATCATCTTGATTATTTAATCTTAATTGAGAAAACGATTCAAAATTAATTACCGATTTTGTCTCAGAAAACTCGTCGTTTGACTCTGGTTTGATTTCGACGTCGGGTGTCGAGTCTGTTTCAGCTACTTGTTCTTGAGCTTCTAAGATCTCAACATCGGAGCTCTCTTCGTGTAGATTAATTAGCTTTTCCCACATCTCCTTGGCACAGTTGAAGGATCCGACCCGCTTCAGTTCTTCTTTGGTCAGGCCGCATTGTAAGATTGTTGTTGCCCTGGCATCAGTCTCGATCTTCCTCAGAGTTGGTTCGTCCAATTTGTCCCAGGCG
Source organism: Boesenbergia rotunda (assembly GCA_024364735.1). NCBI lineage: Eukaryota > Viridiplantae > Streptophyta > Magnoliopsida > Zingiberales > Zingiberaceae > Boesenbergia > Boesenbergia rotunda. The sequence goes on from JAGFNQ010001236.1 coordinate 189,019, forward strand.
ATCGATGATCCATCTTCTGTGGGAAGGGAGAACCCTATTTGAATGATCATCCATATGTCCATATGGGCCTTCAGATGGAACTCCATTAGACTTCTCCAGGAATTGAAGTTCTCGCCGGAGAATAGCGGTGGACGGGCACTGTTCCATTCTTGGTTGGCCATTTAGTTTAACCTCGTACAGAAAAGAAGTAACAAAAGTATACCAAGACTTGGTCTTGGATTAGTAGTGCGGGAGAAGGGAAAAAATAGCTCAGAATAAATGTTGCACGAATTTCGAGGCAAAATAATAATAAAATAATAAAAACAATTTTTGACAAATTTTTGAAAATATTAATTTTGTCAATTCAGATTAATGATGAAAAATTAAAAATTTAATGTTAAAAAAAATTTGCTTGAATTAAGATAGCACGAATTTCGAGAAAAATATTAAAATAATAAAAAAAAAATTTATGACAAATTTTCAAAAATTGTTCGTTTTATCAATTTTGACTTATAGTAAAAAAATGAGAATTCAAAATTGAAAAAAGGCCTCAAAATACACCTACAGATATTATTTATTTGAAATAACGATCGAGTGGTGTTGCACCACCTCGATTAAAGAAAAAGAAAAGAAATAAAATAAAAAATTCGTAAATCCAAAAAAACTTTCAAACTGGTGGTTGCACCAAGTTTGAACTACCCCGCTCTGATACCACTTGTTGGATCGAGAGAACCGATAAGGGGGGGTGAATATCGGAAATCGTTTTTCGGAAAAACTTAGAGCAAGTACGCAGCGGAAATTAAGAAAACAAAATCACACAGAGACACTATCGATTTTACTTGGTTCGGAGCCTGGGTCGACTCCTACTCCAAGGCCCATGGTCGTTGACCGTTTACTTTGGGCAATTCTATATGAGGCGCAATAATAGTTTACAAGGATTGATTTACAAATTCAGCACAGTAAACTAAATAATTAAAAAGACTCTTCTTTTACCGACGTCCGATTGTGGGTTGACCTTTTCCGGAGCAGCGGAACGTCGTCGGCTCGAGTTGGGCAGTTTCCGGAGCAAGGCGCGAGAGCAGAAGAGCGTAAAAGCATTGTGTTCGAGTTTTTGTTGGAAGCCTGGGCGTTGGGTGCTATTTATAGCACCTCGGGGCGCCCTGGACGTCGGGGGCGCCCCCCCCCCCCCACGTGTCACGTGATCCGAGATTCGGCTCGGTCAACCTCTATCCCACTCGAATAGGGATGAGGTTTGACACTGGGGGCACCCTGGACGCTGGGGGCACCCTGCTTGACTCCTTCCGCGCGGGCGTCTCGGCTGGATAAGGGTGATTAGCTTCGCTGGCTTAGGGCGCCCCGGGCGCTGAGGGCGCCCCGGGCGCTGAGGGCGCCCCGGGCGCTGAGGGCGCCCCGGGCGCTGAGGGCACCCTGGTTGCTGGGGGTGCCCTGGCTGCTGAGCAGCCGAAGCCTTTGTTGCTTCGCTTGTTTTGTGTTGCCCCTGGGGGCGCCCGGGACACTGAGGGCGCCCTGCTCAGTTACTTGCCTCTCTCCTTTGGGCATTCTGAGATGCAGACACACGTTCCTTCAGTCCTGCATCCAGGGTTAGTCCAAAACAATATAAAGCATTAGAGTATTATGTTTATACAGCCTTAGCTGTCTTGGCTCTAACTTTGGGCCTCCAAAATGGAGCCCTAGGTCGAACTGACGCCTATAGTTCCCTCTACGGGGAACGTGTCCTCACCTACTCCTCTCGGGAGAGTTTACCTGATGCCAACCGTTCCTTTGGTTGGACTTTTGCCTCGTGGTCCTTCGCCAGGTCTTGGATACCGAGCTGTCCTTCGCCCAGTGCCTAGCAGTCCTTCGCTAGGTCTTGGATATTTGCAGCCCTTCGCCAGGTGCCTAGTAGTCCTTCGCTAGGGCTTGGATACTGGCAGTCCTTCGCCAGGTGCCTAGCAGTCCTTCGCTAGGTCTTGGATACTGGCAGTCCTTCGCCAGTTGCCTAGCAGTCCTTCGCTACGCCTTTTTACCCTGGCATTCCTTCGCCAGTGCCTAGCAGTCCTTCGCTAGGGCTTTGTCTCTGCACACTTGAGTAACAACATTAGATCACACACAATACTTAACTTTGAATCCTTTGCCAATATCAAAACAAGGTTCGATATGGTGCTTCCTGCACCAACAGTCGAATCACTAGATCTGGTGTTTGTTCCCTTCTCCTTCATCTTCTTCCCCTTTTTTGTTCATCGCATGTCGCAAGTCCACATCGCCATCGCCGACGATCCTTCGAGCCTTCTGATAGTGATATAAGAGAAGTGTCCTAAGGCAATCGCCTTATGATTGTAATCATTTATTTTAATAAATGAATATTCAATATTTGAGTATACATATTTGTGTATTTGATTGAGATCTTAAACTCATTTACTGAATGTCCGCAATACAATTCACAACATGAGAGAATTTGTGATGAATTCACAATTAGTGATTATCTATACATGTGCAATTATGAAGTATTGAAATTGTCCCTAGTCGATGAATTGATAAATACGGACACTATCAATTCTATTGAGACTAGCATGGGTTATTCTCTAATCAGTTGATTCTCACTGGCTGGTGACATTGAGATGTCCGGAGATAAACATGAATGCTAGTTAAGGGAACTAGTTCTTTGGAGTGACTGGCTGTAAAACTCCATATGGTAGTCTACATACAGATATGTCAGTGAAGTTCATACTGTAGCTTAAGTGCGATGTTCCTTTGACTTGCGGTGTTTAAGTCATCTTGGTCATGGAGACTTATACTTTGACATCTTAAGCAAGCATCTCCAGGGAGGTGTGGACCCAGGATGATTGGGTATAAGCCGAAGTGCCCGAAGATGTTTGAACAGCCTACAAAGGATTCACCACTCCTTGCGAGGAGATGTATACCCGAGGCCTATCGTCGGATTGTTACTCGAAGCCTCTAGCCAGAGCATGACATGTTCAGAGTATGAATCTCTTAAATACATGAGAGTAATTAGAATCCGTAGGATGAGAAAACGGTACTTGGGCTAGGTGTGACGTAGTCAGCCTAGTGGGGACTGGCACACATAGACCATGTCCTGAACCAAGTGGGAATAAGATGGTGAAGGGAATGGGGCACGATTCATTATAGCTGCTGAAGGGCTTCAGAATTGTTTCTGAGGTCAACCGTTGATCTTTCGATTAATTGGGGATCATGATGTACTACTAGGTGCCACTCATGATCATTCTATATTTGATTAATTATAGATGGCCAACATAAATCGAAAGCCTATTTAGTCACACGCACTACAAGTAATCCGAGGGATTTAAAATGAGTTGAAAATTAGATTTTTCAGTCAAGAGAGATTAAGTTTGGTTGAGTCAAACGATAAGTCGAATCTTAATTTTTTAGAGACGCATCGGAAGCGTAAAATGGCTAAGTCTTTTGAAGACTTAATAGATGAATTAAATAAGTTTAATTCATTGGGGCTTGGCTTGGATGGGCCGGCCAAAGAGGGCCTCCATCCTCTTTGCTTGGTCGGCCACAACAAAGGGAGAGAACCATGTTTTGGTTCAATTTATAAAATCAACCAAGTATGATTTGTTTTATAAAATTATGGATGATATAAATTTTTTATATAATAAACCAAGGTTTGGTTTATTTTTCATGAAAATTAAAATGAACCATGGATTGGTTTATATTATAAAATCAATCATGGATTGATTCACCATGATAAGAAAATTTATTCCATAGGAGAGAAGAGACTTGATTGATTTTTTATCATGAATTAAAATATGATTTTAACCATGATATAAAATCAAACTTGGCATGATGGAATAAGTTATTCCATATTTGAGAGGCTTGATGGTTGAGAGGACTCTATATAAAGGACCCAAGGCAAGGCTTGGGTGTGGATCATAGAGATGAAGGCATAGGCTCTCTCCCTCTCTTTCTCTCCTTCTCTTCTCCTCTTCTTGCCGTGCGCCAACCAGCCCCAAGAAGGAGCACCAGCCGGCCATCCTTTTGTGGTTAATCTTCCGACTTCTCACTTGGTTTTTCTTGTCGCATTCTCAAAAAATCTAGTAGTTCTCGAGAACACGAAACTCGTGGCTTTGCGAAGTCTGTTGGGGACGAGATGGCAAGAGAGGGGGAGTGAATATAGCCAATCGCTTTTCCTTTGAAGAGTTAGCAATTTCTGCACTTGTAGATGTAAGTAGCACAGCGGAAGTATGGAAAACAAGATGTGCTGAAACTAAAACCGAAAACTAACTAGCAAGATTAGCAAGATCGCTAACAAGGAGATTTTACAAGGTTCGGGGATAACTTGCCCCTACTCCTTGGCGTGCCCTTAAGGTGGGCGATCCCTTGATCGTCGGCAGATCAAGCCCCGGTTAACACCGGATAATTCAGCAACCTCCTTCTCAGTGGAGAAACCTCTCCACAGTGTGTTCCAAACAAGTATATAGATTAAGCACGAGGAAACAACAAGAAGGATCTTACTCAAACCCCTAGCAAGGACAAGAACACAGCAAGCTTCCCTGAGCTCCACCCAGTGGCGATCTCACGCAAGAACCCTCTTCGTGTCTTCCCACTGTCGGACTCCAAGCTCCTTGCTCCCTCCTTCAAGGCTCAAGTAAAGGCTGATTGCTTTTCGATCGCTTGCACAGAATGATGGAAACCTCAAGAACAGCAAGCTTGATGTGGAGAACACAAAGCGCAGGAACTCAAGAGCACAAGCTGAAGAACTGTCGAACTCTAAGCTTCTCGTTCCTTTTGTTTCTCCGCTAAGCAACAAGTGACCTCATCTCCAGCAGCCTACAGCTGCCTCACTGCCAACGCGCCAGCTACACTGAACCCTAACTGAACTTCCTGAGCCCCCTCAGCAAGATTCAGTCAGCGGCTTCAGTCCTGCAGCTCTAGCCGTTGCAACCTGTGTGGAGAAAGGGACAAACCTGCTCCAAGGAAAGCTCACTTTGACATCTCCTTGAGTGTTTGAATCCTCCCCTGTCACCTGAAACTTAATCAGACTGTTAGAGCAGTAAATCACGCAGTAAATCAAATATCAGAGATAAGTGTCAGCAGATATCAGAAGTTCAGACGCGATCAGAGCGTCTGACAGTGAAATTTGAATTAAAGTGATCAGTCACCTGACCGATCAAAGAGCCTCCTGATCGATCACCAGATCGATCAGGGCGGTTCCAAACCGATCAGGCTCCGTCCTGATCGATCCCCAACGCTCAATTAGAAATCGCGATTTCTTTGAGATTCTTCCAGACCGATCACCAGACCGATCCCAGGTCATGGATCGTTCACCGGACCGATCCACCCTTATATTTGGCGTTTTCTGAGTTTTGCAGGCTAAGCCTTCTGATCGGTCACCGGACCGATCAGGGTGTCACCTGATCGGTCAGCAGTCCGATCAGGTAATCACCAGGTCGATCAGGAACCGTCCTGATCGACCTTAGTGAGGAGCTCGCGAAGCTGGATCGTTCACCAGAACGATCTGCACAGTGATCCTGATCGGTCATCAGACCGATCAGGAGCAGTTCAGCAAGGGAACTCAACCTCACTGCTCGCTCCCTGATCGGTCACCAGACCGATCAGGAGCCAGTCAATGGGTGAAACGCATACTCCCTGATCGGTCACCAGATCGATCAGGAGCAGCACAGTAGGTTCCCAACCTGACTGTGTGCTCCCTGATCGGTCACCCGACCGATCAGTCATCGCTGGATCGGTCACCAGACCGATCCACGAAGGAGCAGCGTGCCAGAATCCCTGATAGATCACCAGACCGATCCAGGGACTCAAACTCAGCCCTCCAAGCTAAGTTTCCATCCACCTTAGCCCTCCAAGCTAAGGATTTTCCATCTAACTCTCCATGTTGGAAATTTGCACCTAACCCTCCAAGTTAGGACTTTTCACCTAGCCCTCCAAGCTAGGACTTTTCACCTAGCCCTCCAAGCTAGGACTTTTCACCCAACCCTTCCGAGTTAGAACCTCATCCAACCTAGCCCTCCAAGCTAGGCACCTGACTCTCCAAGCCAGGACTTTTTCATCTAATTCTCCAGGATGAGAATTTTCACCTAACCCTCCAAGTTAGGACTTTTCACCTAGCCCTCCAAGCTAGGACTTTTCACCCAACCCTTCCGAATCAGGACTTTCCAACACCTAGCCCTCCAAGCTAGGATTTTTCACACACCTAACCCTCCAGGTTAGGATTTCTCCAACACTTAGCCCTCCAGGCTAGAATCCTCCATATCATGCCTAATCCTCGATCAGGACTTAATCATAATCATCATAATCATCATCCTAAACTAAAATCGTTGTCAACACCAAAACAACAATCATGGCCAGACTGCATCAACAATCTCCCCTTTTTTGTTGTTTGACAACCCGATTTTATGTTTAAGGTTTCTCAATCAATTTTCCAAAAATTTAGAATCATAGGGGAATCCAGATCGTCCCCCTACAACATGATCATTCTAAACTTAACCAATCCACACTCTCCCCCTTTGTCGAACACCGAAAAGGGGCAAGAGGGACTGTTAAGATTAAAACAAACTCCCCCTCAACCCTAGAGGTATCCCAACTCAACAAAGATATGATAGATTGATGGATAACCATACGAACACATATGAAAAGGTATAGCAAGACATAGGAGTCACATGCATCATATGAGTCTGAAGTATAAACTTGCAAGACATGCCATAATATCCATAAGTATCAAGTAGACATGGCATTGTAAGCATGAGCATGGCAATTGATTAAACATGTAGATAGAACTCATGGCATCAACAATAGATATACCAATATCAGATAAGCATGTGAAGCAAAATCATATAAGTCAAAGCATAAAACATCCAAACAAGTAGCAAAATACGTGTGGCACAAGGCCACAACAGTCAAGTCACAGAGCATACAACCCAATTGTCACACAACACAGGAAATCATCAACCGTCAACGACATCGTCATCAGAATCATCAATATATATGATATCCCCAGGTGAAGGGCCACTAGGGGACGCGCCATCAGGAAACGAAAGATGATACCATTCTTCATACCACCTGTCCTGGAACGCGCTCATCTCAGAGACATCAGATGCTAGGGCATCAAAACGGCGATCAAAAGACTGGAACTCGGAGCTGACCTCCTGTTGCCAAAGCTCGGAGATGTGTAGCTCGCGTTGTATTTTTCGCTCTAACTCCGCAACCTGCCAACTTAGGTCAGGAGCCCACGCATCATAATCTGCAGTAATATCTGGCGCCCCCTGGCCATGAACTGCTTGCGATAGCTCCCTCACTCGGTTGCCATCCTTCCACCTCAGCCCCTCGATCCCGAGAACAATGCCGGACTGAGCAAGCATACGACGATCTAGGCGGCAGTCTTGTCGAATCATCGGCACAATTTGGCCCTGTGAAACGTCGATGCCAACCGACTCCAGCCAGGCAGTGATGATATGGCCGAATGGCATGTAGACTGACTGGGATAACGGCATACTGTGTTCGAGGATGGAGAGATAGACTGACGCTATTGGGTCAAAATCCAACTGCTGATGCGTCCCGTAGAGCATCAAGCAGTGGAATGGTTGAATCTCATCAAGGTGCTTCGAAGTAGTTGGAAGGAGACAGTTGGTGATGATTTTAAACAACACATAGTCAACAGGGGAAAGATGAAGAGCAGGAAAAGTGGGAAAGTCACGGGTGTGCTCATCAGAATCCCCTGGCCTGGGATGGCCTAGAAAGTGCTCGTAGATGGAATCAGGAGTTACTCCGTCGAAGGGAACAGGAAGGGGATTGGGGGGAAAAGGGTAGAGAAAGAAGTCATTGGTTGACCTGCGACAGCCGAGAAAATTAGTGAAAATAGATCGGTTGAATTCAAGATCAATACCGGCCACACGGGTCCTCCACCCCGTGCTCCACCCCGTGCCCTCTCCACTTATCATATTGTTATAGAATTCAGAGACCAAGTCAAGATTGATTGGCCTTTCAAGATAAAGAATGGATTGGAGATTATAATGTGTGATAATGTGTCGGATGGTTGGGCAATGTTCATAGATGAAGGAATGGTCGATAGTTCGACATGGCATTAACTTGAAATTGTGCCACTGGAATTTAAAAGCAAGACCAGAACTCTGAAACCGAGTAAGTTGAGGTGGTGGAGGCCTTTGAGAAGGTGTAGATGGTGAGGAATTCTTCCCCCGTGAACTATCCTCTATAACCTCCTTCCCCTTAGAAGGCTTTCTAAAAGAGTTGAATTGGTCAGACACAAGATTTAATCAATTTGGGCATAGATGGAAACACAATGATCATGATCAAGAATTGATCACAGAAGATAGAATCCAATTAGAGAATACAACCCAAACACAATGATCAAAGACACATTTGGTTTAAGGTTTGATCATACAAGATGACACCCAATCAAAAGATAGATAGTTTCGATCATATGGTGAGAAAAGGGGTCACGGCCAAGATCATAGGATCACGATACAACAGCAAGAACAAGAGCAAAACCAAAATATGATCAGCTTCACAACACATAGTTCATAAGCTTTTTGAAAAGAAAGACGAAGCCAAAGACTTACTTCGGTGCCATTGATGAGATTCTTGAAGTTTGGAGGGGAAGAAAACGTGCGCAGGAAAAGAACTCCCGGCGCAGAACTGGTCGCAGGATTGTTCCACGAGGGAGACGTCACGGGACTCGGAAGATCTCCTCAGAGCCACCAGAGCACACTCGCAAGAGGAAGAGAAAGGCACGAAGCAAAGGATGTGCGAGTGGGATTTTCGGCGCTAGGGTTCAGCCGAGATTTTTGCGAAGTTAATTAGTTGGTGGATCGGTCCACCAACCAGAATTTAATGCGTTTGAACGAATCACCATTCGATCTGATCGTGTCCAGACCGATCAGGCTACAGCCTGATCGGACTGGAATGGGCCTGATCGGTCGGATGACCAATCAGACTCGCTCCTGATCGATCTAGTGACCGATCAGGATACGAACAGTAGGGTCCGGAGAGAAGCCACTGAGCTCCCTGATCGGTCTATGGACCGATCTGCACAGGGTGCCAGATCGGTCCGGGGACCGATCCAGGCTGGCTCAGAATCCTTGGTCAAAAGGTTCGGAAAATCACTGCTACCTCTCTGATCAGTCTGTGGACCGATTACCGACGGAAGGAGCCAGATCGGTCTAGTGACCGATCAGCCATATTCCTGATCGGTCCAGTGACCGATCAGGGTTCCTGAAACAACCTGATACGAAACGAAATGTTCAGTTTCAGAATTTCTGAAACTTCCAAACGATATTTGATGGATTTTGTCAAACTTGGACAAGTCCTCATGACAAAAATTGATCCCTGAACAAGAATCAAAAGTCCTTATGGGTTCAATAAACACTTTGATCCATCTAAATGGAGTCAAACTCAATCAATGATAACTCAAGCAAATTCAACCAAGTTTTGATTCCAAATCCAAATTTCCAATCAAGTTGCCTTGATTGGAATGTCCAAGTATGATTATAGGACCAAATACATATGTTATGCATTGGTTTTCCCCATACTTGGTCACCACCGTGATTATTATCTCGTCAACTTAATTCCTCAAGGGATGCAATGACATTTCAAGGAATTGAGTTGATCCTAACATCTCACCCCATATCTAGCAAACAAAAATGTTTTGTTAAACCTTATAGTTTGTGTGAGATGTTCCCAAAGTTACCCAATTGTTCCCAACAATTTCGAGATAATCATGAAGGGTTTTGAATGCAATTTGAAGATCATGAAGCGCGACACATTCCCAATTCCCGTCTTAGGAAACTAAATTCATTTTTAGGAAGTGGTTTAGTGAAAATGTCAGCTAGGTTTGACTTTGACTCTACATGAGAGAGTATGATGTTCCCCCTAGCTACATGATCCCTAATGAAGTGGTGTCTTACTTCAATATGTTTTGTCCTAGAATGATGGACTGGATTCTTGGTTAAGTTAATTGTGCTAATGTTATCACATAACACTTGCACACCCTTGTAACTCAATCCATAGTCATCTAAGGTATGAATCATCCACAACAATTGCGATATACTCTCTCCCATGGCGATATATTCTGCCTCGGTAGTGGAAAGAGCAACACAATGTTGCTTCCGACTCGACCAACTTACTAAGGACGAACCTAAGAATTGGCATCCCCCACTAGTGCTTTTCCGGTCCAACTTACATCCAGCGTAGTCGGAATCCGTATAGCTCATCAGATCAAAAGATTCGGTACGGGGATACTAAAGACCTACACCAATTGTGCCCTTAAGGTATCTCAAAATTCGCTTAACAGCAATTAGATGAGATTCCTTGGCACATACTTGATACCTAACACACATACCTACAGCAAATAGAATATCCGGTCGACTGGCTGTGAGGTATAGCAAACTGCCTATCATGCTTCGATATTGAGTTAGATCAACGGGTTTACCTCTCTCATCATTGTCTAATCTTGTGTTTGTAGCCATGGGAGTGGTTACCTCGTTCGAATCACTCATATTGAATTCTCGAAGCATCTCATGTGTATACTTTGATTGATGCACATGGATACCATCGCGAGTTTGCTTGATTTCAAGTCCAAGGAAGAAAGTCAACTCTCCCACTAGACTCATTTCAAACTCACTCTCCATGTGTCCAATGAACTCATTTAAATAGCCCTTATTGTTTGAGCCACAAATTATGTCATCGACATATACTTGGGCTATAAAAATATTATCACCATCTCTACGTAGAAATAGTGTAGGGTCTATTTGACCTCTAACGAAGCCCTTCTCAATTAGGAATGCCGACAACCGCTCATACCAAGCCCGAGGTGCTTGTTTAAGGCCATAAAGTGCCTTTTTGAGCTTGAACACGTGGTTTGGACATTTGGAATTCTCAAACCCTGGTGGTTGTCTGACGTAGACCTCTTCTCTTATTAGACCATTTAAAAAAGCCGATTTGACACTCATTTGATATAATTTGAAACCACGATGTGCTGCAAATGCTAGCATCAATCAGATGGACTCTAATCGTGCCACGGGAGCATAAGTCTCATCATAATCAAGGCCTTCAACTTGACTGTAGCCCTTGGCTACCAAGCGTGCCTTGTTTAAGGCCATAAAGTGCCGTTTTGAGCTTGAACACGTGGTTTGGAAATTCGGTACTCTCAAACCCCGGAGGTTGTTCGACGTAGACTTCTTCCCTAATCAAACCATTTAGGAAGGCCGATTTGACGTCCATTTGAAATAGTTTGAAACCACGATGTGCTGCAAATGCAAGCATCAATCGGATGGACTCTAATCGTGCCACGGGAGCATAAGTCTCATCATAATCAAGGCCTTCAACTTGACTGTAGCCCTTGGCTACCAAGCGTGCCTTGTTTCTAATGATTTCTCCCTTGTGGTTCAATTTGTTCTTGAAGACCCATTTGGTTCCAATAATGGTGGTCCTCTTAGGTCTAGGGACTAAGTCCCAAACCTGACTCCTCTCAAATTGACCTAGTTCATCTTGCATTGCGATAATCCAATCGGGATCATTTAATGCTTCGTCAATTTTTCTAGGTTCAATTTCGAAAATTAGAGCAACTTCATTAGCCTCATTCCGGAAGAATGATCTAGTCCTAACCCCTTGATGGATGTCTCCAACAATTTGATCTTGGGGATGACTAGAGGCTAATCTAGTTTGCCTTGGTGTTGGTGGTGCTTCTTGAACGGGTTCACTAGACACAAGTTCAGCCTCAGGATCCGGCTGATCAATGAATTGTCTAGGTTCACCGTCATCAGACTCATCACCATCAACAACACTTAGAGTTTCATTCAAGCTAAGTCTCCTTAGTTCAAGTTGAACTCCTTCTACATTTTCTGATTGGTCAATTGATTTCGGAATTTCTTCAAAAACCACATCAGAAGACTCTTCAACTAATCTAGTTTTCTTGTTGTAGACTCGGTAGGCTTTACTAACGAGAGAGTACCCGACTAGTATCCCTTCATCAGCCTTTGCCGTGAACTTTCCAAGGTGATCCTTGGTGTTTAGGATGAACACCTTACAACCAAACACCCTAAGGTGTTTAACCGTAGGTGGTTTCCCAAACCAAAGTTCATGGGGAGTCTTTCCTAAAAACCTATGGATGAGAACTTGATTTTGCACATAGCAAGCTATATTTACAGCTTCAACCCATAAGTAACTCCGGAGTGAGTACTCATTGAGCATGCTTCGTGCAGCCTCTTGAAGTACACGGTTCTTCCTCTCTACAACACCATTTTGTTGTGGTGTTCTAGGAGTAGAGAACTCATGCTTATAACCTTTGTCTTGACAAAATTCTAAAAAACTTTGGTTTTGAAATTCACCTCCATGATCACTTCTAATTGTCTTAATGGTTAATGATTTTTCATTTTCTACCCTTCTACAAAAAGAAATGAACATATCTAAGGTTTGGTCCTTATATTTCAAAACGTATGTCTATGTGTATCTAGTAGAATCATCAATAATCACAAAGCAATATCTACTTCCATTCAATGATATGATAGTACTACAATCAAATAGATCCATGTGAAGTAAGTCTAAAGCATTGGAAGTACTTACAGTGCTTTTACCTTTATGTACAGATTTTGTTTGCTTACCCATTTGACATGCATCACATAATTTATCTTTTCCATACTTGATGATCGGTAAACCACGAACTAGTCCCTTGTTGGCCAACTTCCGGATGTTCTTCATGTTCACATGTGCTAGCCTCCGGTGCCAAAGAGTGGACTCTTCTTCTTTTGACATGAGACACTTAGCAAAAGCATTAGTAGCACTTTTAAATGAAACTTGATAAACATTGTCTACTCTGGCTCCTACTAGTACCGTGTCCAAGGTGTCATTTTGTCTAACTAGACATTGACTTGGTTGGAAGTCAATTGTGTAACCCGTGTCACACAATTGACTCACACTTAGGAGATTAAACTTCATCCCCTTGACTAGAAGGACATTTGAGATTCTAAGACATTCGGATATTTGAATGTCTCCTATTCCTATGACCTTAGACTACCATTGTTACCAAATGATACATTACCTCTACTCTTCTTGTGAAATGTGGTAAACAATGATCTATCCCCGGTCATGTGTTTGGAGCATCCACTATCAACGAACCAAGTTGATAGATGCTCCCCCTCAATCATAACCTACACAATTCGAAAAATAGAAGTTTTAGGTACCCAAACCTTGAGACCTAAAGCATCAACTAAACATGACTTAGGCACCCATGCCTTGACAACTTTCTTTTGAGTCTTGGATGTCCTAGATTGTCTCATGTCAGTCCTTGACATGAGAGACACAAATTAGGGTTCTTTAGGACGGTAACCAATACCGGCCCTATTGTAAACCGCTCTTTGGCCATTTAGAATCATATCTAGAGTCTTAGAGCTATTTGAGAATTTTCCTCTACTAACGCGTTATCATGCAAATCACTGATTTCCTCAACCTTAGAGGATTTCAAGCTTACAATCTCATGTTTCAACGATTTAATTTCATCTTCTAGTAACTCAACATGCAAGTCATCAATGTTATCATCCCTAAAAGCTTTCAATTGATCAATTTCTAATTGCAATGCTTTAACTTTATTTTTGGATTTCTTAAGCATACTAGTTAAACATGCAATTGCTCTATAACATTTTTCAAGCTTTGAAGAAGTTACCTCTTCATCATCCGAAGATGATGAAGCCGCGTTTGAGGAGCTTGATGATTCATCACTGCTCTCCTCTCCAAGAGCCATGAGTGTCACTTGCCTTATGCTCTTCTCTTCCTTCTCTTCATCGGATGAGCTAGAAGATGACTCATCCCAAGAGGCCTTCAAAGCTTTCTTCTTCTTCTTGGATCTCTCTTCTTTTCTTTTGGATTTCTCCTCCTTCTTCTTAAGCTTCGGACATTCATTCTTGAAATGCCCTTTCCTACCACACTCAAAGCAAGATGCATTATTCTTATCAAGTTTGGATTCACTAGTGTTACCTCTACTTTTGAAGCGTCGGTCTCTTCGCATCATCCTCCTCACAAAGTTGGCCATTTCGGATGAAGAGGAGCCGCTGCCATCTTCCTCGGAATTGGATTCAGATTCGGAAGAAGATGAAGATGATGAGACCTCCTTCTCCTTCTTCTTCTCCTTCTTCTTCTTAGTGGCTCGGTCCCCTGCAACTAAGGCAATCTCCTTCTCCTTGGGGCCTTTGTTAGCCATTTCGTGCAATTCCATCTCACAAAATAAGTCATCTAACTTAACAATAGATAAGTCCTTGGATACTTTGTAGGCATCCACCATGGATGACCACAAAGCATTCCTTGGAAATGCTTTCAAGACATACCTCACAAGATCGCGGTTCTCGACCTTTTCATCAATTGAATGAAGTCCATTGAGGACTTCCTTGAACCGGCTATGGAGTTCACTTACCGACTCATTTTCTTTCATGGCGAGATTTTGGAGATGATTGAGGAACAAGTCCCTCTTAGCAATTCTTGAGTCCAGGGTGCCTTCATGAAGCTCGATGAGTTTGTTCCACAAGTCCTTCGCACTTGTGAAAGGACCAACCTTGATGAGTTGGTCTTTGTTCATTCCACATTGTAGAGGAATACCGCCTTCGCGTCGGCTTCACTCTTCCGAGTTTGTTCCGCAGTCCACCGTGAAGACTCGAGTTCTTTGCCTTCATCATCCTTAGGAGGAACGAATCCCTCCTTCACCGCGAACCAAGTGTGGATATCCATCTTCAAGTAGTATTCCATCTTTGATCTCCAATATTGAAAGTCGGCGCCATCAAAGAATGGAGGTTGGGTGGTGGAGAAGCCTTCTCTCAATGCCATCTTGTTGACAACTCTCAGATGTTAAGCCGTGTACAGAGTCCCAAGCTCTGATACCACTTGTTGGGGACGAGATGGCTAGAGAGGGGGGGGGTGAATATAGTCAATCGCTTTTCCTTTGAAGAGTTAGCAATTTCTGCACTTGTAGATGTAAGTAGCACAGCGGAAGTATGGAAAACAAGATGTGCAGAAACTAAAACCGAAAACTAACTAGCAAGATTAGCAAGATCGCTAACAAGGAGATTTTACAAGGTTCGGGGATAACTTGCCCCTACTCCTTGGCGTGCCCTTAAGGTGGGCGATCCCTTGATCGTCGGCAGATCAAGCCCCGGTTAACACCGGATAATTCAGCAACCTCCTTCTCGGTGGAGAAACCTCTCCACAGTGTGATCCAAACAAGTATATAGATTAAGCACGAGGAAACAACAAGAAGGATCTTACTCAAACCCCTAGCAAGGACAAGAACACAGCAAGCTTCCCTGAGCTCCACCCAGTGGCGATCTCACGCAAGAACCCTCTTCGTGTCTTCCCACTGTCGGACTCCAAGCTTCTTGCTCCCTCCTTCAAGGCTCATGTAAAGGCTGATTGCTTTTCAATCGCTTGCTCAGAATGATGGAAACCTCAAGAACAGCAAGCTTGATGTGGAGAACACAAAGCGCAGGAACTCAAGAGCACAAGTTGAAGAACTGTCGAACTCTAAGCTTCTCGTTCCTTTTGTTTCTCCGCTAAGCAACAAGTGACCTCATCTCCAGCAGCCTACAGCTGCCTCACTGCCAACGCGCCAGCTACACTGAACCCTAACTGAACTTCCAGAGCTCCGTCAGCCAAGCTTCAGTCAGCGGCTTCAGTCCTGCAGCTCCAGCCGTTGCAACCTGTGTGGAGAAAGGGACAAACCTGCTCCAAGGAAAGCTCACTTTGACTTCTCCTTGAGTGTTTGAATCCTCCCCTGTCACCTGAAACTTAATCAGACTGTTAGAGTAGTAAATCACGCAGTAAATCAAATATCAGAGATAAGTGTCAGCAGATATCAGAAGTTCAGACGCGATCAGAGCGTCTGACAGTGAAATTTGAATTAAAGTGATCAGTCACCTGACCGATCAAAGAGCCTCCTGATCGATCACCAGATCGATCAGGGCAGTTCCAAACCGATCAGGCTCCGTCCTGATCGATCCCCAACGCTCAATTAGAAATCACGATTTCTTTGAGATTCTTCCAGACCGATCACCAGACCGATCCCAGGTCATGGATCGTTCACCGGACCGATCCACCCTTATATTTGGCGTTTTCTGAGTTTTGCAGGCTAAGCCTTCTGATCGGTCACCGGACCGATCAGGGTGTCACCTGATCGGTCAGCAGTCCGATCAGGTAATCACCAGGTCGATCAGGAACCGTCCTGATCGACCTTAGTGAGGAGCTCGCGAAGCTGGATCGTTCACCAGAACGATCTGCACAGTGATCCTGATCGGTCATCAGACCGATCAGGAGCAGTTCAGCAAGGGAACTCAACCTCACTGCTCGCTCCCTGATCGGTCACCAGACCGATCAGGAGCCAGTCAATGGGTGAAACGCATACTCCCTGATCGGTCACCAGATCGATCAGGAGCAGCACAGTAGGTTCCCAACCTGACTGTGTGCTCCCTGATCGGTCACCCGACCGATCAGTCATCGCTGGATCGGCACCAGACCGATCCACGAAGGAGCAGCGTGCCAGAATCCCTGATCGATCACCAGATCGATCCAGGGACTCAAACTCAGCCCTCCAAGCTAAGTTTCCATCCACCTTAGCCCTCCAAGCTAAGGATTTTCCATCTAACTCTCCAAGTTGGGAATTTGCACCTAACCCTCCAAGTTAGGACTTTTCACCTAGCCCTCCAAGCTAGGACTTTTCACCCAACCCTTCCGAGTTAGAACCTCATCCAACCTAGCCCTCCAAGCTAGGCACCTGACCCTCCAAGCCAGGACTTTTTCACCTAATTCTCCAGGATGGGAATTTGCACCTAACTCTCCAAGTTAGGACTTTTCACCTAGCCCTCCAAGCTAGGACTTTTCACCCATCCCTTCCGAATCAGGACTTTCCAACACCTAGCCCTCCAAGCTAGGATTTTTCACACACCTAACCCTCCAGGTTAGGATTTCTCCAACACTTAGCCCTCCGGGCTAGAATCCTCCATATCATGCCTAATCCTCGATCAGGACATAATCATAATCATCATAATCATCATCCTAAACTAAAATCGTTGTCAACACCAAAACAACAATCAGGGCCAGACTGCATCAACAAAGTCATCCCGAAGATACTCGGCGTGGACGCGAATAGAGGCGGAGCTTCTAAGGGACGCTTACGGTTGGATCTCGTCCCTTCCTTCGAGTTACACGAGGTAATACGTAAATTAGTTTATGTTTCTACAAAATTTTAAATATATGATCATGTCTACATAAGATAAACTTACATGCTTAGATGTGTGGTTAAATGATTTAGAGAAATTATTTATGCTAAACCTTCCGCTGCACGTAATTAATTTTAAAATTACGAACCCGCATCCATGTCAACATGCACCCGGTCCCAACAGTGGTATCAGAGCCGAGATTTGTGTTCGACATAATCATATAATTGTTTTGCGGAAAGCGTTATCATGATCTCAATTTTGGAAAAAATTTCAATTATGGAAACTTTCCAATTATGGTAAATTTTCGGTTTAGGAATTTCAAAGTTTAGAAATCCTCATGAAATTTCGCAAACTTTTGAAATATCTCTGTTTCTAAAATTTTATGGTAATTGAGAAAACTTTCTATTTTGGGAAACTTTCCAATTTTGGAAATTTTCTATTTTGGAAATTTTCCAATTTTGGAAAAACGTAAGGTTTCTTTGTACCAGAAACTTACAATTATTGTGAAAACCTTTTATTTTTGGAAACTTTCCATTTATGGAAAGCTCGCAATTTTGGGCACTTTCTTTCAAGAAAGTCTAGACAAATTATGGGAATATTAATTGTCATTTAAATTTATAATTGGAAATTAAATTATTTACAAAATTCTTTATTTTGGATTGAGCCTCGGGGAGCCGTTCAATTTAAAGTTAGTTGTTATAAATAAATTTCTTAAATTGAATTTAAACTGTCAAATGCTTATTTTGGATTGAGCCTCGGGGAGCCGTCCAAATTAAGTTATTAATTTTCCATAAATAAAATATGTGATCAAATCTTGGAAATTTTTAAGGTGATTCTCAAACGATAATTTCCTTATTTGATTTATGAGGTGATGCTCTTACATATTATTGTCTCCAAAATTAATTAGGAAAATTATTTCCTATAGAGTATATTTCCTTAAATAAGATTTAATAAAAATAATATGTGGTTGAATTAAGGGAATCTGTCTCTTAATTTAATAAGATTTGATTTAGAGAAATCAAAGTCTTAAACATATTATTTCCGAAATTGATTATGATAATTCAGGAAATTATTTTCCAAAATAATTCCTTGAATAAAGTATGAAATTAGAATTAGGAAATCTGATTCCTAATTCAATTAATGAGACTTGATAAATTAAGTCACATACATACTTTATTAAGGAAATCGTTAGAACATGACATAATTATATGTCATGAATGTGCATAAAAGAAAAGGATGAGACCCAAAACCCCTTACAAAATATTAAGGCCAACACCTTTCATTAATATGGTTAGAACTGGAGTTTTGTTTCTCGTTTGGGTTGATGGACACATCCTGCCCGGCTTGAACCTCAACATGTTCAAACCATAGAATTAGTTTATGATTAATATAGTTGGAGTCAGAGGTCAATCCTTAGTTTTGGTTGTTGGACACATCCAAGCCTGACTAAATGGTTGAATGAGCTCCAACCATATTAAAACTATTTCTTGATTAATGGGTCAGCCTTAATCTTGGAGCATCGATTTGTTGTGTCATAGCCAAGGTCGATGTAAAGAGAGGTGCAGTTGGGTGCTATGTATATTGTTGCATACTTGTTAATGAGTTAACAACCCAATGATTTATGCAAACATTCAATTAGTTGATAGCATAATGTGATAGTTACATATGTATAATATGTAATCGGTATAATTACCTACCTTCATAGCTAAGAATAACTTGATGGACTCTAGCCATGGTTGTTCTTATCTATGGTTGGATATCAACCTATTTGGAGATGTTCCTACGATCTCCCGAATTGACAAAAAGGGTTATTCAATTCGAAAAATAAATAGGATTTAATTAATGTATATTGATGCATTCTTTATCATTCTCATCACATAACCTCAATTTGTATTTCTAGGATAATCACCTGATCATGTCTTCTATGAATTTGCGTTCCATTTTGGACACTAATAAGCTAACTGGGCCAAACTTTATGGACTGGCTTCGAAACCTGAGGATAGTCCTCAAGGCAGAAAAGCTTGCTTATGTCCTTGAAGAACAACTTCCCAACCATCCTCCTGAAGATATAACTCCAGACCAGTTAGTGGTCTATCAGAAACATGTGGCCGATTCTGAACTTGCGAGTTGCATCATACTGGCCGCTATGGTACCTGAGCTACAAAAGAAGCATGAGCATATGGATGCTCATACCACCGTCTTCCATCTTCATAGTTGTTTGAAGAGCAGGCGAGATCCGAAAGGTTTGAGGTCTCTAAACTCCTCTTCACCTCTAAGATGTAGGAAGGCACTTCTGTCTCACAGTTTGTGCTGAAGATGTTGGGGTACATTGAGCGACTAGGCACACTCGGATTTGCAATGCATCACGAACTAAGTATTGACTTAATTCTGCATTGTTTGCCCAAGAGTTACTCACAATTTGTGATGAACTATCGAATGAAAAAACTGGAGACTACCATTCCTGAGTTGCTTAACCTGCTGAAAACTGTAGAGCCTTCTGTAAAGCAGGATCAGAAGACGGTACTGTTAGTTGGTTCCTTAAATAAAGGCTCTAAGAAGAAGCCCAAAGAACAAAATAAGGGAAGGAAGAAAAAGGCCAAAAAGATTGAAAAGGCACCAAAAGGCACTTGCCATCACTGCGGCAAGGAGGGCCACTGGCGAAGAAACTGCAAGGTTTATCTTGAGTCCTTGAAGAAGAAAGCATCCGATGCCCCATCCTCTTCAGGTATCTTCGTTATTGAATGTCACTCTATTTCCTTGTACACCTGGGTACTTGATACTGGGTGTAGCTCACATATATGTAATGAAATACAAGGGCTAAGGAATAGAAGAAGACTCGTCAAGGGAGAAGCGAATTTGCAAGTTGGAAATGGAGCAAAGATTGCTGTTATTGCCATCGGAATATATTTGCTAAAGCTCCCTACTGGACTTATCTTAGAATTGGATAATTGTTATTTTGTTCCTTCATTAACAAAGAACATTGTATCTATTTCATGCTTGAATGAAAAAGGTTATCATTTAATTTTTAGTAACAACTGCTGTTACATAACTTTAAATGGTGTTCTTTATGGGACCGAAACTTTATGCAATGGTATCTACACGTTAGATTTATCCGGTGACGTTTTCAATATCGAAGTTAGCAACAAACATGCTCGAATAGATAATCAAATAGACTCCTATACGTGGCATTGTCGTCTTGGCCATGTAAGTAAGAAACGCATGACCAAATTACACCGATGTGGAATTCTGGAATCATTTGAACCCGGTTCATTTGATACATGCGAATCATGCTTAAAAGGCAAGATGACCAAATTACCCTTTTCCGAAAAAGGTAAACTAGTGGGAGAATTGCTTGGTCTAATACATACTGATGTATATGGACCAATGTCAACTCTTGCACATGGAGGTTATAGCTACTTCATTACCTTTATCGATGATCACTCACGATTCGGGTATGTGTTCTTAATGAAACACAAATCTGAAGCTTTTGAGAAATTCAAAAAGTTCAGAAGTGAAGTAGAGAAACAGCTTGGCAAATGTATTAAGATACTTTGATCCGATCGGGGTGGTGAATACTTAAGTCAAGAGTTTCAAGATTATCTTAGGGACAATGGGATATTGTCTCAATGGACTCCGCCATATACACCACAGCATAATGGTGTATCTGAGAGGCATAACCGAACCTTGATGGATATGTTTAGATCTATGATGAATATGCAACTCTTCCAAAATCCTTTTAGGGCTATGCGCTTAAGACAACTATTTACTTACTCCCAACCAAGGTAGTCTCTACTACTCCATATGAGACGTGGAATAGTAAGAAACCTCATTTATCTCACCTAAAGATATGAGGTTGTCCTGCTTATGTAAAGTGGACTGTATCAGACAAATTGGATGCTAAGTCTGATAAATGTCTATTTATTGGATACCCTAAGGAAACGAAAGGTTACCAATTCTATCATCCCTTGGAACAAAAGGTGTTTGTTTCAAGACATGCTGTATTTCTAAGAAAAAGGATTTCTTTTACAAGAAAACAGTGGGAGTAGCATTGAACTTGAAGAAGTTCAAGAAACTCCAATAGACATTATAGAGACACCTAGTCTAGACCCACAACCAATAACTCATAATGATGAGCTATCAGTTGAACCTAAAACAACACCATTTCTTCGTAGGTCTAATAGGACACACAATATTCTAGAGAGATACGGATTTCTCATAAGTGAATCGAACGACGTGTTACTCATTAACGATGATGAACCTATCAGTTATGAAGATGTTCTGAAAAATTCAGAAAAGGATAAATGGCTTGATGCCATGAAGTCGAAAATGGATTCCATGTACAAAAATCAAGTATGGACTTGGTTAACCCACCTGAAGGGATTAAGCCCATAGGGTGCAAGTGGGTTTTCAAGAAGAAAACCGACATGGAAGGTAATGTTGTTACCTTTAAGGCTAGATTAGTGGAAAAAAAGATATCGTCAGAAACAAGGAATTGATTATGACGAAACCTATTCGCCAGTAGCTATGCTTAAATCCATTCGGATGCTCCTAGCCATAGCAGCTCATTATGATTATGAGATATGGCAAATGGATGTGAAAACAGCTTTCCTTAATGGAAACCTGCTTGAGGATGTATACATGATACAACTTGAAGGTTTCACATCGGTTAATAAAACCAAAGTATGCAAGCTTCGACGATCCATATATGGACTAAAGCAAGCATCCAGGAGCTGGAACATCCGTTTTGATGAGACAATCAAAGAGTTTGATTTCTCACAAAATCCTGACGAACCTTGTGTGTACAAGAAGGTTAGTGGGAGTGTAGTCGTATTCCTAGTGTTATATGTCGATGACATATTATTTATAGGAAACGATATATCAGTCTTACTGTCAGTTAAAATTTGGTTGTCCAAAACTTTCTCCATGAAAGACCTGGGAGAAAGCAACCTATATCCTTGGGATTAGAATCTATAAGATAGATCAAAACGGTTGCATGGTCTTTCGCAGTCTACATATATAGACTGAGTGCTAGAAAGGTTCAGCATGTCGGAATCCAAGAAAGGTTACCTTCCCATCAGGCATGGGATCAACCTTTCGAAGTCTATGTGTCCGCGCACAGAAGACGAGAGGATTTGCATGAATAAGATTCCTTATGCATCCGCGATAGGATCTATCATGTATGCTATGTTATGTACTAGGCCCGATGTATCGTATGCTCTGAGCGTCACAAGCAGATACCAGTCTGATCCAGGAATGGATCATTGGGCGGCTGTCAAGACAATCCTCAAGTACTTAAGAAACACTAAGGATGTGTTCCTAATATATGGAGAAGGTGATATGGTAATACGTGGGTATACAGATGCCAGTTTCCAGACAGATAAGGATGACTCCAAATCTCAGTCCGGATACGTATTTATTTTGAATGGAGGCGCAATAAGTTGGAAGAGTTCCAAGCAAGACACCGTAGCGGATTCTACCACGGAAGCGGAATATATTGCAGCTTCGGAAGCAGCAAAGGAAGCAGTCTGGATCAAGAAAGTTTGTCTCNCACTGAGCAGAAATCCTGTGCAGCACTGATGTCCCTATCATCACTGTCTCTACCACTTCAGAGAGAAATAAAGAATTTTGGAGTCGAGGTAATAATCGGGCAACATTCTGCATTGACTCTAGAGTCAACCCTGCTTATAGATATACAAGGAAAGCAAGATCAAGACCCAGAGATCCAGAAGATCAAGCAGGGGATCCAAGAGGCAGAAAATTCAGAGTTTCGAGTATCAGAAAGTGGCATTCTCTATTTTGGAGACCGCCTTTGCGTCCCCAATGATGAGGAACTAAGAAAGAATATTTTAGAAGAAGCCCACAGTACCCCGTACTCTATGCATCCTGGTTCTACCAAGATGTACCAAGATTTAAAGCAAAGGTTCTGGTGGTCTGGACTCAAGTGAGACGTGGCTAGATATATCAGTACCTGCTTGACCTGCCAGAGGGTCAAAGCCGAGCACCAGAGACCAGGAGGAGTTTTGCAGCCTCTTCCCATTCCAGAGTGGAAGTGGGAAGAAATATCCATGGACTTTATCACAGGTCTTCCAAGAACCACCCATGGACACGATGCAATTTGGGTGATAGTGGACAGATTGACCAAGTCTGCCCACTTCCTAGCCATCAAGTTATCGCATTCGGTAGAGCAATTAGCACGGCTGTACGTGAAAGAAGTAATCAGGCTTCACGGAGTCCCGAAGTCGATCGTTTCTGACAGAGATGGGTGATTCATCTCCCATTTTTGGAGGTGTGTTCAGGACGCCCTAGGCACCAAACTTCAGTTCAGCACAGCCTTCCATCCCCAGACAGATGGACAAACGGAGAGAGTAATCAGATTTTAGAAGACATGCTCAGGGCTTGTGCGTTGGACTTTAAGGTAGTTGGTGCAAATTTCTGTGCTTAGCTGAGTTTGCCTACAACAATAGCTATCAGGCCACCATCAGGATGGCACCTTATGAGGCATTATATGGCAGGAAATGTAGATCACCCATATGTTGGCAAGAAGCTGGTGAGAAGAAAGAGATGGAGTCAGGACTAGACAGCCAGACTGAGCTTATAGATGAGACCACTCAGGCTATCTAGACGATCCGCCAGAGGATTGAGACTGCCCAAAGTAGACAGAAGAGTTATGCTGACACACGCCGTAGGCCACTTGAATTCCAAGTTGGAGATTCAGTATTTCTCAAGGTCGCTCCCATGAAGGGAGTGGTGAGATTTGGCAAGAAGGGCAAGCTAAGTCCTCGCTACATAGGACCCTATGAGATTATAAAGAGAGTTGGGAAGGTAGCCTATGAGCTGGACTTACCAGAGGATATGTCAGCTATCCACAGTACATTTCATGTCTCTATGCTAACGAAGTGTGTTCACGACCCTAGCCAAGTGATTCAGCCTCAGTCAGTATAGATTCAAGAAGATCTTAGCTATGAGAGCAGACCGACACAGATAGTGGACAAGGCAGTTAAAAGATTAAGAAACAAAGAAGTGCCACTAGTGAAGGTCATCTGGCAGAATCAAAAGCATGAAGAGGCTACTTGGGAACGTGAGGACAGCATGAGAGAGAGATATCCAGAATTATTCTAAGTTCGAGGACGAACTTTTCATAAGGTATGGGGGATTGTAACACCCCAAAATTCCCATTTTTAGTTCTTAAAGTCCTTAGAATTATTTAAAAATGGTTTAGAAATATTCTAGATATTTTTAGAAATTTTTAGAATATTTTTATAGAATTTTCCGAGTCCGTTTGGTATTTTAAAAAAAGGGAGAAAGAAAAAAAAAAGGGAAAAACAACTAAAGGGCAGCCGGTGATTCGAACCCGCGACCACCCCGGAACCAGAAACGAGCGCGACCAGCTAGGCTAGGGTATCAAGCACAACAAAGGATGGAGAGAAATATATTTAAGGTGTAGTTAGGTTAATCCGCCCCCATAAGTATAAATAGGTAATTAAAGAGAGAAGTTTTATTTCTCTCCTCTCCAAACCCTCACGCCGACTTCTCCTCTCTTGGGCGAAACAACACCAAGCTCTAGGGGGCCGGCCAAGGCTCTTCTCCAAGAGATCTTCCAATATTCGGAATCCCCGCGACGAGAGGAACGCGTAGGCGCGAAGAATTCTCCGAGATCTCAAGTTTCTCCCGAGCTCTAGACGTCAATCTTGGTTGTAAGTCCAAGATATCAATGTAAGTACTGCTCACCTGCAGTAAGAGGCGGTTTTTCCGCGAGAATTTCCTTTAAAAAGTTTTAAAAGAGATAGTTTCTTTAGTTTATGATTTTTGGCATGTGATATTAGTTCATTATATGTTTGTATAAGTTGATTAAGCACCCTATATGAGATTAGGGCTAAGAAAAGTTATGAGAAAAGAAAAGAGAAGATAAAGATAAGAAAAGAAAAGGCCAAGGCCTTAAGAAATCCCCAAAAGTCAAGACTTAGGGATTTTAGCACGCAAGGTGCTCGAGAAAATGCCAAGGCATTTACAGATAAGAAAGAAAAGAAAGAAAAGCTATTTTATTTTATAAGGCCAGTACCCGGCGTCCAAGGGCGTCGTTAAAGAAATTCAGGTGTCCAATTCCAAGGTCTTGGCCCTGGTAGACCAAGGTCTTCTCTATTAGGATTGGTGGCTCGCTACCCCAACCTTTTAGGGAATGCGCATATGAGATGGTACTTACGTCTTCAGTGGATCCAAGTGATTATTATTTTCAAGTATATGCTATAGAAAAGTTTCTAAAGTTTAAGAAAGTTTTCAAAAAGTTAAAGAATAGCTAAAGTTTCAAGTTGAGCCAAGAAAAGCAAGTTGAGATTTATTATTGCTTGAGTATGCATGATTTGAGTTATACATGTTCTTAGTTTTCTTTCAAGCATATTAGTATCTCATATGATTTTCAGTTTGATCTAGAAGCATGTTTGCACATTTCGAGATTTTGTGAGCAAGATAGTACTTACTAAGCTTTTTGCTTACTAGTTGCATTTCCTCTTATTGCAGATAAAGGTAAAGGCAAGCAATTCTGAAGGAAGACGACGAGGCGGTGCTGAGTAAAGTGTGTGTGGTGGCTGATTATGGAGAGATCTTTGGCACAAGACAATTTAGTTATTTAATTCACAATGTTATAGTTCATTTGAATTTCAAGTTCTTGTTTTATGGAGTTTAGCGAACATTTAAGTTTGGATAGTTTTACATACTCAATTTCTTAGAGTAAAGATTCCATGTCATTTCTTTTAGTCTATATATTCTTATGATTGCATTGGATGAGTAGAAATGTGAGTAGTTGGAGATATTGATACTTTGTTAGAGAAATAGATGCATGTGCCAAGATAGTATCAATTTCTTCTTTGAATTAAGTTTCATTGCTTAAATATGTTTAGAAAAGTTGCATTCACATTTCATAATGCTTTAGCAAGGTCATAGAACATGTATTTGGTGTTATGAATGTATAGAAGTCAAGATTGGTGCAAACTTTAGTGTTAAAGTTCATATAACTTGAATAGTTTATTTTCTTCCGCAAAAGTCTAAATTTCAAGTTCATGGATTCGTTTTGATTGACTAAACTCATTTGAAAACTGTCATAGAGTGTAGAAATGGTGTCATGATTCCATATGGCTCGAAATTATAGGTTTGGAGGAGCTGTGAAGCAACTGCCGAAATCTGAGTTTTCTGAATTCAGGCCTATCAGTCGACTGATGCAGTATCAGTCGACTGATACCCGATTGTGGTGTTGGGCGAGGCAAGCTTCAAAGTGTACCATTTGCGAGCTTTTGAGATAGAAAGTGTGATATGTTATCATGCATGATTGCTTAAGTTAGAATATAATTGTTAGATGAATTTAAAAGTTTAAAAAAAAAGATTTCCGCATTTTTAGTCATGTATCAAAAGTCGAGAAGTAGAGAAAAGTAGCGGGCCGTCTAAGGTAGAAGAAGGCGGGTCGCTACAGCATCAACAATCTCCCCTTTTTTGTTGTTTGACAATCCGATTTTAAGTTTAAGGATTCTTAATCAAGTTTTCCAAATTTAGAATAATAGGGGAATCCAGATCCTCCCCCTACAACATGATTATTCTAAACTTAACCAATCCACACTCTTCCCCTTTGTCGAACACCGAAAAGGGGCAAGAGGGACGGTTAAGATTAAAACAAACTCTCCCTCAACCCCAGAGGTATCCCAACTCAACAAAGATGTGATAGATTGATGAATAACCATACGAACACATGTGAAAAGGTATAGCAAGACATAGCAATCACATGCATCATATGAGTCTGAAGTATAAACTCACAAGGCATGCCATAATATTCATAAGTATCAAGTAGACATGGCATTGTAAGCATGAACATGGCAATTGAGCAAACATGCAGATAAAACTCATGGCATCAACAATAGATATACTAAGAGTAGATAAGCAGGTCAGGTAAAATCAGACAAGTCAAAGTATAAAACATCCAGACAAGTAGCAAAATACGTGTGGCACAAGACCACAACAGTCAAGTCACAGAGCATACAGCCCAAAAGTCATACAACACAGGAAATCATCAAAAGAGTAGGGTAAGATATAGCGAAGCTCAAACATTCGCCGGAATGTCATCATCATCCACGAGATCATCCATCGTGGTGTCAGTAGAAGCCAAGGATCCTGGTGCAGTACTCAAAGAGGGTGCACCTCCTGGAAATGTGTGGCTGCGCCACTCATCATACCTTGTCTGCTGGAGTGTACGGGTCCCTGAGACCTCGGTCTCGATCCTGGTCAGTCGGGAATCTAGGGAGCGAAAGCTCGAACGAAACTCTTCACGATCTGTCGCCCCCAGTTGAATAAACTCCTGTACCGTCTGATCCAGCTCAGAGATCTGCCAGCGCAGATCAGGCTCCGGCTCGTCGTCGTACTCAGCGTCAGCAGGAGGAGCTTCGTGTGGTGCCTGAAAATGCGGTGCCCCTCCAGGAAGATCACCAAGTCCGCGCCCATCTTTCCACACCAAGACCCCATCGCGATCACGAATGACAATACCAGATTTTGCAAAAGCCCGCCGACCCAAGCGACAATCTTGCTTAACCATGGGCACGGTCCTGCCCTTGGTGACATCAACACCAACTGACATAAGCCAATCATTGATGATGTGACCAAAAGGTATATAAACCGTGCGACGACTCGGCTCACGGTAGGATAGAATAGACTGGAAGATGCTCTCCATAATATCGAAGTCCATCCGGCAATGCATGCCGTAGAGCATAAGGCAGTGGTAGGGTCGGATCTCGGCCAACGGCTTGGAAGTGATGGGTAAGATGCAATTTGTGATTATCTTGAAAAGGACATAGTTAGCTGGAGCAAGGCGGAGGGCTGCAAAAGTAGGAAAAACTGGACCCAACTCATCAAGCCCGGCAGGGCGAGGATGACCGAAGAAGTGCTGATAGATAGAGTCAGGGGTAACATCTGCGAACGGTGCTAGCAGAGGATCAAGAAGTTCAGGATAGATCGAATAAAGATTCGGTGATCGACGACCACCCAAGTACTCTGCCAAAATCTCATATGAAAAATCGAGGTTCATCTTCCCGACACGAGTAGTGAATTCGAATCCCCCTTGAAGACCTTGTTGTAGGTTGTTGTAGAATTCAGAGACGAGGTCGTAGTTTATGGTCCGTTCCAAGGAAAGAAGAAAACCCAGATTGTAGTACATGACAATCTCCATGACAGAGGGACAGAACTCAATCAGAAAAGGGACATCAATCGATCGACATGGTAATAGTTTGAAGGTCCTTGCTTGAAATGCCTGTTCACAGGCCGTATTTGGGAACCGAGAGCTAGAAGAAGGCTGTGGCCTTCTGGAAGGGGCTGAGGAGGAAGGGGCTTTCCCCCTCGTGCTGCCCTCAGTAGGTTCCTTGCCCTTGGAAGACTTTCTAAGGAGTTTTGAATTGATCATGACACAGAATTCAAATTATTTGATAAGATCGATCATACAAAACAAGAATTGATCATATAGGATAGAACCCAATCAGAGAATGCAACCCAGACACAATGATCAAAAGACACATTTGGTTTAAGGTTTGATCATATAAGTTGACACCTAATCATCAAAGCAAAAGGAAATTTTTAGATCATAAGGTGAGAAAGAGGGTCACGGCAAAGGCAAAAAGATCAAGACACCACAACAAGAACAAGAGCAAAAACATGATTAGCTTTATAAACAAGCATTATAGACTGATTTGAATGAAAAACCAAAGCAAAAGCTTACTTTGGTGCCATCGTTGTTGTGTTTGGAAGTTGAGAGGAAGAAATCGTGCGCAGGAAACATGCTCTCTGCGCAAGAGATGGTCACAATGGTCGCAGAGTGTTTCTGTGAGAGAGGAACGCACACAGGACTCACGCTCACGCGAGGAAGAAGAACACGAGGAGAGCCTTCTCGCACACACAGGGTCGCGTAAGGGGTTTTTCGGCGCTAGGGTTCGTGAGTTGAAGGTATTTCGCGAAGTTAATCGGTTGGTGGATCGGTCCACCAACCAGAATTTAATGCGTTTGAACGGATCACCGTTCTATCTGATCGTGTCCAGACCGATCAGGATACAGCCTGATCGGACTGGCATGGGCCTGATCGGGCGGATGACCGATCAGACGCGCTCCTGATCGGTTGGGTCACCGATCAGGATACGATCAGTAGGGTCCGGAGGACTACCTCTGAGCTCCCTGATCGGTCTGTGGACCGATCCCCACAGAGTGCCAGATCGGTCCGGAGACCGATCCAGGCTAGTTCAGAATCCTTGGTCAAAAAGGTTTGGAGAGTCACTGCTGCCTCTCTGATCGGTCTGTGGACCGATCACCACAGAAAGGGGCCAGATCGGTCTAGAGACCGGTCAGCCCTACACCTGATCGGTCCGGTGACCGATCAGGGTTCCTGATACGAACTGAAATGTTCTGTTTCAGAATTTCTGAAATTTCCAAACAATATTTGATGGTCTTTGTCGAACTTGGACAAGACCTCATGACTAAAATTGATCCCTGAACAAGAATCAAAAGTCCTTATGGGTTCAACAAACACTTTGACCCATCTAATGGAAGTCAAACTCAATCAATAATAACTCAAGCAATTTTCACTTAAGTTGGTATCAAATCCAATGTTCCAATCAAGTTTCCTTGATTGGAATGTCCAAGTATGATCATAGGACCAAATACACATATGTTATGCATTGGTTTTCCCCAAACTTGGTCACCACTGTGATTATTATATTGTCAACTTAATTCCTCAAGGGATGCAATGACATTTTGAGAAATTGAGTTGATCCTAACATCTCACCCCATATCTAGCAAAAAAAAAAACGTTTTGTTAAACCTTATAGTTTGTGTGAGATGTTCCCAAAGTTACCCAATTGTTCCCAACAATTTCAAAATAATCATGAAGGGTTTTGAATGCAATTCGAAAATCATGAAACGCGACACATTCCCAATTCCCGTCTTAGGAAACTAAATTCATTTTCGGGAAGTGGTTTAGTGAAAATGTCAGCTAGGTTTGACTTTGACTCTACATGAGAGAGTATGATGTTCCCCCTAGCTGTATGATCCCTAATGAAGTGGTGTCTTATTTCAATATGTTTTGTCCTAGAATGATGGGCTGGATTCTTGGTTAGGTTAATTGTGCTAATGTTATCACATAACACTTGCACACCCTTGTAACTCAATCCATAGTCCTCTAAGGTATGAATCATCCACAACAATTGCGATATACTCTCTCCCATGGCGATATATTATGCCTCGGTAGTGGAAAGAGCAACACAATGTTGCTTCCGACTCGACCAACTTACTAAGGACGAACCTAAGAATTGGCAGCCCCCACTAGTGCTTTTCCGGTCCAACTTACATCCAGCGTAGTCGGAATCCGTATAGCCCATCAAATCAAAAGATTCGGTACGGGGATACCAAAGACCTACACCAATTGTGCCCTTAAGATATCTCAAAATTCGCTTAACAGCAATTAGATAAGATTCCATGGCACATACTTGATACCTAGCGCACATACCCACAACAAATAGGATATCCGATCGACTGGCTGTGAGGTATAGCAAACTGCCTATCATGCTTCGATATTGAGTTAGATCAACGGGTTTACCACTCTCATCATTGTCTAATCTTGTGTTTGTAGCCATGGGAGTGGTTACCTCTTTCGAATCACTCATATTGAATTTTCGAAGCATCTCATGTGTATACTTTGATTGGTGCACATGGATACCATCGCGAGTTTGCTTGATTTCAAGTCCAAGGTGTTGGAGACGAGATGGCTATAGAGGGGGGGGGGGTGAATATAGACAATCACAATTTCTTGAGCTTCTCAAAACTATTCTGCACTTCAGAGTTAGGCAGCGGAAGCAAATGCAGAACAAAGAAACTAAGCAGAGAAAGAAACTCAAACCAAACAAACGCTAAGACGGAGATGTACAAGGTTCGGGGATAACTTGCCCCTACTCCTTGGCGTGCCCGTGAGGTGGGCGATCCCTTGATCGTCGGCAGATCAAGCCCTGGTGAACACCGGATATCAAGCGCCTCCTTCTCGGTGGAGTAACCTCTCCACAAGCTGTCTCAGTAGATGAATACAAGATTAAGCACACGAGACACTCGAGAAGGGAAGCTCACAAAGCTCTCACAGGAATACAACAAGATCGCTCAAGAACAAAGCAACAGAGAGCACGAACACAGCCCAGCAACAACTTCCCAAGTTTTCTGTCTGTCTCACGTTCGCCTCTACTTCCAGCTTCGCCACTTAAGCTCTTGCTCCACGTCGCCAGCTCCATCAGCACCACTGACTCACACCCTGACCCACTGACCTCTCTGAGCACTCAGTCCACTGGACACTCCTCCAGCTGAGCCTCCGTCAGTTGCCAGCCGCGCCTTCGTCAGTTGCCAGATGCGCCAGACGCCGTTGAGACCTGAAAACACAATAGATCCAAACCTGCTCCAAGGAAAGCCTCCCATTGACCCTCCTTGAGTGTTTGAATCACCTGCTATCACCTGCACACTCCAACAGAGGCTTAGCAATGCATATCAAAAAGAAATCAGCAAGTAGCAGAGAATCGGCAGTGAAAACAGACTTCTGACAGCATATTTGAATTAAAGTGATCGGTCACCGGACCGATCCAGGGCGTGTGGGTCGGTCACCAGACCGATCCACTGCTTCGCTGGGATTCCCAGCTCTCGCGGCTATACACGCCTGATCGGTCACCAGACCGATCAGAGTGAAGCCTGATCGGTCACCCAAACCGATCAGGATAGATGAACAGTGATTTTTTAATCAGATCCAAAGTCCCTGATCGGTCACCGGACCGATCCAGGACTTTGATCAGCAAGGGAACTCACTCACCGTTTGCTCCCTGATCGGTCACCAGACCGATCAGGAGCAAGACAGTAAGGAAGCAGCCTGCTCCCTGATCGGTCACCGGTCCGATCAGGAGCCACACAGTAGATTCCCAATCTCACTGTGCGCTCCCTGATCGGTCACCAGTCCGATCAGACATAGCTGGATCAGTCACCAGACCGATCCACTAAGGAGCAGCGTGCCAATGTCCCTGATCGGTCACCAGACCGATCCAGTGACTCAACCCTAGCCCTCTAAGCTAGGAATTCATCCACCTTAACCCTCCAAGCTAAGGATTTTTCCATCTAACTCTCTAAGTTGGGAATTTGCACCTAACCCTCCAAGTTAGGACTTTTCACCTAGCCCTCCAAGCTAGGACTTTTCACCTAGCCCTCCAAGCTAGGACTTTTCACCCAACTCTTCTGAGTTAGAACATCATCCAACCTAGCCCTCCAAGCTAGGTACCTGACCCTCCAAGCCAGGACTTTTTCACCTAATTCTCCAAGATGGGAATTTGCACCTAACCCTCCAAGTTAGGACTTTTCACCTAGCCCTCCAAGCTAGGACTTTTCACCCAACCCTTCCAAATCAGGACTTTTCCAACACCTAGCCCTCCAAGCTAGGATTTTCCACACCTAACCCTCCAGGTTAGGATTTTTCTAACACCTAGCCCTCCAGGCTAGAATCCTCCATATCATGCCTAATCCTCGATCAGGACTTAATCATCATCATCATAATCATCAACCTAAACTAAAATCGTTGTCAACACCAAAACAACAATCAGGGCCAGACTGCATCAACAACTTCTGCCTCAGGTATTTTTGTTATAGAAGTCAATCTATCTATCTCTTCTTCTTGGGTATTAGATACCGGATGTGCTTCTCACATTTATACTAATGTGCAGGGCCTTCAAAGAGCTAGATCATTGACCAACGGCGAAGTGGACCTACGAGTAGGCAACAGAGCAAGAGTTGCTGCTATTGCTATAGGGACATATTCTTTGTCTTTGCCCACTGGGCTTATCTTAGAACTAGAAAAGTACTTTTATGTACCTGCATTAACTAAGAACATTATTTTAGTATCTTGTTTGGACAAGAAAGGGTTTTCATTTACCATAAAGGACAAATGTTGTTCTATAATGCTAAATAATATGTTCTATTATAACGTACCATTAATGAATGGACTCTATGTTCTAGATCTAGAGAACCCAATCTATAACATAAATACCAAACGACTCAAATCAAATGATTTGAACCAAACATATCTCTGGCATTGTCGCTTAGGACATATAAATGAGAGCCGCCTATCCCAGCTCCATAAGGATGGATTACTGGACTCATTTGATTTTGAATCATATGAGACATGTGAATCTTGTCTTCTAGGCAAGATGACCAAGACTCCATTTAGTGGTCACGGTAAAAGAGCGACAGAGTTGTTAGGACTCATACATACTGATGTATGTGGCCCTTTCAATGTCGCAGCTAGAGGAGACTATCAGTACTTCATCAATTTCACTGATGATATCAGTAGGTATGGCTATGTGTATCTTATGAGACACAAGTCAGAATCCTTTGAAAAGTTCAAAGAATTCAAGAGTGAAGTACATAACCAACTTGGCAAAAGTATTAAGATGCTTCGATCAGATCGAGGTGGTGAATACCTTAGCCAAGAGTTTCGTGACCATCTAGCAGAGTGTGGGATCGTATCCCAACTCACTCCACCTGGAACACCACAGTGGAATGGTGTGTCCGAGTGGAGAAATCATACACTATTAGATATGGTACGATCAATGATGAGTCAGACAGATCTTCCTACTTCCTTCTGGGGATTCGCTCTAGAGACAGCTCTTTTCACACTAACCGAGCTCCATCAAAGGCCATCACAAAGACACCATATACGATATGGACTGGGAAGAGTCCCACAATGTCTTTTATGAGGATTTGGGGTTGTGAGGCTTACGTTCGACGTCAAGTCTCAGATAAACTAGGGCCCAAATCTGATAAGTGTTATTTTGTAGGATATCCCAAGGAAACGAAGGAATATTACTTTTACAATCCCACACTTGGCAAAGTGTTTGTCGCCAGAAATGGCGTCTTTCTAGAAAAGGAGTTTATTTCTAGAAGAATTAGTGGGAGTAAAGTCCATCTTGAAGAAGTTCAAGATACAAATAACACAGAGGCCTTAATGGATATTGAACAGGCACCACAAGATGTTGTGGATCATGACGTTGTTACACAAGAAGTTGTGGAACAACAAGCTGTTCAAGTAGACTAACCTCCTCGCAGATCTGATAGGATACGTCATCAGCCTGAGAGATACTCTTTTCTCTTGTCTGACCATGATGACGTGACGCTCATCGAGTTGAATGAGCCTACATCCTATCAAGAAGATGTGATGAGCCCAGATTCTGAGAAATGGCTAGAGGTCATGAAGTCCGAGATGGAATCCATGTACACTAACCAAGTATGGACTTTGGTTGATCCACCTGAGGGGATTAAACCCATTGGGTGTAAGTGGGTCTTTAAAAGAAAGACTGATATGGATGGACTCATGCATACCTATAAAGGGTGATTGGTAGCTAAATGTTTCAAGCAAATTCATGGTATTGACTATGATGAAACTTTTTCACCAGTTGCGATGCTTAAGTCTATTCGGATAATGCTTGCTATTACAGCTTACCATGATTATGAGATCAGGCAGATGGATGCCAAAATCGCATTCCTAAATGGGAATCTACTCGAGGATGTGTACATGACATAACCTGAGGGTTTTGTAGATCCAGAGCATGCTGGAAAGATATGTAAGTTGCGAAGGTCCATTTATGGGCTAAAGCAAGTATCTCGAAGCTGGAATCTTCGATTCGATGATGCAATCAAAGCGTTTGGTTTCATCAAGAATGAAGATGAACCTTGTGTCTACAAGAGGGTTAGTGGGAGCACAGTTATCTTCCTAATATTGTATGTAGATGGCATACTTCTCATTGGGAATGATATTCCTTCATTACAGTCTGTAAAGACTTGGCTCGGGAATTGTTTCTCGATGAAAGACTTGGGTGAAGCAACCTATATCCTAGGCATCAAGATCTATAGAGATAGATCTAAAAGATTGCTTGGCTTAAGTCAGAGTACATATGTTGATAAGGTGCTTAATCGTTTTGCCATGCAGAATTCCAAGAAGGGATTTCTGCCAATGTCACATGGTGTGAGTCTTTCGAAGACTCAATGTCCCTCTTCTAAGGAGGAGAGAGACCGTATGGATCAGATCCCTTATGCATCCGCTATAGGGTCTATCATGTACGCCATGCTATGTACTCGTCCAGATGTCTCGTATGCTTTGAGCATGACGAGCAGGTACCGGTCAGATCCAGGTGAAAGTCACTGGATAGCTGTCAAGAATATTCTT
Organism: Boesenbergia rotunda; assembly: GCA_024364735.1. NCBI lineage: Eukaryota > Viridiplantae > Streptophyta > Magnoliopsida > Zingiberales > Zingiberaceae > Boesenbergia > Boesenbergia rotunda. The sequence goes on from JAGFNQ010001236.1 coordinate 224,458, forward strand.
AAGTACTTACGAAGGACTAAAGAATATTTCTTGATATTTGGAGGCAATGAAGAGCTAGCTGTAAAGGGTTACAGTGACGCAAGCTTCCAAACAGACAGGAATGACTTTAGATCGCAGTCAGGGTATGTATTTTGCCTAAATGGTGGCGCTGTGAGCTGGAAGAGTTCGAAGCAGGACACATTCGCAGATTCTACAACTGAGGCCGAGATATTGTCGCATCTGAGGCGGCAAAAGAGGCTATTTGGATCCGAAAGTTCATCACAGAGCTTGGTGTGGTTCCTAGCATAGCAGACTCAATAGACCTCTATTGTGACAACAATGGGGCTATTGCGCAGGCTAAGGAACCTCGTTCACATCAGCGGACCAAACACATACTACGGCGCTTCCATCTCATTCGAGAGATCATCGATAGAGGAGATGTGAGGATATGCAGAGTACACACTGATTCTAACATCGCAGATCCTTTGACCAAGGCTTTGGCACAAAAGAAGCATGATGATCATACCAGGTCACTGGGTATTAGATACTGTAGTGATTGACACAAGTGCTAGTGGGAGATTGTTAGTAGGAGCCCTAGAGCCAATTATGTAATGATTGACTAGAGACATTTTGTATCATATTCTATTATTAATAAAGACATGTTTGGTTATTATACTTACTTTGTATTCTGTGCCGAATGAGTAATTATAATAATGTCCTTGTGTAGTAGGTTCATATCTACATTATATCGATTGGTTGAATCGATAGTGAGATAATGTAGAGAACACTACACTAAATTATTCTTAGTCAAGTATTAATATTTAGGGACAATATTAATGCATGGAGACTAGCATGTAGGTCAACCGATGACTTGAGCTCACAAGTCATGGATATGTGATATCAAGTTGACACATGGGTATGCATTGGAGAATGTGTACTAAATGACCCGCCATGAGAAAGTTTCATAGATTGTCATATGAGTGTCATAGACTTTCTCATATGACTATTGGTATCAATAGTCCTTATACCTGAAGTCACTACGGTTCCCTACACAAGGAGTTATGTACTTTGGTATCGTCAAATGTCACCCGTAACAGGGTGGACTATATAGGCGATCACTGGGTATGTAATGAATTATGCGGAGGGATGTGAGTGATGTAGATGGAATCTATCCCTCTCATATGACGAGAGTGATATCTGTGGGCCCCTTGATCGAGTAGGACTACTGAAACGCATGTCCATGCTCAAATAAGTCCATATGAGATATTGAGCTCATTTGTTTGAGTGAGTCTACTCGGGGATCAAGAAACACAAGATTGATTGAGGATGACACGGTCTATGTCTCATTGGTCAATCTAGATATCAAGGATAGAAGGACAATGTCATACACTATCATAGTCACGGAGGTTTAGTCGGATCTCGACTTTTCTTGTTACTTGGGTAGCAATGATGCATTGCTAGATGCCACTCATTGCTTATGTGTCTAAGGTGTTAGGCACATTGCCAACGTCACGAGTACCTATTGGGTCACACACTAAGGACGCAATGCTTCGGGAATTCTGTTCGCCAGATAGGGGCCCGAGTTGGGAACTCGGGAGTCCGAGCCCGAGTTGAGAACTCGGGAGTCTGAGCCCGAATTGAGAACTTGGGAAGTCCGAGCCCGAGTTGGGAACTCGGAAGTCCGAGCCCGAGTTGGGGAACTCGGGGAGTCCGAGTCCGAGTTGGGAACTGTGGAGTCCGAGCTCGAGTTGGGAACTCGGGAAGTCTGAGCCCGAGTTGGGAACTCGGGGGCGCAGGTCGAGAGCTCGGCACTCGACAGACTGAGTCGGAGCTCGGTAGGCTGAGTCAGAGCTCGGCAGATTGAGTCGGAACTCGGAAGACTGGATCGGTACTCGGCAGACTGGATCGGCACTCGGCAGACTGGGTCGGCACTCGGCAGTCGGGGATCGACACTCGGGAGACAGAGTCGGAAGCCCGAGTGGCCCGGTTGGATTTGCATGCAGGAAAGAGAAAAGTCTCTCTCCATTAGATGAAGAGAAGGTGAAGAGTCACATGGAAAGATGTGCTTTTTATTGGCTTTAATGAAGGGAAGGCAAAGAGACAAATGACTCTTGGTATTCATGGGATGAATATAAAAGGGGTCAAGTCATTTTGAATGAGAAGCTAAGTGTTTTCCTTCCTCCCTTCTTCTCTTCCTCCTCTCCTCCCTCTTGGCCGAAACCTTACAGCAAGATTCTTGGTGTTTTCGAGCTACCTCTAGTTGCTAGCACAACTAAGGTAGTTCTCCCGAAGTTGAGAGATTGTGTCCGTGTGGATACGAATAGAGGCACGGACGTTTGAACGAGCAAGAGATCCGACGCATCTTGGACGAGCGAGATATTCGAAGGGCACTCTTCAAAGGTATAAACAGTAGATAAATCTATTAGATAGATAGCTTTGTACGAGTTTTCTTTCGCATGAATCGCTCGTGGGATCTTATTTCCGCTGCGTTTTTATTGTTTTGTGCCGGGAGAACCCAACACCTGAGCCCGTTCCACCCCTATCCGACAGGCCTTTACAACCCACTAATCATCTTCCTTCTGACTAGGCGCCAGGCTGCCGGGCCAGGCTACACGCAAGCTGGCCCGGGATCATAAGCATCCCTCTCAAGTCTCGTCGAAGGAGGTACGTAGTCTGACTGACTGGACCACAACTCTGGCTCGAGCCTAGCGCACCTTACGAGGAACAAGCATATTTTCTCATCCACGGTCGCATTAATGGCTAGCGACTCACATCTCTACGCCATCTGGGACCAAACGTCGAATGGCACGTTCGAGTCCTTTGCAAATGTTCTACCCACACCCGTGTTCTGCCACCTTGAACGTTACCCGAGCCCGATCACACGGCGTTGGCTGGGTCACACGTTTTTCCCAGTTGCTCATCGAACGCTTGTCGTTTCCTCGCCTATTCCCATAAGTAAGCCCTACGCCTGCCTGTTCTTCTCCACGCGTTCGAAACTCCTCATCGTTCTCCGCCGCTTTGCGTGCTGCTAGGGCTTCGACAACTGCTCCTCCTCGACTTTCCTCCATGCCTCCTTCCACAGGTTATCTTCCCGTGTCCTTCCTATCCGATGGCCTCTTCCTCCTCGTCTCCGTCCCCTTCTCGGCCCTGGTACTCGACCATGACAACTACCCTCACCGCCCACGACCTGGAACAAATACAATCGGATTTCTTAATCCCCGCTGACCTCCAACTACACCTGCCTGAATCGCACGATCGACCAGATTCCGCCCCTTTGGGCTACATTGCTTTGTCCCGGGACCATCTACAAGCTGGTCTCCGTTTCCCCATTCATCCTTTCCTTTCCGCCGTCTACGACTACTTCCAAATTCCCTTTCCCCAGCTAGCTCCCAATGCCATACGTCTAATGTGTGGCTCGGTTGTCATTTTTTCATTACTCCGGATTCCCCTGGAACCGGAGAACTTCCATTACCTTTTCTATCCCAAGCAGCAAGAAGTGGGCAACTTCTTCTTCCAAGCCCGAGCCAAAGCTTCCTTCCTCCTGAATCTTCCCACTTCGAACAAGGGATGGAAGGAGCGTTATTTCTTCATTGGGCCCATCCCAGCTCCGGGCTGGCCCACAACTTGGATCGAGGGACTTCCCATTTTCGAGTCCCTCCCCAGACACTATCGCACTTCCGCAGCCTACCTGAGTGTCACAACCGAGCTAGAGGACATGCACTTCCATGGTGGCCTTCTGCTTAAGGAGGGGATTCTCTCCACCTTCGGTCTTAGCCCGAGTCCTGTCCCTTCCTTCTCCGCTGTTGGTAAGTCTCCCTGCATCTTCTTGGTATATCTTTCAATCATACACGAGCTTACTTTATTTTCACAGTTACCATGCTGCTGTCTACGGCTCTAAGGGGAGGCTTTAGGCTGGATAAGGCCGAGCTAGAGACTCGGGTCGCCTCTGTGCTGGCTTCTAGAGGAGGTGCTTCGGCGGAACACGTCTTGGCTGACCCGACCCCGACCATACCGGAGTCAATTCCCATCGCCTCTAAGACCACCCCACCTATAACCATCAGACCTCGCGCTTCTTCCAAGCGTCATCAGACCATGCTGGGGGCTCGTCACACCCTTCTTCCAGCAAACATCTGGAGAAGAAGAAGAAGAAAAAGAAAACGAGAGCGGCTCCCGACCCAGGGGCTCTGTCTGCCTCCATGGCCATCGTGCCTTATGTGGCTCCTGTTGCTGATCCTCTTGCCATGGCAATTATCGTCGACTACCCCCTTCGCTTGTCAGTAATCGCACCTGCCACTGACCCCATTATTGGCGTTGCGGCCGATCCTCCCATTACCACATCGTTTGGCGACCCTTCTGCCTCCTCCAAAGCTTCTGATGCGTTGATGTCTGATAGATCGGGGATCCCATCTGCCGAGGATCCGACCCAGGACCCAACGATGCACCTTTTGGTGCCCACTCGGGCCGACCTCCACTTGAAGATGCCCCCGGGCGAGTTGCCTGATCGACATCAAGATCTTCACCTGTATGGGTCGGTGGCCGACCGCTATGCTCAGGGGCTTGAGGAGTTTTACTTCCGGGACCCTCGTAACAAAACCAATACCTTTTTCCTCAAGGCTACTCAGGTATGCCCGGAAAAACTGGGTTCTGTTGGAACCTGGATGGCTAGAGAGGGGGGGGGGGGTGAATATAGCTAATCACTTAACCTCTGGCACTTATCAAATTCTGCACTCAGAGTTGTTAGTAGCACAGCGGAAGCAGCAAGAACCAAGTATGCAGAAAACAGAAAACAAAAACAAATCAACACAACTAGCAAGATAGCTATCAAGGAGGATTTACAAGGTTTGGTGATAACTTGCCCCTACTCCTTGGCGTGCGGCGATCCCTTGATCGTCGGCAGATCAAGCCCCGGTTATCACCGGATAAGAAGCAACCTTCTTCTCGGTGGAGAAACCTCTCCACAGCGTTTCAATCACATATTTAAGTTTAATCACAATGAAACAACAAGAAAGATCTTACTTAGCACTTAGCAAAGACAAGAATACAGCAAGCTTTCCCGGGCTCCACCCAGCGGCGATCTCACGCAAGAAACCCTTCCTCGTGTCTTCCCGCTGTCGGACTCCAAGCTTCTTGTTCTCTCCTTCAAGCGCTCAAGTAATGGATGATTGCTTCAAGATTGCAGTAGCTTGCTCAAGATGATGAAACTTCAGAACGCACAAGTTAGATGTGGAGAACACAAGGAACAACAAGAACTCAGTTCGCAAAACACTTCAACTCAACCTCTGCTTCAACGAAGCCTTCTTCTGCCCTTTTGTTTCTCCACCCAGCATCAGGTGACAGCATCTTCTGTAGCCTCCAGCTGCTTCTCTGCCAACGCCAGCTACCACTGAGCCCTCCCTGGACTTCCTGAACTCTCCTCAGCCAAGCTCCAGTCAGCAGCTCCAGTCTGCAGCTCCGGCCGTTGCAACCTGAGATGGAAAACGGATAAACCTGCTCCAAGGAAAGCCTCCATTGACTTCTCCTTGAGTGTTTGAATCCTCCCCTGTCACCTGCAGCTTAATCAGAGTGCTAGAGTAGCATATCAAACAGCAAATCATATATCAGACGTTAAGCGCAGAGAATCGGATACGTTCAGACGCGATCAGAGCGTCTAACAGTGCAATTTGAATTAAAGTGATCGGTCACTGGACCGATCAGAGAGCCTCCTGATCGGTCACCAGACTGATCAGGCTGGGTCCAGATCCATCAGGCTACGTCCTGATCGGTCTCCAACGCTCAATTAGAAATTACGATTTCTTTGGGACTCTCTTGGATCGATCACCAGACCGATCCCAGGTTGTGGGTCGATCACCCGACCGATCCACCCCTTTATCGGACGATTTCTGAGTTTCACAGTCCAGATCCCCTGATCGATCACCGGACCGATCAGGTAGTGACCAGACCGATCAGCCTCCGTCCTGATCGATCATAGTGAGGAACCTGTGATGCTGGATCGTTCTCCAGAATGATCTGCATAGTTATCCTGATCGGTCACCAGACCGATCAGGAGCAGTTCAGCAAGAGAACTCAACCTCACTGTTTGCTCCCTGATCGGTCACCAGACCGATCAGGATCCAAACAGTGGGTGAAACGCAAACTCCCTGATCGGTCACCAGATCGATCAGGAGCAGTACAGTAGGTTCCCAACCTCACTGTGTGCTCCCTGATCGGTCACCAGACCGATCAGTCATTGCTGGATCAGTCACACGACCGATCCACGAAGGAGCAGCGTGCCAGATTCCCTGATCGATCACCAGACCGATCCAGGGACTCAAACCTAGCCCTCCAAGCTAAGTTTTCATCCACCTTAGCCCTCTAAGCTAAGGATTTTTCACCTAACTCTCCAAGTTGGGAATTTGCACCTAACCCTCCAAGTTAGGACTTTTCACCTAGCCCTCCAAGCTAGGTCTTTTCACCCAACCCATCCGAATTAGAACTTTTCCAAACCTAGCCTTCCAAGCTAGGACCTGACCCTCCAAGCCATGACTTTTTCACCTAATTCTCCAAGATGGGAATTTGCACCTAACCCTCCAGGTTAGGACTTTTCACCTAGCCCTCCAAGCTAGGACTTTTCACCCACCTCTTCCGAATTAGGACTTTTCACACACCTAGCCCTCCAAGTTGGAATTTTCAACACCTAACCCTCCAGGTTAGGATTTTCCAACACCTAGCCCTCCAAGCTAGGATTTCCCATACCATGCCTGATCCTCGATCAGGACTTAATCATAATCAATAAGCATCCACCTAAACTAAAATCAGTGTCAACATCAAAACAACAATCAGGGCCAGACTGCATCAACAGGTTCTTTACTGAACACTCTTGTTTCTTATCCCTAAGACCAGTATTTATTTTGCAGTTCCTTGGAGATTGCCATGGCTTCTCTATATCTTTTCTGGCCCAGAGTTCGGCTCGGGCTAAGGCCGAGAGAGAAGTAGAGCGCCTGAAGACCCAACTGGCGCACTCTCAGCTGGTTGCCGACGAGCCCACACTGAACCACCTGCGAGCTGAAGTTCAGGCTCTGCGAGATCAATTGGCTCATTCTGAAGAGCAACTCAAGGCGACGTGTGGCCAGCTCGAGATGGCGCAGCAGGCTGCATCTCAAACGAACATCCGGTTCTCCACTCTAAAGCATACCGAGCGGAAAGCGCGAGCTCTTCAGGCGAAGGCTCAAGACGAGTTGACCCAGATGAAGTCTAAACTCTAGGAGGCGCTCACTACCAACAACTCCCTTCGGGCCCAACTGGAGACCAGAGACGCTGAGGTTATGGCTCAATCGCAAAAGATAACGGAGTTGTCCACAGAGCTCTCCTCTAAGGATCAATTGTTGCAAGGCCAGAAGGAGGAGATCAAGCCGCTTCTGAAGGAGAAGTCCGAGCGGGAATTGGCTAAATCAGAGCTGACAGAACTTCGATCCCACAGGGAAACCAAACATTCCGAGTGGGAGGTGGCTAGATCGGAGTTGACGGAGCTTCGGTTCTACAAGGAAACCGAACACTCCAGGTTGGAAAAGCATAGGCTCGAGTGCATCAATGCCCCGACCCATATGATCGACATTGCCAAGCGGTTCATGGACGTAATGATGCCACAGGGAATTAACATCGTCCGTCGACTTAGGCTTGGTGGGTATCTACTTGCCGGTCTGCCTCCCACAGCCGTGCGGCTTCAAGATAAGTGTGAGGACCTGTCGAACGTGACCGACGAGCCATTTAAGCGAAGGCCAGGCCCCCTATATCTTCCTCTTCCTTTTTGTACCCGTAAAGGCAATTGGTTCTCGGTTATGTAACATCTCTGCCTTACCGAATGAAGTATTTCCCTTCCCACTCGGGCTTCTTAGGCTTGGTTTTATTGTCGAGTGTTTTCATTCCGAAGAATCCTTAGTTGGAGTGCTTGGCTCAGGGTGCCCCTCTGCCGCATAAACCATTGAACCAAGGTGGGGGCTGACCCGCTTGCAAGGCTTCGACCACTTGGTTAGGTTGACATCTGGGGAACATGGATCGCCACGCGGCCGACCGGGGCCTGAACCAAGGGATTTGCGGGAGCTGGCCCATTTGTGAAGTTTCAGCCACTTAGTTAAGTAGGCACCCGGGGAGCGTGGGTCGCCACGCGGCCGGCCGGGGCTTGAACCAAGGGATTTGCGGGAGCTGGCCCATTTGAGAAGTTTCGGCCACTTGGTTAAGTCGGCACCCGGGGAGCGTGGGTCGCCATGCAGCCGGCCGGGGCCTGAACCAAGGGATTTGTGGGAGCTGGCCAGTTCCCGAAGTTTCGGCCACTTGGTTAAGTCGGCACCCAGGGAGCGTGGGTCGCCACGCGGCCGGCCGGGGCCTGAACCAAGGGGTTTGCGGGAGCTGGCCCGTTTGTGTTTCTGCGCCTGTCCCATGAGGCGATTCGTATCTTAATTTCTGACAACCGCCTTAACGAGCGATTGAACATATCGACGGTGAAATGACGCTTCGGGCAGTGAAACGTCTATCATCGGTCATAAGTACCTCGGGCGGCGAGTAGCTCTTGCCCACTTATTACTCCCGTTTTAATACCTCTCAACGTTTTCTCGGCAGGCGGCCGAGCACGACCCTTTGATCATGCGATTTACTGAGGCCTTCTACGAATGACCAAGATTGCTTGCCTTCCCTTATATATAGGCGATGCCTCCCGGCGTTTCTTTCAACCCAAACAACCATGAGACCGAAATCCCAGTCAGTTTTTCAGCCCTCTTCCATCATGTCCTCCGACTCCTCTGAGGAACTGTTTTCTCTGAGAAGACTTTACACCTCTTCGGACGATTCTTACCTTTCTTCCTCGGAAGATATAGACCGAGAGTTTTTCGAGATGATGCTCCCCCAAGACTCTCCCCTTCTGACGAGGATACTCACGTCCATCGCTTCTCCTCGCAAAGGTGCTTCTCGCAAGGGGAAGGAACCGATGAAGCAAGGGCTAGCTTCCCACATGGGGGTCTTCTATACGGATGACCTACCCTTGAAAACCCGCCGTAATATGCTTCGTTCGGCTATTTCATCATCTTCACATGCTACTTCCGCTCCTCCCTACCGAGCGAAGCGAGCCAGGGTGCCGGCTTCTGCAGGAGCTGCTGCCGCGGCACCATCATCATCCCGTGTGACCTCCCCTTAGGAGCGCACTGATGGACCCCAAAATAGACTGTCACGAATGTGGATCTCAAATTTAGATATTTCAACTGTTGAAAACCCTAGTTCACAAGTTAAATATAGTAAAGGGGTCACAGGTCGTATTTTTCCTAGGGCTAGTTAAGGATGTTTGATTCAAGCTCGAGTTTATGTGTCATCAAATATTTTTGGGTTTCAAGTAAGAATTGGGTTTTGGTTGCAAGCAGGAATGAAATCACGGTGAAAAGGAAAAAAACCTTAACTGGATGAATTTAAACTAGGTAATTTCAACTAATGAACTCAACTAATGGTGAATTTAATCAACCAATGCAAATTAGCCGAATTTGGAGAACAAATCTGACATCAAATCAAAACAAATTTCGATTGATACTAATGCAGAAATTTGCTTCAGGAATTACCACTCAAAACAAACCAAATGCTAAGCAATCTAAAAACAAATTGATACAAAATCAATGCCGAAGCTTCACTTGATTCAAGGTGCAGGAATTCAAACTGAAATGCAAAAATAAAGATTGAAATTCAGAAACAAGCTGGATGTAAAACAAATTGTTTTCAAGCACAATAGCACACTAAAAGGTGTGCTTAACTTCAGGAATCAGACTCAAGGCAAATAGAATTGCAAGCAAGCTGCAAAATTTAGAGGCAACCAAATGCAGAAATGGAGATTGATACAAAATTTAGAAATGATATGCTGCAGAATTTCAGAACAAACTGAATGCAAAAACAAACATGCAACTGAGATCAAGTGTACAAAACTAGTGTTCAAATAAGATTTAGAAGAGCTAATGCTCACTTAATTCAAACTTCAGCAACTATAAACTGAAACATTGCAGAAATAAAACTGAAACTTGCAGAAATGGGAACCGATACGCAACAAGCTGAGACCAAATGCAGAAATTGATACCAAATGCTTTGTAAATGAAACAAGCTGCAATATAAATTCAGAAGAAAAACTAATGTTTAGAATCAATTCAGAAAATACTAAGTTGATACGCAAAAACGAAGTTGATACGCAGGAATTGAACTAAATGCGAGCAAACTGAGATTAAGTGCAAAGGTTCACTAAACAGGCAATCTATCTAATACGAATGCAGAAATGAAAAGTTAATAAATGCAGAAACAATTCAGAAAACTAAGGGGGCGTTTGGTTTGTTCCATTTTCTATTTTCATTTTTCAGAAAATCGTATTTTCTAGTTTTATGGAAAATGACTTTTTTTCATTCTCCAGTTTTTCAGAAAATGCTATGTTTTTTTGGAAAACAAAGCTGGAAAATGCAAACCAAATATGTTTTCCAGAAAATCGCATTTTCTACAGAAAATGAAAATGAAAAACAGATTGGAAAATGCAAACCAAACGCCCCCTAAGCATCTCTGATACAAAGTTCATAATCTGTAAATGATGTGCAGAAATTGAGACTACTGCTCGGAAATAATAATTCACAAAGAAACTATGCTTCAATCCCTTCCCTTGGTTCAAGCACTTCTTGCTGTCACACAAGAGTAAGCCACGAACCCCCTAGCTCGACAAATTGCTGGAAAATCTGACTCTGTGATCGATTCCACTCAAAATCTACTCCCGGCTGAAACTTCCATCCGATCTCCTTGATCTCGCTGTGTGGATTGCGGTGATGACTTAGGAACGGTCAGAGCAATCCAGAGAACCCTCCGACTTGCTCAGATGGATGAAATATGCGCTTGTTCATCACCGCTTGTTCATTGAACGAGCTCAGATGTATGTCCCGCCACAAGAATTTCATCACCGCTTGTTCAATGATGCGCGACCGAGCCTTAGCTTCTATCCACTTGGAAAAGTAGTCGACGACCACCAGCAAATACTTTTTCTGGGCTGCCGCAGTTGGGAATGGTCCCACTATATCCATGCCCCATTGGTCAAAGGGGTAGGAGACAGCCGATGCCTTTAGCGCCTCTACGGGTCGATGCGGTAAATAGTGATGCTTCTGGCAAGATAGGCAGGTGGCAACCAGCTCGTTGGCATCCTTCTGTAGGGTCGGCCAATAGTAGCCCAACATTATTGCCTTCCGAACAATCGCGCGAGCCCCGACATGATGTCCACAGATCCCCAAATGAATATCCCTCAGTACGTAGTCGACATCCTCTTCGTTCAGACATTTGAGGAGAGGTCGGGAAAATGATCTCTTGTACAGGACGTCGCGGACCATGGTGTACCTGGACACATGCTTCTTGAGCAACCACTCTTCCTCCCGGTTAGTTGGTAAGATCCCTTTGTGAGGTAGGTGATGATCGGGGTTCGCCAATCCGACTCGAACTCCAAATCGGCTTGTCTTTCTATATGCATGATTAGCAGCGCCGGGCCACCAGCCTGAGGAAGTACCCATGAGCCGACTGAGCTAGCTAGCTTAGCCAATTTGTCTGCCTTGAAGTTCTCCTCCCGCGGGATCTTCCTTACTTGTACTTCTTTGAGTTCAGCCTTCAGCTTCCCATAAGCCTCGATGAAGGCCTAGAGCCAATCACTGTTGATCTCGAATCGTCCTACCACTTTCTGCATGACCAGCTGGGAATCTGAGTAAAGCACCACCCGGGCTGCTCCCACATGCTTAGCGGCCTGCAGTCCCGATATGAGTGCTTCATACTCGGCCTCATTGTTCGTGGCCTTATACTCCAGTCGCAGAGACAAGTGCATTTGTTCGCCACTCGGGGAGATCATCAAGATTCCAATTCCACTTCCCGACCGGACTGCCGAGCCATCCACGTATATCTGCCATGCTTCTTCAATTTCTTCCAAATGCAGCTCGCCTAAGAAATCAGCCAGAGCCTGATCCTGAGCCTTGATAGCTGGTCGAGGCTAGTACTGAATGTCATATTCGCTCAGCTCGGTGGTCCACTTGATCATGTTGGGGCAATCGGCCCTGAGATGATATGGAGGATCATAATATTTTGATGTGTGGGCAATATGGTTAAGTTAGGATTTGTGTTGTTCTCATATGTGTACATGAGTGTGCAGGTGTACAGGTACACATAGACTGGTTGATGTCTTCAGGTGAAGGATGGCATGGAAGCAAGCTGGAGGCTTGCGTGCACATCTGAGGGACTGTTGGATAGCAGGGATGATGAGCCGAGGGACGTGGACTTCGAGGCATACGTGAAGGGTGTTAGTGATATGAGAGAAGTGTCCTAAGGCAATCGCCTTATGATTGTAAAATTTATTTTCATAAATGATAATTCACTATTTGAGTATACATGTTTATGTATTTGATTGGGATCTTAAACTCATCTACTGAATGTCCGCAATACAATTCACAGCATAAGAGAATTTGTGATGGGATCACAACTAGTGATTATCTCTACATGTGCAAATGTGAAGTATTGAAAATATCCCTAGTCGATGAATTGATAAAAATGGACACTATCAATTCTGTTGAGACTAGCATGGGTTATTCTCTAATCAACTGATTCTCACTGGCTGGTGACATTGGGATGTCCGGAGATAAACATGGATGCTAGTTAAGGGAACTAGTTCATTGGAGTGACTAGCTGTAAAACTTCATATGGTAATCTATATAGATATGTCAATAAAGTTCTTACTGCAGCTTAAGTGCGATGTTCCTTTGACTTGCGGTGTTCAAGTCATCTTGGTCATGGAGACTTATACTTTAACATCTTAAGCAAGCATCTCCAAGGAGGTGTGGACCCAGGATGATTGGGTATAAGCCGAAGTGCCCGAAGATGTTTGAACAGCCTACAAAGGATTCACCACTCCTTGCGAGGAGATGTATACCCAGGCCTATCGTCGGATTGTTACTCGAAGACTCTGGCCAGAGCATATCATGTTTAGAGTGTGAGTCTCTTAAATACATGAGAGTAATTAGAAATCCAAAGGACGAGAAAGACACGACTTGGGCTAGGTGTGACGTAGTCAGTCTAGTGGGGACTGACACAAACAGACCATGTCCTGAACCAAGTGGGTATAAGATGGTGAAGGGAATGGGGCACGATTCATTAGAGCTGCTGAAGGGTTTCAGAATTACTTCTGAGGTCAACCGTTGATCTTTCGATTAATTGGGGGTCATGATGTACTACTAGGTGCCACTCATGATCGTTCTATAATTAGTTGATTATAGACGGCCAACATAAATCGAAAGCCTATTTAGTCACACGCACTACGAGTAATCCGAGGGATTTAAAACGAGTTAAAAATTGGATTTTTCGATCAAGAGAAATAAGTCGAATTTGAATTTGTCAGAGGTGCAACGGAAGCTAAAAATGGCTAAGTCTTTTGAAGGCTTATTGGGCGAATTAAATGAGTTTAATTCGCGATGGGTTCGGCTCGGTTTTGGCCGGCCAAAGAGGGTGTCCACCCTCTTGGTTTGGCCGGCCAATACAAAGGGGAGAAACCAATTTATTTGGTTTAATTAATAAAATAAATCTAGCACGATTTGTTTTATAAATTATGGATAAATAAATTTGTGTAAAGAAATTTATATAAATAAATTTATAGAAATTTATTCTTTTATGGAAATTAAAATGATCCATGGAATGGTTTATTTTAATTTTATAAAATCAATTATGAATTGGTTTTTCCATAATAAGAAAGTTTATAAATTTCTTGTAAAATTTATTCCATAATAAAAAGGAGAGATGTATTTGTTTTATTATAAAGTTAGTTATAATAAAACTTGGTTTAAACGGAATAATTCATAAGAAAATTTATAGGATAAATTTCTTATAAAAATTCCGTTAAGAGGGAGACTTGGCAAGGGAGAGGCTACTATATAAAGGAACCAAAGGCAAGCCTTTAATTCCCAATTGAGTTATCAAGAGATCTAGTAGTTCTCTTCCTCTCTCTCTTTCTCTCCTTCCCTCTTCCCCTTAGGGCCGGCGCCTAACCTAGTCCTCCTAGGGCCGACGCCTCTTCCTCCTAGGGCAGGCGCACCACCCTCTCTTCCTTGAGGTTGGCGTGAGCATCATCAACACCAAGGAGAAGCCAACCAAGAAGAAGAAGAAGCGGATCGCACCTCCTTCCTTCCCAGAATTTAGATTCCGTTTCTTGGTGGTTAATTTCCTTTCTTCTCTCTTGCTCTTCTAGTTGTGCCTTTAGAGAATCTAGTAGTTCTCGTCGGCACAAAACTCGTGGCTTTGCGAAGTCATCCCGAAGAGAACTCGGCGTGGACACGAATAGAGGTGGAGCTTCCAAGGGACGCTACGGTTGGATCTCGTCCCTTACTTCGAGTTACGCGAGGTACTAAGTAAATTAGTTTACCTTTCCGTAAAGTTTTAATTTATGATCATGTCAACACATCATAAGATTGCATGCTAGATACGTGGTTAAAGTAATTTGAGAAATTATTTTATGCTAATTCTTCCGCTGCACGTAAAAATTTAAAATTTTACGAACCCGTATCCTTGTCAACATGCACCCGGTCCCAACAAAGGGTGGCATTGAGGCAAGCTGGAGGCTAGCGTGTGCATCTGAGGGATGAGGGCCGAAGATGAAGAGGACGTGAAGGCAACAGTCAAGGCTGCTGGTGAAGAGTCAACTGAGTTGTGAGGATCTGAGTGTGTGGTTTGTACTCAGGAGTCTAAGCCGGGAGGGTTTGAGTGTGGAGGGAATTGTACTCGGGAGTGAAACCCTAGGCTTAAGGGTGTCCTAGTCGACTGACCTATTGGCAGTCGACTGGTATAGGCTGGAACAGGCTGACAAATTCGAACGTTGTGTGTAACGGTTGAATCTGAGTGGGACCAGGTGACTGCCATTTGGGCAGTCGACTGGTAGCGACTGTTTCAGATTCGAGCACTATTTAAAGGGGCTCGTTTCCTACTATCTTCTTTGACGAAACTCGCTTGGGTAAAATGAGTTAGTTGTCACGCCCCGAGAAGCCGCTCATCCGATACCGACCGGACAGCCACTCACTCGACCGACGGACAATTTGGAAACCTAACCGCTACGACCATCCCAGATGATTGTACCTCAGCCTATAGGGCTGGAACAACCGTCTGCAATTAACAGAAACGACCACGACGACAAAGCTGCGTACCGGTACGCCTTACGACAAAACCAAAACAAAATCGAGGCCTCCATGGCACACAAAAGTACAACTATCCTGCCGTAACATAGACGTCACAAAAGAGTATAACATACCAACAGCGGAAATGAAAAGAAATACAATGAATAAAAGAAACGGGTACCAACATGTACCCCAACCAAAAGACAGGCGAAAATCGTCTCGGAGACACATGAACTGGGACAGGCTGCTGAACAATCCAGACGATCATCCTGATAAGAGAAAAATATAGCCAACGGGGTGAGTCCTAAGAACTCAGCGAATACAGTCTAATGTGCATAGGAAGAAATAATAGCAGTAAGAAAATGCAGAACTGAACCATAAGCAGTAAAGTAACTACATACCTACCTGCGTCGATCCCAAACCTAGTAGTATGCATGTCAACCAAGTGCAGCAATCAAGTGCAGCAAACACAATCATATGCATCAATGCACAGTATGCTCATGATGCAGCATGGGTCACCCCTGACGCCTGGGTCAATAATGCACACGCGGGACCATATGGGTAGGGCTGTGACCTGGTCTTCCCTGCACGAACAGACGGTCGATAATGCACACGCGAGATCGAATGGGTAGGGTCGGAGACCATAAACGTACCCCACCATCGGGTGAAATAACGCTCTAAACGTCCCTTGCTATCATCGGATAGATAGGACGAGTAGCAAGTACGACGACCCATCTCAACCTCCAGGGAGTCAAAGGTCGTCCCCTATGCTACATGCAATAATGATGCATGTCGCTATCTCATGCATCAACCACTATCTATCCCTACTGTCATCTACATGACATGCAGTAGTCCAGATAACCGGTATGCACCAATACCTAAATCCTAGCGTAAGGTATAAGGTAAACTATGCATCATCAATCCATACAGATATAGTAAACAGTAAAGCTAACGGATTCAACTACCGAAGCAAAAGCACAGAGATAACAATATCAGGTATCCCTACTGCTAACTATGTCTAGCTATGCATAAATAGAAGTACCCGCCTCGATATGAAGAAGTCCAGGCGTCGAGAACCCCCGTCTAGAAATAATGGTCGCAACGAAGATAGCCACGACACTCAATATCCTGCATCAAATACACAATCACTTAGCCAAATATAACTTCTAATTTAATTAGGATTAAATCTAATCAATTAATCCTAATTAAGCACCCATTTGATTAATTACAATTAATTAATCAATCAACCCCAACTTTAGGTTAATTAGGATTAATTATAATTAATTAATTAATCCCTAACTTCCTAGCCAATATATCATCTAAATTATTTAAGGGTAATTATAACCAATTAATCCCCATTTAACCCCTCACGGCAACTCACCAAAACACCCCTTTGATTATTTAGGATTAATTATAATTAATTAATCAATTAACCCAAATTAAACACCTATTTGATTAATTAGGATTAATTATAATTAATTAATCAATTAACCCTAATTTCTTAGCCAATACCTTAATTAGGGTTAATTATGATTAATTAGTCCCCAATTAATTCCCTTAATTCCAATTCAAATCTCACCATAGATTCATCCAACATAACCTATCACGATCCCAAACTCATGGAAACAAAATTCGATCAAAACAGATCAAGAATCGCAAGGAATGTAATCACATTCAACAGACCTATGTTCTAATCACCACCAAACTTTACGACAGCCCCCAAATCAACAATCCACACAGCCGTAACAAAATATCATACGACTCTTACCTCGAAGGGCGTCGATGCAGCGATTCTCTGCCCAAATCCGAGTGTAGCCGAAATCACCGGAACAGAACCGCTCGATCGAGAAGAAGAGAGGGCTCTCGATCGATCGCTTGATGAAGAACAAGAGGAAACCGATAACTTCGATTCAACCCAATGGGGAACAAGAAGAGAAAACGAGGACCTCAATCCAACTCCAGAGGCTAAGAGAGGTATTCTCCGATGTCGCCTACTCGCCGCACGAGGACGGGTCGCCGGCTTGCCGAGATGACCTAGATCGCTCAGAAGGGAAGCATCGCTCGAGGTCGCGTGGCTTGATGGTTGGGAGGAGGAGAAAAAGAACGGAGAAGGTTTGCGATGAAGAAGGAGAGGTGATTCGGTCTCTCCCTCGGCTGGCTGCGGTGGAAGGCGAAGAGGCGTGCTGCGGCTTAGGGCACACCGAATGGGAAAAACAAAATATTAATAAGCGGTGGCTTTTTGTAGAAAAACCCATTCAGCTTTTCGAAATCCCAACCATGCCCTTAAATTTTGAAAGTTTTGCCTTTTAGCCCTCAAATTTCCCAGATTCTCACATTAGTAGTCTATTGTAATCAGAGGGCTTCCAAAGTGTTGTGGCGAGGTTTCTCCACCCACAAGGAGAGATAGATCTAGCCGGAGATTATCTGGGGGTTGATCCACCGAAGGATTCTTGGATTAGTCACCCAACCGGGATGGATACCAAGTAAATCAGGTTGTTAGCATTGGTTATTTCTTATTTACTTTGCATATTATTGTTTCCGCTGCGCTAACGACTTTGTAGAGATCAAAACGACGAAAAACGTGCCATTCACCCCCCTCTAGCACGCCTTAAACGATCCATCAGTTGGTATCAGAGCAAGGACCGCTCTTGATCGGACAAACCGCCGAGGAAGCACGCGCTAGAGGAAGAGGAACATGGAAGATAAGGTGGGGGAAGACATCAACACACCACCATCCTACAATCATAAAGAATTCGGCCATTGGAAGGCAAGAATGGAAAATTGGCTAGGAATGGATTGGGAGTGTAGACTGACTATTGAGGACCCCTATGAAATTCCGAGAGACGAGCACGGCAAGAGGCTTCGGCCTAGATATTGGACAAATAAACAACAAGAGCAAGCTAGGGCAAACGAAAAGGTAATCAATATTTTGATTGATATTTTGTCTAAAAATGTGTTGAGTTGTGTAGGAGTATATAAAAGTGCTTGTGAGTTATGGAGCAAACTAGAAGAACTTCACAAGATCCCTTCACAAGCTCAATTAGTTAAAAAATGTTAAGAAGTAAGCTCAGGGGTCCAAGAAGATCAAAACAAAGGGGAATTTGTTAGTGATATGAGAGAAGTGTCCTAAGGCAATCGCCTTATGATTGTAAAACATTTATATTAATAAATGATAATTCACTATTTGAGTATACATGCTTGTGTATTTGATTGGGATCTTAAACTCATCTACTGAATGCCCGCAATACAACTCACAGCATAAGAGAATTTGTGATGAGATCACAGCTAGTGATTATCTCTAAATGCGCAAATGTGAAGTATTGAAAATATCCCTAGTCGATGAATTGATAAAAATGGACACTATCAATTCTGTTGAGACTAGCATGGGTTATTCTCTAATCAGCTGATTCTCACTGGCTGGTGACATTGGGATGTCCGGAGATAAACATGGATGCTAGTTAAGGGAACTAGTTCATTGGAGTGACTAGCTGTAAGACTTCATATGGGAATCTACATGTAGATATGTCAATGAAGATCTTACTGCGGCTTAAGTGCGATGTTCCTTTGACTTGCGGTGTTCAAGTCATCTTGGTCATGGAGACTTATACTTTGACATCTTAAGCAAGCATCTCCAAGGAGGTGTGGACCCAGGATGATCGGGTGTAAGCCGAGGTGCCCGAAGATGTTTGAACAACCTACAAAGGATTCATCACTCCTTGCGAGGAGATGTATACCCAGGCCTATCGTCGGATTGTTACTCAAAGCCTCTGGCCAGAGCATATCATGTTTAGAGTGAGAGTCTCTAAAATACATGAGAGTAATTAGAAATCCAAAGGACGAGTAAGACATTACTTGGGCTAGGTGTGACGTAGTCAGCCTAGTGGGGACTGACACCATAGACCGTGTCCTGAACCAAGTGGGTATAAGGTGGTGAAGGGAATGGGGCACGATTCATTAGAGCTGCTGAAGGGTTTCAGAATAATTTCTTCTGAGGTCAAACCGTTGATCTTTCGATTAATTGGGGATCATGATGTACTACTAGGTGCCACTCATGATCGTTCTATAATTTGTTGATTATAGACGGCCAACATAAATCGAAAGCCTATTTAGTCACACGCACTACGAGTAATCCGAGGGATTTAAAACGAGTTGAAAATTGGATTTTCCGATCAAGAGAAATAAGTCGAATCTGAGTTAGTCAGAGGTGCAATGGAAGCTAAAAAAATGGCTAAGTCTTTTGAAGGCTTTTTGGGCGAATTAAATGAGTTTAATTCGCGGCGGTTCGGGTTGGTTTTGGCCGGCCAAAGAGGGTGTCAAACACTCTTTGGTGGCCGGCCAAATAGAGGAGAATAAACCAATTTAATTGGTTTAATTAATTAAATAAATCTAGTACGATTTATTTTATAAATTATGGATAAATAAATTTGTATAAAGAAATTTATATAAATAAATTTGTAGAAATTTATTCTTTTTATGGAAGTTAAAATAATCCGTGAATTGGGTTTATTTTAATTTTATAAAATCAATTATGAATTAATTTTTCCATAATAAGAAAGTTTATAAATTTCTTATAAAATTTATTCCATAATTTAAAGAGAAGAAGAATTAGTTTTTATTATAAATTAGTTTATAATAAAAACTTGGTTTAAACGGAATTAATTCATAAGAATTTATAGGATAAATTTCTTATGATAAATAATTAGTTTTATTATAAAGTTAGTTATAATAAAATTCATAAGAGAATTTATAGGATAAATCTCTTATGATAACTAATTTGTTTTATTATAAATTGTTTATAATAAGACTAGGCTTAAAAGGAATAAGCAATAAGAAAATTTATAAGATAAATTTCTTATAACTAATTCCGTTAATTCGGTTTAGAGGGAGACTTAGCAAAGGAGTTGCTACTATATAAAGGAACCAAAGGCTAGCCCTTATTCCAGACAATTAAGAGATTAATTACTCCCTCTCTCTTTCTCTTATTCTCCTCTCCTCCACCTCTTCTTCCTCCCTTAGGGCCGGCGCACCCTAGCCTCTCTAGGGCCGGCGCCCAACCACAACACCAACAAGGGTGTTTGCCGTGAGGTTTCAAGAAGGAGAAGAACCCGAAGACGAAGAAGAAGAAGCGGATAGCGACTCCTCTCTTCTTGGAATTTGATTCCGTTATTTCATCGGTTAGTTTTTCCATTATTTCTCTTGTCCTTCTAGTTGTACCTTCCGAGAATCTAGTAGTTCTCGTCGGCACAAAACTCGTGACTTTGTGAAGTCATCCCGAAGAGAACTCGGCGTGGACGCGAATAGAGGCGGAGCTTCCAAGGGACGCTACGGTTGGATCTCGTCCCTTCCTTCGAGATACGCGAGGTATAAAAGTAAATTAGTTTACTTTTCCGTAAAATTTTATTTCATGATTATGTCGATACACTATAAGGTTGCATGCTAGATACGAAGTTAAAATAATTTAGGAAATTATTTTATGCAAACTCTTCCGCTGCACGTAAAAATTTTAAATTTTACGAACTCGTATCCTTGTCGACATGCACCCGGTCCCAACAGAAGTATCAAGTTCATCGAGTGAGATTGAAAACTCGAGTGAGGAGCCAATCACCTCATCAAGAGAAGAAGTATTTACTTCAAGGTTTGAGGGGGAGAAGAGACCCTCAATCATACAAGAGCCAGAAAAGACTTCCACCTCTACCATAACTAGATCAAAAGAGCATATCATATGCTTTGGTTGCAATAAAAGGGGGCACTACAAGGACAAGTGCCCACTAGGTAAAAAGGAGGTAACTTCTAAGCCTAAATCAATTCCATTTAAATTTAATATGGGTTGTAGGGATAAAGAAGTTCAAAACAAAAAAAAAAAAGAGAATTTGATGTTTCACATGCGGGGAGATCGGACATTATCATACAAAATGTCCAAGAAGTGGAGAGCTCAAGAAGATGGAGCACCTTAGGAAATGGGAGAAAGAAGAAAGGAAGAGGAGCACTTATCAAGGGGGAGCCCCAAGGGCAAGGGAGGTAACCTCTAACTCTATTTATACAGCAAATTTTTCAATGAATGCTCAAGATGTTTGTTTGAATGATAGGATTGATAACAATTGCGTGCCCATGCGTGTTTTTGGTTTTAAATATCGTGAGAGGAATAGATATAATTTTGTATGCCAAAACACCACAAATTCTATGATGCATGATAAGTCTAGAATCTCTAGGAATAAGGATCAGGGCATACATTCTAAGAAAGGGAGAAATATGCCTAGAAAAATAGGTAGATCTAGGAATAATCAAGTTAGAACCAATGATCCTAAGGTTAGGAGTTTGGAAAAGGAGAATCAAGTGTTGAAAGCAAAACTTGATAAATTGAAGAAAAACCTAGATAGACTCATTAGGGGGTCCAAGGGATCGAGTATGATGCAAAATGGTCAATCTCTAAGAAATGGTAGATTGGGATTGGTATACCATTCTAGAAAGTCAAATGATGATAAAAAGGGATACTCAAGGATGCCCTATGATTATAGTAAAGAAAATATCAAAAATGGGATGGAAAAGCCATTTAGAGAAGAAAAGAAAAGGCAAACCAAGAACAAGGAGTGGAGAATCAAGGGAGTAGTGATGGAAGGTCAAGGAGCACCGGAGAAGCACCGGTGTGGTATTGCCATTGTGGATGAATTACCTAGGGAGGTAACTAGGGATAGGACCTCTAGGAAGAGCACTAGAAGCCAAAATTGGATTCATGGTCAATGGATCTCAGGAGGCCTTCTTCTAGGTGATTAGATAGATTTTGGAATGTGCCAATGGGTCTAAAAGGCTAGGTTTAGGTTTAACTCCAGAAAATTGGCACACTAAGGGAAGAATCATAGAGTAAAAGATTGAAAATTGGATTAGAAATGAGAAAAATTGGTTTTTAATGCTCAATTACCATATAACTTGGAGATATTAGTGGATTATGAAAGAGTATGGGAAGAAGTATTGAGGTGAGGTCAAAATTAGAACCTTTGGGAAGGGTTTAATGATACATTTTAGAGAAATTCGAAGTTTGTATCAATCTTGGGAGTTGTGATGACTTTGACTGAAATTATATTTTTCCTCAGTAAATATAGGATCCACAAATCTCCTCACAAGAATTCATAATTTTTGGAATTTTATGGAATTAGTTAGACATTTCTGAAAGTCAGATTGGAAAGCTGAAAAACAGATACCAGTCGACTGCCCTCTGGCAGTCGACTGTAAAAACCCACAGAATGTAATTACACTCTGGCCCAGTCGATTGTCAAATCTCAGTCGACTGGTACGCGGGTTTTATAAAAGGAAAGGGCGCGCCGGGGAGAAGTAAAACTCTAAGGTTTTGGCGATTTCCCGACGATCTTCACCTCTCTCACACTCCTCTTTCGATCTTAGGCCCCTCCAAGCCCTAAAAACCCTTTCTAAGTCATTCCCCAACCTCGATCTACTTCTAGGGTTTGCTAAAACCTCATCTTGTCAAGCCACATTCTCAAACTCAAGGCAATATGAGGAGAATGAAAAGGTATTACGTTTTAAGGTTCATTTTTCTTGGTTAAGCAATGTTTTGGCACTAACATGGTATTTTTGTGTGTTTCCTTGATATTTTTCTTTTGGGGGTTGTCTTGGCATGCATGTGTATACATGGGTTTTAGAATGGCTTCTAAGAGGTCTAGGGGTGAAGGGTCATCTCACCAGAGTCAGGGGGAGTCTAGGTTTAGATCCTTGGAGTGCAAGAAGCGTTTTGAAGAAAATGAATTTGTCGTAATGAGTTGCAGATATCTGAACAAGACTTTCTTTCAAGAAAAGTCCCGTCGGACCCCCAACATCCTCCTTCCTGTCCTGCTATCTTCTCCTTTCCGCCTCTGCCCTCTTCGCGAGATACACCTCAAGTGTTCTCTGATATCAGACCCCCGGCAACAAGAATAGAGATGGCTCCATCAGCTGAAACCCTACAACATATGAAGTCAGATCCTTCCCATATGGTGGTGCCAAATCCCAAAACTGAGAATCTTCATCAAATTGCGGCAAAAGCTTCTGATACCACTTCATATGCGGTTGTTCTGAAGCCTACCTCGCCTCGTACACTGAAGAAAAGTTTTGATGAGGTGGGGAATGCATTTAAACCAATTACGATCTACAACAACAAACCTGGAATCTTTTATTCTGAAGAAGAAATCCTAGGTATGGCCCAAACTTATCAATTTGCTTTGATAGGGAAATTCTCTGGTTGGCGTCCAAATCAGGCAGTAATTTTACAAGCATTTGATAATCTAGGGTTATCTAGTTTCTATAATATCAGATTTTTACGTGTTGGTTATATCTTTATTCATCTAACTTCAAATGAGGATATGGCTCGTATTTGGAGTCGGGGGCTATGGTATATAGGTGGAGTAGCTCTGAGAATCTTCAAGTGGTCTCCTCACTTTACATATGAAGCGGAATCTTCAGTGGTGCCGATATGGACACAACTTCCTGATTTACCAATTCACATGTTCAATAAACATAGTCTATTTTCTGTAGCTCGAATAGTTGGGAAGCCCATCAAAATTGATGAGAACATAGCGGATGGAACTAGATTGTCAATGGCTCGAATTTGTGTTGAAATTGATTTGTTAAAACCCAAGGTAGAAGACTTCTGGATTGGCATTGGGGAGGAAAAGCGACTACAAAAAGTGATTTATGAAAAGCAACCGAAATATTATGTTGATTGCAAACACTTGGGGCACAATGTAGAAGATTGCTATGTTAATGGAAATAAGCCAAAGCCTGTGTTAAAGGATACCAGAAATAATTCTAAGTCATCTATTGAAGACTCAAGGTCAAAGCCAAGTAGCAGAGGAGGGAAAGAAACACTTCAGACAATTGTTGACATGAAGGCAGCTGAGCTGGTTGCGGCAAATCCAGAAAAGCAGAAGTGGATTAAAAAGAAAGGACAAGTAGGTGCGTCTGTTACTGCTAATAAAGAAAGTGGAGAGATTAACAACCAGTTTCACTTGCTAGCTGATATGGAGGAGGGGGAACAAGGAGGAGCTGAGGTATTTGCGGAGCAAAAAGGGAAGGATAAAGGTTTCATAGAAATAAATAATGCAAATCCAGAGGGTGCTCGGAATGTGACAAATCTTAGGATACAAGAAGGAAATAAAGATCAGACATTAAATGTAGTAAGAATAGATCAGTCAATAAGTGTTGTTGGACAAAATTTAAAAAAGACGCAAAGCTGGTGCTGGGGAGGCTGGGGACAAATCTGTTTGTGATGAGCTATAAAAAGTTAGGTGGTCAGCAAGAATTTCTGCAATTCCAGGAAGTTTTTCCTGTACAGAAGGAAAAAGATGGAATAGAAAATAAATTACAGAAGGTTTCAATGAATGTGACTAATAATCTGCTCATCCCAGGGAAGCATTTAGACCTTGACAGTTTGGATCAGTCATCAAGAAATTCAGAACAGGAAGATAATGAAAATTTATGGGTAAATCAGGAGTTCTCAAATGAAGCTGACTTTTCCAAATCTATTGAGATGGAGGATGAATCTGATGGTACAGAAACGGAACAGTTGCAAAGAAGCACTTCTTTGCCTCTCCCAAGCAGCGCAAACTTGAGGAAAATGCTTGGAATAATTAAGGTGCAAGGGAAGAATAAAAGAACTGACAGGAAAAAAATTTTACAAGGCAACAGTTTTTTTATGGAGGATGAGACCAGAAAAGAATCTGTTGTCCCAGAAAATTCAGAAAATAGAGAAGAGCCATTACCGGATGGTTTGAATAGGAAAAAGGGGAAAAGGCACTTAATTCTAATAATGTGCCACTTGGTGGCCGAAGGGAGACTAGGAGCAAAGCTCAAATGCAGAGATTTGGCCCCTCATCAATTTTCTAATGGCAGGCATCATTTGGAACATAAGAGGGATAGGAAATAATGCATCCCTGCGTAGAGTGTTATTTTTGAAGAATTTTCACCACCTCAATTTCTGGGAATTTTGGAACCATTCATTGAATTAGATGAGCCCTACATTACTAGGCGGTTGGGTTTTGAAGCTGCTGTTACCAATTGTTCAGGGAAAATTGGTTTTTGTATGATTTGAATATTGTTTGCAGGGTTTTAGTAGATCATGATCAGTTTTTGCATTTAGAAGTTAGTTCTCAGCTCTTTCCTATTAGTATGTTAATCACAGTGATATATGCTAAATGTACTCAGTTGGAGAGATCTGTCCTGTGGGAGAAATTGTTGGATATTCGGCCAAAAGATGATGTTTTTTGGCTAGTAGGAGGAGATTTTAATGTGGTCTCTAATCCTAGTGAATCTTCTAGAGGCTTTCTTTCTAGAATGGGGCCAGTAAATGATTTTAATGAATTTCTAATGTTATCTGGATTGTTAGATGGTGGATATGTAGGTGACAAGTTCACATGGACAAATGGCAAAATTTGGAAACGTCTGGATAGAATACTTATTTCTCCTTCTTGGCATAGTCAGGATTTCTTGGTACGGATTGAGCACCTGAGCAGAGCGGCTTCGGACCATTGTCCCCTATTGATCACATTTCCTGGGTTTGCAAAGCCGGTTGCCTCTTTTCGATTTCAAAATATGTGGATCAAGCATCACAAATTTTTACAAACTGTTAGGCTAAATTGGATGTTGCCAACCTCAGTTTCAGGCCTGATCAAACTGCAACATAAACTGAAAAGGCTTAAATCACATCTGAAATGGTGGAATTGGGAAGTTTTTGGAAATATACATGATAATATCAAGAGGGCAGAGGAACTTTTTGAGGTTGCAGAGAGGAAATTTGATTTGGATCCTACAGAAGCAAATAGACTAAATAGGGCAAAGCATCAAGCACTACTTTTTCAAACCCTCAATATGGAAGAGGCATTTTGGAAACAAAGGGTTGCGATCAAATGGGCAGTTGAAGGCGAAAGAAACACAAAATTTTTTCATGGTCTGGTGCAGAAAAGAAGAGGGGCAAGCAGGATTTTTCGAATATGGGAGGAGGGTGTTTGTTTAGAGAAGTCAGAACAAATCTATGCTTCTGCTGCGGTATTCTTTGAGAAGTTGCTAACTGGAGAGGATTTTAACTGTGATTCAGTAAATTTTGATTGTATTCCTACTCTTTTAACTGCAGGTGAGAATTCTATTCTTACAGCATCTCCAACCTTGGAGGAGATCAAACAAACTATATGGGAGATGGGCAGGGACAGTGCAGCTGGTCCAGATGGCTTTTCAGTAGAATTTTATGTGGCATGTTGGGATATTATAAAGGAGGATGTGCATGAAGCAGTTTTGGATTTTTTCCAGGGAAGTTCAATGCCTAAAGGGATGACGGCTACCACCATAGTCTTGATTCCTAAGGTAGATAATGCACAACAGTGGAAAGACTTTCGACCTATTAGTTTGTGTAATGTTTCCAATAAAATTATCTCTAAACTAATTTCTTCAAGGTTGGGACAGTTTATGGATAAATTGATATCTCCCTCTCAAAGTGGATTTGTAGCAGGAAGGTTAATTTCAGACAATATTCTATTAGCTCAGGAGCTTAACCACAAGCTGAATTATCATGTTAGAGGGGGTAACTTGATTCTAAAGCTGGATATGGCCAAAGCATTTGATAGAGTTCAATGGAGTTTTTTGTTTAAAGTTATGGAGGCTTTTGGGTTTTCTAATCTCTTTATAGGGCTAATCCGTCGTTGCATTACTGAATGTTGGTTTTCTATCAAGGTGAATGGACATTTGGCGGGTTTCTTTCGCTCTAAGCGAGGATTAAGGCAAGGTGACTCTTTATCCCCTCTTCTATTTATAATTGCTGCTGAATTTTTATCTAGAGGGTTGGACAAATTATTTTGCAAGTTCCCGCAGTTATATTTTATTTCAGGATGTGATGCAAGAATATCACACTTAGCATATGCAGATGACATTATGATTGTAATGAATGGAGCTATCAATAATGTCAAGAGAATGAAGAAATTTCTGGATACATATGAGATCTGCTCAGGACAATCTGTTAATGCTGGTAAAAGTCTCTTTTTTCCTTCAAAGAGCATAAATAGTGATCGGAGAAATCAGATTGCAGTAGTCACGGGTTTCATGGAAGGTTCTCCTCCTATTACATACTTAGGGGTTCCTATTGCTGCTGGAAATAGAAAGTCAAGCTATTTTCAACCACTGGTTGAGAAGACACGCCGTAAGCTTCTTGGTTGGAATATTAAGAAGCTAACATATGGTGGTCGATTGATGCTTATACAGAGTGTGTTATCCTCAGTCCCAATGTATACTCTACAAGTTCTCCTACCCCCGTTATCAGTTCTTTATCAGCTAGAAATGATCTTTGCTAATTTCTTTTGGGGTACAACTCAATCAAGTAGAAAGATTCATTGGGTAGCGTGGGCTGAGGCTTGTAAGCCGAAATTAGAAGGAGGTCTGGGTATAAGGAAGCTGTCTGATATTGCAACAGCTACTGCTATGAAACTCTGGTTTAGATTTAGAGAGCAGAAGACACCTTGGGCAGGCTTTCTAGCAAAAATGTATTGTGGAAGGAGTTCGCCAATTATAGCTCCAGAAAATTGGAAATGTTCCCCTTTCTGGCGCAGGTTGATCAAAATACGCAGTTAGCAGAAAAGAACATTGGTTGGATCATTGGACATGGTGAGCTTAGTTTTTGGTATGACGCTTGGTTGGATCAAGGACCGTTATATCAACACCATATGGTGGTTGGAAATACAGATTGCAAAGTGGCAGAATTCATAAATAATCAGGGATGGAAAGTGGACAAATTGCAGGAGGTGGTATCGCCTAGTACAGTGGAGGACATATTAGAGGTTGCGGTTCCTGTTCTGGAGGATATACTAGTACATGCAGAGGCCTCCCTAATACTGTGGATAATATTGTTTGGAAGCCTGCATGGAATGGTAAATTCTCTTCAAAATCTGCTTGGAATTGTGTCAGAAATGTACAACCAATAGGCATGATTTGGGGTGCTTGTTGGAGTAAGTTGTTATATCCGAGTATATCTGTTTTCTTTTGGCGATTTTTGAGAAAGCGCCTTCCAGTGGATGATATCTTGCAAAGTAGGGGTGTACAACTAGCTTCAAAATGTCTCTGTTGTAAGTCTTCTGAAGACTTGGGACCATATATTTTATAATGGAGTGGTTGCCAAAGAGGTATGGACATATTTGCTCAATTATTTGGGGTTGACAGGTTCTTATTTTTTGACAGTTGGCGGATGGGATCATCCTGGGCACGGGAAGGGCATATTAAAGAGTCCATTCCTTTCCTGATTGTGTGGTTTCTATGGGTGCTAGAAATGAAGCTAAGCATCAGGGGATACAACCAATGGCAAGCAAAATCATATGGAAGGTCAAAAGCTATATACAGTTAGGAATGGTATCAGGATTGATTAAGCAATATCATTGGAAGAAAAGTAAAAAGGCAGCTCAAGCGTTGGGATTTCAGATAACCAATAAAGCAACAACCATCATTTCGGTGGTATATTGGAGGAAACCGGGCCATGGGTCCTTTAAACTGAACACAGATGGATGCTCAAAAGGAAACCCGGGGTCCTCCTCATATGGTGTCATCATCAGAAATCATGAAGGTCAGGTTCTCCTAACTAAATGTGGAATGATTGGCATTGGAACAAATATCAGGGCTGAACTGAAAGCAATTCTAGTAGGTTTGGAATTATGCGTGGAGAACCATTGGTTTCCTCTCTGGCTTGAATCTGACTCCTTGGTAGCCTTAACGATTTTAAAATCTTCCCATTGGCCCTGGGAATTGCGCAACTTGGTACTTAAAATCAAGCACATAATATGGAAGTATCGGGTTCAATTTACACATGTATATAGGGAAGCAAATGCAGCTGCAGACCACCTTGCAAATCAAGCCTTTCTCACTGCTGACAAATTTCGGGAGGGTGCAAAGATTGATAAGGTTCTATTTGGCATTTGCAAACTTGATAGAATTAGTATGCCATATATCAGATTTTCAAAGAAACGGCTTTCTCTGGAAAATGGATGAAGGTAGTTTCTTCCAAAATAGATCAGGTTTAGCCTTGCTGGGGTTGTATTTTCTCTGTTGATAAATTGGGTTGTGGTTTGAGTGTGTTGGTTGGATGAGTTGTCTAAGTTTCTGTGCTCAGTTTCAAAATGGGAACTCTAGTTGTGTTTCCAATAATTCTGTGTCAAACTTCGAAAGAAGTAGCGTACTCTGCTGTGGGTCTGTTGGTAGTTCAGATTGAGCATAGGTTTCAGAAATCAAATGCAGACTGATAAAGGTAGTGGATTTCAGACCAGAGTAAAAATGCAGACTGAGATTGGTTAATGAAGGATTTATTGTTTTGCCTCCAAATTCAGATGTCAAAAGGTTTGTGAAAGAAATTAAGTAATTGTGAAAATGCAGACAAGATGTATCTTTTGTTATCAATCATCTTAGGTTGTTATTGCACTTGGCAGCTTACTATTTATGGTGATATTTGTTTCTGCATTAAAATGATCAGGGGTCAGAAAATGATCCTGGGGAAATTTTCAGTTGTGGTGCCAATTTCAGTGATTCTTACAAGTATTTAAATGTGTTGCTTTGCAGATACTGCTTAGTTCCAAAAATCGATTGCAAAATGCATGCTTTGTCTTCTGTTATATTAGCTCTAATTGCTATGGCTTTTACTATTAAAATTTATCTACAATCTTCACAATCTATTGCTGGCAATGATAGGTTTGGTCCTCAGATATCTTAGCTTTGGCTCTATTTCAATGTTTTGTGACAATCTATTGCTGGCCCCTGATAGCAAGCTGGGTTTGAAGGAAAACAAGATAGCTAATTTGATATAAATTGGGATAGATTGGCTGAGGGTTTGATGTCAGTTCAGATGGAGCATAGGCTTCAGAAATCGAAATGCAAACTTCAGAAATCAGTGGTCAGAAATGCTTCTGGGGTATTCTTTTCAGTTGTGGTGCCAATTTCAGTGACTCTTACAAGTATTTAAATGTGTTGATTTACAGATACTGCTTTGTTTCAAAAATTAGATGATTGCAAAAATGCGGGCTTTGTCTTCTGTTGTAATGCTCTGATTGCTATGGATTTTCCTCTTAAACTTTCTGATACGGTGACAGTTTGGTTGAAATGTAATCTCAGAAATCAGGAAACTTTATTTTTACAGGGATACATTGGCAGAGGGTTTGATGCCAGTTTCGGATGGAGCATAAGCTTCAGAAATCAAAATGCAGAATTCTGAACCCAGTAGTCAGAAATGCTTCTTGGAAACTTTTTCAGTTGTGGTACCAATTTCAGTGACTCTTTCAAATATTGCAAATTGCTAAGGCTTTTAAGTTAAAATTCCTGTCTACAATCTTCACATTCTATTGCTGGCCATGATAGGTTTGGTCCTCAGATATCCTAGCTTTGGCTATATCTCAATGTTTTGTGACAATTTAGTGATGGCTCTGATGGACTGATTGGCTGAGGGGAAAAGCTACAGTTGTAATGCCAATTGCATAAATTCCTAAAGCTGATGTTTGTAAGGGAGAATATTGCGTTAATTCCAGAACTCAGATGCAAATTGCATACCAAGATATGCACCTGATTGTCTTAAAAAATAATCCGTGTCTAACTTGGTGTAAGCTGAAGGTGCTTGGACCTGTCGCCGATGTAAGATGGTAAACGTTTTTGGAATTTGTTGGCCAAGCTACTGTGATGTTTTTGCAGCTATATTAAATGGTTGTCAGGAGATGGTGAATGAATCCACCACATTTGATCCATCTAGTCCATAGCAAACGGCTATGGTAAAGACGTTTAAAATCCGTTGATGGCTGAGGCTTTGCCAAAAAGCCTAAGAGGGTAAATAGATCCACCATAGATCTATCTAGTCCGTAGTAACGGCTATGGTAAAGACTTCCCAAATCCGTTTTTGGCTGGTCACTTGCCTAAAGTGAACATCGGGTGTGATTGTTGTTCCATTTTTGGAGATATTTTTGGAATGCGCTATTAGAAGATGTTTTGAAGAAGGACTTTGGAGCTATTGGAAGCTTTGGAACGTCTTTGCAAGAGGCCTGAGTTTTAATGCTGTTCTACTCTTCAGGAGAACTTGAATTAACCATGTTGTTCCAAGGCTAGGCAATTAAAAGAAACTAGCTGGGGTTTTGTATAGAGATATATAGAGTTGTTTATCATGGTTTCTTTTGCATTACTTGTAAATCCTTATGAATCTTTTGTAATTCTGCATTAGAAGGTCAGGTTGGGTCCCCTTCTAATACGAATCTTCCTTTCAGGAATAAAATATGTTCTTTTAAAAAAAAGTATGCAACCTAGAGGATAAAGTATGCCAACAACACCCTCCTCACTAACCAGGTTCTCAACCACACATCGGTGGGAAAAGTATAGGTCTAACACATATATCCAGACCAAACAACTCTACTCTAGGTATCCATACAAGTTATATCTAGAAATCAATCCAACTATAGATACAAAGTGACCTACCACCATATCTAAGCATATATGTACACCATAGCAAATATCGAAACTGTATGGAACTAAATAGGAATCCTCCAAAAGACTAAACAACAAATATCTGATCATAATGTACAAAGGCAGGTATAGCGTATAAACCTTCTGTTATTTATAACACACTATGCACAGTATCTAAAAAGATAAGTCAGGGGTACCCGCCTCAAAGTAGGAGTAGTCCGTATCAAATAAGAACCTCCCGTCCGATACTCCGCAACCAAAAGTCCAAATCAATGTCATGTATCAAAGGACATATTTTAAATAGCTATTACAAAGATAGTCATTAGCTAACAAGTCCCTAATTGAATGATAACCTCTCAATTAAACCTAGGTTTAAACAAACTGTAAACCTGATCGTCCCATCATTCATATCAATCTTGATTATCAATTTAATCATCACCCTAACTCCTCCAGGTTAACTACAAATCAAACCATCATCAATTTGATCCAAAACAAACATTAAACAGATCCCAAAATAATACAAACTGAACACATTGATCCCAAGGAAACAAAACCTCACTGCAACACCAATTCGACACCAAATAGCAGTCCAACAATAGCATCACAGCTTAAGGTACTGATCTAGGTCCAAGCCATACATTCCATACAACATTCCAATATAGCATCAAACTACTAGAGCTTAAACCAAATCACAGTGATATCACAATGAACTTACCTCTCAATGCTCCCGCATAGGAAATCACCTCTCTAGATCTGAATCTGGCAACCCGGCAATAGAAGTAGGAAGATCAACCATATGACAAAATCCCATTTCAACCCTTGAATCACCGAAACCCATTCTGATCAGATCAAAACTAAAACCCTAGTTCCCACAGAAAAATCCACAGAGTTTCCAAATTCAAATGTAAGGTCGCGCATAGGCTTCCATCCCCAAAGCCAATTCATTCGCGAAAGGTATCAAAACCTTACCTGTGTTGATACACACGTAGTCCTCCGAAGAACCCTAGACCCCTCCCAAGGAATCGCGCGCTCAATCTCAATAGGGAAGAACCCGAGCGATCCCTAGATCAGAATACAAATGGTATCACCATCTGGAGCACCAAATCGAATATATCCAAGAAGGACAAGTCGAGATTCGATGAACTCAGACTTACCTAGCCGAGATGGTCGACCTCCGGCTTGGACACTCTCACGCGCATAAGCCCGTACAACCGCTGCTCTCCTACCAGCCGAGTGGAGCGATCGCAATCTGAGGAGTAGAGGAGGTTGTTGATCACACTACCCAACCAAGGAAGAGATCTTCATCCAGAGCAGGGAGGGTGGTCGACGAAAACTCGGCGAAGAGGAAAGGATGAAGCACGTCGGCGTTTCGGCTACAACTAGGGCACACGGGCGAAGGAGTTGTTGCTGCGATCGGGCTGTGGAGGAAACGAAGGTGACTTAAGTGATGGGTGTTTTGCACTTTGGTCCATCATGTTTGGGTATTTTGCAATCTCATCCTTAGGGGTTATAATTCCCTATCCATCAAACCCTTAAAGTGTTAAATTTTTAACCAATTTAACCCCTTAAACTTCGTCCAACAGCCCAAAAATCCTAGGACCTTTCCGAAAAAATTTCCAGTGCGGAATAAATATGTCGGATTTAACAACATATGTAGGCGATACATCCCCTGAACTTGAACGTGGTTATGCGAGCTCGCAGCCTGATATGACGTGACACCCCCCTAACCCGAACGTGGAGAAAGTGAAGGAAGTAGGCTTCACTTCCTCCGCTAAAGTAAGAATATAAAAAAAAAGTTTGCTCCCGCAAACATAAGTATGTTCTCACAATTCCGGCTACTGCTTTACTTTGATATATCACTTCTTCTTCACGCTCTGATCAATCAATTCTATATTGATTGTCGGAGTGGCTATACCAAGGTATGTTTTGACCTCTATTCTAACTCTCTTTGATTATTGCATAGATTCGCCTCGAAGACCTCTAACCCATCACCAGCCTCCTCATCAATGGTTCCCTCATCCTTGATCTCATGGGATCAAGCTCCACAACGCCCCTGGTGTTCATTAGAAAGCCAAGCGAGATAAGGATGGTACTAGTGGCTTTACCGTCGACGTTGGTGACGATGTCGACTATGAAGAGGAGCATGGTCTATTATATTTGAGAGATGTTCTAAAGCAATCACCGTAGAAGTTGTATCTTTTATTTGATAAATAAATTTACTATTTGGGTGTACATTATATATGTATATGATTTGATTTTAAACTCAATTATTGAAGTTCATAATACAATGCATAGTATAAGAGGAATTGTGGTTGGATAATATTTAGTGAGTATTTCATTATGTGAAATTATGTATATATTGAAATCTTTCCTAATTGATGAGACTGGACATCATTGATTCTGTAAAACAGTCAGTCCTCACTAACTGGAAACATTTGAATGTTGAGAGTTAACATATAAATACTGGTTAAGGGGAACTAATTCATTGAATGTGACCTGTTATGAAATTATATATATATATATATATATATATATATATATATATATATATATATATATATTATATATATATATATATATATATATATATATATATATATATATATATATATATATATATATATATATAATCTCATTGCAGCTCGAGTGCAAGCATCCTTACACTTGAGGTATTCAAGTCATCATGGTTACTCCTAGAAGATATAGATCTGAGATGGTTGGGTATAAGTCGAGATGTCTAATGGTGTTTGAATAGCCCATAGAGGATTCACCACTCCTTTTATAAGGAGACGTATACCCTATGACCTTTTGTCAGGATTATTACTCATAACTCTTTGGCCAAAACATTACACGTCAAGAAGATGATTTTCTTAGACACGTGTTTGAGTAATTCGAATCTATGGGAAAAGAAAATATTATTTGAGCTAGGTGTGGCATAGTCAACCTAGTGGAAATTGACACATAAATCATGTCTTGAACCAAGAGGGTATAAGACGAGTGAAAGGAACGAAAACACTAATTACTGTAGTTACTGAATAGTTAAGAATTATTTTGGGATTAACTGTTATTTTCTAGTTAATTAAGTTTCATAATGTACTACTAGGTATCACTCATGATCGATCCGTAATTAATGATTAATTATGGATGACCAATATAAACCAACAACCTATTGAGTCAAACACACTACGAGTATATCTAAAAGACTTAAAACAAGTTTGAAAATTAGATTCTCAGATTGAAAGAGACTAAGTCTGGTAGGACCATACGAGGGGCAAATGTAAAAGATATATGTCACACCCAAAGTGATGGTGGGTCACATCTCATGAAAGCGAGGTTCGATTTATTATGGTTTGATAATGAATCAAATTGGTTTGGTTTAGTTATGAACCAAAATTGATTTGATTACAAACCAAGATGGTTTGATTTTTGAACCAAACTTAATTCTAATTAATAGATCAAGGTTGACTTAAAGACATTGGGCTTGGGTAATAACTTGCTCCGAAATAATTATGAAAAGTATATAAATACCCTTTCATAGAAGAAGAGAATAATTATTGAAAGAAAACCTAATTATGAATTAGGCTTTCTATTCACTTTTTCTCCCTCTCCCTCTCCTTTCCGCCATCGCCCAACCACGAAGGTGCCACCTTCTTATATAGTCACCTCCAACCATCGCTGGCTACCCAAGTAGCTGGCCCTCAGGACATCTACTGTCGATCGGCTGTCACGCTGTCGACCATTGTCCACTTGCCCAAAAGCTACCAACAGTAACCTCAAAGGTCGTCAATCATCAACCCCTCTGATGGGATTGAATAGCCCGTGGCGAACACGTGGGTTGAAGAAGCTGGGTGGCAAGATGTGGCGAGTCTAAGTGACTCCCCTTTCAGAGCTCCCGGGACACTCTCGGAAAGAGGATCCTCCCCCCCCCCCCCCACGGTAACACGCCCTGGAGATCAGATCAAAAAAACCCTCTAGGGATCACCCCGGGATGTCGGGTCCCGAGACCACCTCGGGGATGCGGAGCGCCTGGGACCTCCCGGGCCAGAAGACCTCGAGATCACCTCGAGGAAGCGGAGTCCAAGCATCATTCGACCTCAAGTAATGACCCGCTTTTTTCTTGGATCTGCGGATAAATATCCCCACTATCGCGGAGATATTATGACCCTTAAATGTCGCAACGGGTCGAACTTAATGATGGTGTGGACCGTTTCAAAAACTATCCTGTAACCGACGAAGGGAGGGGGGGATGTGGCATAGATCATGGGGACGCGCCAAGGCAGCTACCACAGGTATAAAAGGTATTCCAACCCCTCCGGTAAGGGGGGTTATGCATTCTTTACTACACACTTACTGTCTCGCCTTTCCTTCATCTTTTCCATCGAGGCATTGAATTGAGCGTCGTAGTGGGCTCTGCCAGACAACCTCCGGCGTGTTCCCCTAACGCTCATGTTAATCTCGTAGGGTGTGACTTCTTCTTCAATCGTCAGCGCTCGAGTGGGCAGAACCCTGGTGACTGGTCGTCGACGTTGATTCCTTCCGGAACAAGTTTGGCACCGTCTGTGGGAAACCAGTAAAGCATCCGAAGGAGCACCGATTGCAGAGCCGGTGGGACAACCCATTGTCTTGACGAAAGAGGAACTCAACTGGTTGGTGGCCAACGCCATCAAGGGGGCGCTCGAACAACACCAAATCGAGTAAGTCGCCTCGCGGTGAGGTGCTTCTGGACGAGAGGAGATCCCCAGGGTCTCCCTCTCACACCCCCAACCGCGAAGATCGTCACACCTCCAGGGTGACGTGCCAAAGCAGCCCCGGACCACCGACGAGACTCTCTCGGAGACATTGAGAAGGTCAACTCGGCAACCTCCAGCGCGTAGAGGCACAAAGAGGGACAAGGGAAAAAGGAGGAACCTAAGGTCTCCCATAAGGTTCTCTCTACTCCCTTCTCGTCTGAGATTGTGGAAGACCCTATGCCGAAGCAGTTTCACGAGCCTGGGATCGCTGATTATGATGGGAAGATAGATCCGGAGGATCATGTTTGTAAGTTTGAAAATGCGGCAATCCTGCACCAGTATACTGACGGTGTAAAGTGCCAAATGTTTTTTAACACCCTATTCGGAGCAGTCGTTCGCGGAGTTTAGAACCGCCTTCCTCCACCACATCGCCAATAGCCGTCGCTATCCGAAGACGACACTCAATTTATTTACCCTCAAGCAGAAGTCGAAAGAACCGCTCAAGGAGTACATCCAGCGGTTCAACAGGGTGGCACAAGACGTGCCCAGTGTGACGTCAGAAATCCTCGTCAGTGCATGTACACAAGGGCTCGTGGAAGGGGATTTTTTCTGATCCCTGGTGAAGAAGCTACCCATCAGCTTCGATGATCTTCTGGGGTGTTCTGTCAAGAACATCAACGTGGAGGAGGTGCATTACGCCCATCGCAAGGAACCAGCGGGAGTCCTGCCTCAAGCTGTTCCCCAGTCCGAAAGGAGGGAGCCCCAGCTCCAACTCGAGGAAAAAACCTTCACCTCGGGAAGGACCAATGGGATGGCAGGCGAAGGCTGGTCAAGACGATGGATACCGAGCAACCGGAGTCATTGACAAAGTATTGCAGTTTCCACGGCAGTATAACACACTCCACCAAGGAGTGTCATGCCTTGAAGAGGAAATTGAGTGAGGAAGCGGACACCAAACCTTGGAGGAAGTGGAATTAGGCAGGGTGTCACCGAAGATCTCCACGACGAATCCTTTCTCCCCGACAGCAGCAGGCTGAGGAAAATGAGACCCGACATCTGTCCCAATCATCGTCGCGAGGAAGGAGTCGGGGGCTTGCACCCCGCAGATCTCCCTCCTTAGAAAGAGATCACCGAAAGGGCAAGGCCCCTGTACATGGCCCGCCTTCGGGACATGTTGAAGTAATCTCCGGAGGACCCACCGGAGGAGATTCCCATCGGGCAAGGAAGTCTCATACCCGGTGACTGGAAAACTACTCAATCAGGACAAGTCGGAGCCAGGATCACGGCCCTACAATCTCTTTCGGTTCAGCAGACTTGGAAGAAGTGGAAGCTCCCCATGAAGTCGCCCTAGTGATCCTTGCCCGCATCGTCAACTATGAGGTTAAGCGCATCTTCGTGGATACAAGAAGTTCTGTCAACATCCTATACAAGGCGGCTCTGGATCAGATGCAGATTGGCGAGGATGAGCTACTCCCGGTCTCGACCCCACTGTTCGGCTTCACTGGATATCGAGTACAGCCGATAGGGCAAATCGCCCTATCGCTATCATTGGGCAGCGACGTGCTTGAGAGGACCCGGAGGGCACCCTTCTTGATTTTGGACGCTCCCTCATCCTATAACGCCATCTTTGGTCGTCCGGTGCTCAGTGTCTTCCAGGCAATGGTCTCTGTCTACCACCAAAAGATAAAATTTCCTATGGGCGACCGAGTGGCTGAAGTCAAAGGGGACCAGTTGGAGTCTCAGCGATGTTACAGTGGTGAGGTCAGATCAGTGTAAAATACCTAATTTTGGAAGGGGTTAAGTGCAGAATTCCTATAGAGGAGGGCTCAGATGGTAAGTTTGGAAGAAGTGGGGCTTAATTGCAAAATGGTCAAATCCCTTAAGTTTCTGATTTCTCTTCTTCCACACGAGCGAGATCAGATCCAGCTTCTTTCTCTCGTTCTTCTTCTCATCTTTCTCTGCCCGAGCAAAGAGGCGAACCTCACCTCAACATGTGTGATCGGGACACCGGAGAAGCGCGACCTCCTCTCCCTCCCTCCACAGTGAGTTCCATCGCCCTCACCCTGTGGCTGAGATCTACGTCGAGCGAAGCTCTTGCTTCCGATCACGCCATCGCCGAAGATACGGGAAGGTAAGTTGTATGATCTTAACCATAGCTCCGATGTCTGAGTCCCATTCTTGATTCTTCCGGTAGATCGCAAGTTGGTTTGGTTTTGAGTTAGGGTTCCTGAATCTAGGGAATGGAGATTTCTTTCCTTGAGCGATTTGGGTAGAGCAGTACAAGGAGGCTGGGGGATTTGGATCTCACCGATCAAAGAATCAAAGTGTTCTCTCAGGTAAGGGTCGTTGATTATTCTTTCTGATTTTGCTGATCGTGGATGAATCAAATATGGAATTTGCTGGGTGTTGCCGGGGGTTTGCTCTTGGGGCTTTGTGTTGATCAATTTTTCCTTTCTGTTCAGTGCTAGATCTGTGAGGATGACTGGTTGTTCTGATTGAATTCATTCCTGTGAGTTGTTGATCTGTTTTGTTTTGCTATGTTGCTCAGTTGGATCGGGAGAAGCAGGTCAGATCAGAGTCTCAGAAAACCCTGAGGGCTCCAGAAAGCTGACTGGAGGAAGCGATCGCGCACCAAAGGATAGGAACAAAAGACTCAAGAGGCCAGAGCAAGCCAACTATCTCCAACCCTCTCATTCCCGGTAAGATTTACCTTGTATATTGTGTACCCGCCTATGTATTCCTGCTGCGTTGCAGCGAATTCAAGTAATAAAGGAAGGTGCCCTCTCCAAAGTACTAATATATCACCAAAGAAATCAAAACCCTAATGTCTCGCGGTGTTGCGGATGCCCGAGGTACTTAGGCTTGGTCTGGAGGCTACGGACTCCCAAGCAAGAATCAAAAACCCTAATACCTCGCAGTGTTGCGGATGCCCGAGGTACTTAAGCTTGGTCTGGGTGTTACGGACTCCCAACAAAGAATCAAAAACCCTAATACCTAACGGTGCTGCGGATGCCCGGGGTACTTAGGCTTGGTTTGGGTGCGATGAACTCCCAACCAAGAATCAAAAACCCTAATACCTCGCGGTGATGCGGATGCCCAGGGTACTTAGGCTTGGTCTGGGTACTACGGATGCCCAACCAAGAATCAAAACCCTAATATCTCGTGGTGCTACGGATGCCCGAGGTACTTAGGCTTGGTCTGGGTGCTATGGACGCCCAACCAAGAATAAAAACCCTAATACCTCGCAGTGTTGCGGATGCCCGGGGTACTTAGGTTTGGTCTGGGGGCTACGAACTCCCAACCAAGAATCAAAAAACCTAATACCTCGCGGTGTTACGGATGCCCGGGGTACTTAGGCTTGGTCTAAGTGCTACGGACGCCCAACCAAGAATGAAAACTCTAATACCTCGCGGTGATGCGGATGCTCGGGGTACTTAGTGTTGGATCGAGAGAACCGATAGAGGGGGGTGAATATCGGAAAACGTTCGGATTTTAGAATTAGAGAAATTACGCAGCAGAATAAAAACAATCGCGAACACAGGTAGTTTTACTTGGTTCGGAGCCTGGGTTGACTCCTACTCCAAGGCCCACGGTCGTTGACCGTTTTCTGTGGGCAATTCTATAAGTGCGCAAAACGGTTTACAAATATATGTTACAATTGCAGTATAGTAAACACAAAAATGAAAGATCGCTCTTCATTACCGACGTCCGGTGTGGAATGTTTCTCGGAGCAGAGGGACGTCGTCGGCGCTTGTATCTTGAGTCGGGAGGTTTCTGGAGCAGAGCACGGGAGCAGAAGAGTGTGATTGCGTTGAATGGATTTGGTGTCGAAGCCTTGGGGTCGAGGGCCCTTTTTATAGCACCTGGGGGCGCCCGGAACGTCGGGGGCGCCCCCCCCCCACGTGTCAGTCGATCCGCTTCACTCTCGGTCAGCTCTGATCCCTTAAAACTCGAGATCAGGCTTTGACCGGGGCGCCCGGAACGCTGAGGACGCCCGGTTTGACCGGGTCTCTCCTTATCTGTTGGTTTCGATGGGAGTTGCTTCGTTAGCTTCACCTGGGGGCGCCCGAACCATCCGGGGCGCCCGGGAGCACGTGGGCACCCTGCCCATGAGCTGCAGAAGCAGTTTCCTTGCTTCAGTTGTTTGTGTTCACCTTGGGGGCGCCCGGGACACTCCGGGCGCCCTACTCAGCTACTGCCTTACTCCTTTGAGGCTCTCTGAGCTGCAGA
The DNA here is from genome assembly GCA_024364735.1 of Boesenbergia rotunda. Taxonomy (NCBI): domain Eukaryota; kingdom Viridiplantae; phylum Streptophyta; class Magnoliopsida; order Zingiberales; family Zingiberaceae; genus Boesenbergia; species Boesenbergia rotunda. Next base: position 265,001 of record JAGFNQ010001236.1, read on the forward strand.
CACTCGTTCCTTCAGTCCTGCATCCAGGGTTAGTCCAAAACAACATAAAGCAATTAAGATGTTAGTTTATACGGCCTTAGCTGTCTTGGTTCTGACTTTGGGCCTCCTAAATGGAGCCCTAGGTCTAACTGACGCCTACTGTTCCCTCGACGGGGAACGCGTCCTCACCTACTCCTCTCAGGAGAATTTACCTGATGCCAACCGGCTCCTTCGGTTGGACTTTTGCCCAGCAGTCCTTCGCCAGGTCTTGGATATCAAGCTGTCCTTCGCCCGGTGCCTAGCAGTCCTTCGCCAGGTCTTCAATTCTAAGCTGTCCTTCGCCCGGTGCCTAGCAGTCCTTCGCTAGGTCTTCGTATCCTGGCATTCCTTCGCCAGGTGCCTAGCAGTCCTTCGCTAGGTCTTTGTATCTGGGCATTCCTTCGCCAGGTGCCTAGCAGTCCTTCGCTAGGGCTTTGTATCCTGGTAGTCCTTCGCCAGGTGCCTAGCTGTCCTTAGCTAGGACTTTGTTTCCTGCACACTTAATGAGCATATTAGACAACAAATAACACTTAACTTTGAATCCTTTGCCAATATCAAAACAAGGTTCGATATGGTACTTCCTGCACCAACAATCTCCCCCTTTTTGATTTATGGCAACACAATTCAAAGTGAAGTAAAAACTTTATAATAGTTAAGAACATCAGGTAAACAATGAAGTATAACTGTTTATGAATAGAATAAATGGAATAAATGTAGAGTTGAAAAAAATTCTTTATTTCTTATACTCCCCCTAAAACCCTGAATATTTGTCAAATACTTAACTTTGACCTTTCCTCCCCCTTTGACATATATCAAAACAATACATGGGCGAACAAGGTTTCGGATAGAGAGTTTTGAGTTTTTGTAAAACTTCTAAGTTTTGACAAAACTTTTTACAGTTAGAAAATTTTCCATTTTGAAAAGCTTTGCAAGCCTAAATTTTAAAAAAAAACTTTTTATTTACAAGGCTTTGCAAAAAGAAAGAAAACTTAGAAGAATTTTCTTGGACACAATTTAGGCATTTAAAAAAACATCTTTATGGAAAAAGTTTTTCACCAAAAGAAACTCTACTTAGAAACATTTGCCAAAAAGAATTCAAAGGGTTTTGCTCAGACAAATTTTGTTTACTAAGGAAAATTTTACTTTTGAAAAAAACATGTATTTAGAAACATTTAGATACACTTAGAAAGGAAACATTTAGATATACTTAGAAAGTTTTGAAGCACTAGAAATACTTGACAGTAGATTGAAATTTTACCAACACTTAGCATTTAAAATCACTTTGAAATATTTAGAAATTTTTGCTTTTTGAAACAGAGATGAAAGTTTATCCAAAAAAGCATTCCTTTCTCTCTTTCTTGTTCTCCCCCTTAAATATATTTTGAAATAAGTGTTAAGAAAAAAGTTTGTGTATCAGAGCCTATGAGTTTTGAAAACATAGAAATACTTAGTATTATTCTTGAAAGCATAGCGAAAGTTTAAATTGCACCAACAAAATAAAAATGTATTTGTAGGCAAGTCTTTGTGAAAATTCACATGCTTAGAACACTATTGTCTTGAAAAGTATTAGTACTTTAGAAAACATTATATCGAAGTACTTTTTTAAAAAAATATGCATTTTCGAAAATATAAGTATTATTTGAAAAATATGCATTTTTGAAAAATATGCAAGTACTTAAAAAAAACAGATTGAGCCTTTTTGGAAAGTCTAAGTACTGTTTTTGAAAACTATTAGACTTTGAAAAATATAAGTAGTTTTTGAAGAGTATTATGCATTTTGACAACATTTTACTTGACTAGGTTTCTTTTCCAGTCTGACACAATCCTAGAAAACCTTGTTAACTACAAGGACATTTTCCTAAGTGTCCTGGAAATTTTTCAAACTCAAGTAAATATTATTTCTAAAATAATTTCATAAGCCACAAGACTTTTGAAAAAATAAAAGAATAGTATTTTGAAAGAAAGATTATTTAAGTTTTCAAAAGGATTTTAAACGTGCAATGCATGAAAACATATAATTTAGAAAATATTCAATAATTCTTTTAATTTGATTTCCCCCTAAACTTGACCCAGTCCTAGGAAGCTTGTTGACTACAAGCGATCTTCCTCTGAGTTTTAAGATTTGATTTAAATTATAAGAATTATTTAATAACTTCAAAACAAATAATTACCAAGACAAAATATTTCAAAAATTCTTCTTTTGACTTAAACTCCCCCTAAATTTGACGCATCCTAGGAGTTCTTGTAGATCATGAAGTGGACCTTCCTCTGTGTCTTTAGGGTTTATTAAAATCAAAAGAATAATTTTGACTAACCTTCTGTGTATGATAACTTTCAAGGAGATAAATTTTTGAAAACACAATTTGGAATGATAACACAGTTTTCGAAAATCATGATGATAATTTTTCAAAGAGATAGTAATATACGAGGGTTTTTTGAATCAACTTTTGAAAACCTTATTTTGAGATAATAATAAGTTTTAGAACATAAGGTTTTTGAAAAATCTGAATTTTTCGAAAAAGATTAAGAAGAACTCCCCCTGTATCCGACACGGTCTGACTTTTATCTAAGTTCCTTAAGGGATTTCAGTGTTGACCAAGTTTGACTTAGTTGACTATGTTTGACCAATTAATAACTAAATCAAACAAGCCCTAGATTCTATTTAAAATGAGTCTATTGTGATATTCAGCATGAAATTCAATATTTTGAAGAAAAAAATAGAGATGAAAATGTAGGGTACAGTGAACTGAATTAATTTAAAAAATAGAGATAATTTTAAATAACTTTTAAAAAGATTTTTTATTTGAAATGATAGTGATTTATGCTTTTAGGTCCTAGATGTCTCACCCAGTTCTACGTGACCAAGCATGTTAACCTTATGGGTTGTGTGAGACAAATATTTTAATTTTGAAAATAAATCATTGACAATAATTAAGTTGAATTTTGAGAATTAAATGAGAATAATTAAGTTAAATTTGAGAATAATTAATTGAGAATAATTAAGTTGAATTAATTGAATTAATTTGAAATATTTTGAATTTGATTGAATTAAATTTAATTGATTTAATTAAGAGTTAATTGAATTTAATTGATTTAATTGAAATTTAATTGATTTAATTAAGATTTAATTGAATTTAATTGATTTAATTAAGAATTAAATGAATTTAATTGAGTTAATTAAGAATTAATTGAATTTAATTGAGTTAATTAAGAATTAATTGAATTTAATTAACTTAATTAAGATTTAATTGAATTTAATTGAGTTAATTAAGAATTAATTGAATTTAATTGAGTTAATTAAGAATTAATTGAATTTAATTAACTTAATTAAGATTTAATTTAATTGACTTAATTAAGATTTAATTTAATTTAATTGACTTAATTAAGAATTAATTGAATTTAATAATTAAGATTTAATTGAAGCTTATGTTAGATTCGAGTTTAACAAATAATAATTTAAAAGTGAGTTTCGATAATCGGCTTCCAGGTTTTGGCGAGGCACAGAGACCTTCTTTGGCCGTAGCCTTATTGGATCAACAACCCTTTCCTAGACAAAGCCTTTTAAAGAAAGATCATTTTCAAATCATTGTTTGAGACACTCTAGTCTAACTAGCTTAGGATTCGGAGAGGTAGCTTCGGCTAGTTCCACCGGACTAAAAAAACCAAATAAGGTACTCCTTACCCTGCTTGATTCCTTAGTCAGGCTTCCCTAACGTACTATCATCAAACCTTGTCCTAATACTAGGTTGTTCAAGTTTCAATTAATCAGGTCCTATTTCTAGTCCTATGAATAGCAAAAGAACTCTAGGTAAGATCATAGTGAGGAGAAATTTCTGGATTTTCTAACATATTGACCTTATGTTTCAGGGTTTCACTTTCTTGTTTCAATTTCCTAAAATTTGCCTTAACTAATTTATATGAGTCAATCACATTATTCAAGGTAAATATTGGATTTTCAAATACTATAAATTTACCTTTTGATTCCCGGTGGGGAATCTCCCCCTTGATTCTAGCAATCTTTCTTTTGCTTGATTGTTTCTTCGACATTTTGTAGTGGTCGCGAGCCGACCAGACCAGTTTCCTAGGATCCCTTCCTTCGTTGTCAGATTCTGAGTTTGAGTCGGACTCAGGTACTGGTTGAAGCCTCTTTTGCAGTCCTCTTGGAGTTTTCCCTGCAATGAAAATTATACCTTCCTCGACCATTGCAATATCAGCTTGATTATTTAACCTTAATTCAGAAACTGATTCAAAATTACTTACCGATTTTGTCCCAGAAAGCTCGTCGTCTGATTCTGGTTCGATTTCAATGTCGGGAGCTGAGTCTATCTCAGCTACTTGTGCTTGAGCCAAAAATGCAAAATCTTCTATGATCTCAATATCGGAGCTCTCTTCGTGTAGATTGATTAGTTTTTCCCACATCTCCTTGGCACAGTTGACGGATCCGACCCGCTTCAATTCTTCATTGGTTAGGCCACATTGTAGGATTGTAGTAGCCCTTGCATCTGTCTCGATCTTCCTCAGAGTTGGTTCATCTAGTTGGTCCCATGTAATTGATAATCCATCTTCTGTAGGGAGGAAGAACCCTGTTTGAATGATAATCCATATGTCCATATGGGCCTTCAGATGGAACTCCATTTGACTCTCCAATGATTGAAGTTCTCGCCGAAGAATAGCGGAGGACGGACACTGTTCCACTCTTGGTTGGCCATTTAGTTTAACCTCGTACAGAAAAGAAATAACAGAATGTACCAAGACTTGGTCTTGGATTAGTAGTGCGGGAGAAGGAAAAAATAGCCAAAAAAAATATTGCACGAATTTCGAGGCAGAATAATAATAATAAAAAATTTATGTCAAATTTTTGAAAATATTACTTTATCAATTTTGATTAATGATAAAAAGTAAGACTTTAATGTTTGGGAGAAAATTTTCTCAGATTAAGGTAGCATAATTTTCGAGAAAAAATAATATTAAAATAATAATAAAAAAGTTTATGACAAATTTTTAAAAATTGATTATTTTAACAATTCTAACTTATGGTGAAAAAATGAGAATTCAAAATTGAAAAATGAGAATTCAAAATTTTCAATTCTAACTTTAAATCCACCTACAGATATTTTTTATTTTAAAATAAAAGACGAAAAAGATCGAGTGGTGTTGATTAACTAGAAAGAAAAGAAATAAGATTAAAAATTTTGTAAATCCGAAAAACTTTCAAACTGGTGGTTGCACCAAGTTTGAACTACCCCGCTCTGATACCACTTGTTGGATCGAGAGAACCAATAGAGGGGGGGTGAATATCGGAAAACGTTCGGATTTTAGAATTAGAGAAATTACGCAGCGGAATAAAAACAATCGCGAACACAGGTAGTTTTACTTGGTTCGGAGCCTGGGTCGACTCCTACTCCAAGGCCCACGGTCGTTGACCGTTTTTTGCGGGCAATTCTATAAGTGCGCAAAACGGTTTACAAATATATGTTACAATTGCAGTATAGTAAACACAAAAATGAAAGATCGCTCTTCGTTACCGACGTCCGGTGTGGAATGTTTCTCAGAGCAGAGGGACGTCGTCGACGCTTGTATCTCGAGTCGGGAGGTTTCTGGAGCAGAGCGCGGGAGCAGAAGAGCGTGATTACGTTGAATGGATTTGGTGTCGAAGCCTTGGGGTCGAGGGCCCTTTTTATAGCACCTGGGGGCGCCTGGAACATCGGGGGCGCCCCCCCCCCCCCCCCACGTGTCAGCCAATCCGCTTCACTCTCGGTCAGCTCTGATCCCTTAAAACTCGGGATCAAGCTTTGACCGGGGCGCCCGGAACGCTGAGGGCGCCCGGTTTGACCGGGTCTCTCCTTATCTGTTGGCTTCGATGGGAGTTGCTTCGTTAGCTTCACCTGGGGGCGCCCGGACCATCCGGGGCGCCCGGGAGTAGCGGGGGCGCCCTGCCCATGAGCTGCAAAAGCAGTTCCCTTGCTTCAGTTGTTTGTGTTCACCTTGGGGGTGCCCGGGACACTCCGGGCGCCCTACTCAGCTACTGCCTCACTCCTTTGAGGCTCTCTGAGCTGCAGACACTCGTTCCTTCGGTCCTGAATCCAGGATTAGTCCAAAACAACATAAAGTAATTAAGATGTTAGTTTATACAACCTTAGCTGTCTTGGTTCTGACTTTGGGCCTCCTAAATGGAGCCCTAGGTCGAACCGACGCCTACTGTTCCCTCGACGGGGAACGCGTCCTCACCTACTCCTCTCAGGAGAATTTATCTGATGCCAACTGGCTCCTCCGGTTGGACTTTTGCCCAGCAGTCCTTCTCCAGGTCTTGGATACCAAGCTGTCCTTCGCCCGGTGCCTAGCAGTCCTTCGCTAGGTCTTCGTATCCTGGCATTCCTTCGCCAAGTGCCTAGCAGTCCTTCGCTAGGTCTTTGTATGCGGGCATTCCTTCGCCAGGTGCCTAGCAATCCTTCGCTAGGGCTTTGTATCCTGGCAGTCCTTCGCCAGGTGCCTAGCTGTCCTTAGCTAGGACTTTGTTTCCTGCACACTTAATGAGCATATTAGACAACAAATAACACTTAACTTTGAATCATTTGCCAATATCAAAACAAGGTTCGATATGGTGCTTCCTGCACCAACACTTAGGCTTGGTCTGGGGGCTACGAACTCCCAACCAAGAATCAAAAAAACCCTAATATCTTTCGGTGTTGCGGATGCCCGAGGTACTTAGGCTTGGTCTGAGGGCTACGAACTCCCAACCAAGAATCAAAAAACCTAATACCTCACAGTGTTGTGGATACCTGGGGTACATAGGCTTGGTCTGGGTGCTACGGACTCCCAATCAAGAATCAAAAAACCCTAATACCTCGCAGTGCTGCGGATGCCCAGGGTACCTTGGCTTAGTCTGGGGGTTACGGACTCCCAACCAAGAATCAAAAAACCCTAATACCTTGCGGTGCTGCAGATGCCCGGGGTACTTAGGCTTGGTCTGGGAGCTATGAACTCCCAACCAAGAATCAAAAAACCTAATACCTCATGGTGCTGCGGATGCCCGGGGTACTTAGGCTTGGTCTGGGTGCTACGGACTCCCAACCAAGAATCAAAAAACCTAATACCTCACGGTGCTACGGATGCCCAGAGTACTTAGGCTTGGTTTGGGTGCTACGGACTCCCAACCAAGAATCAAAAACCCTAATACCTCGCGGTCCTGTGGATACCTGGGGTACTTAGGCTTGGTTTGGGTTTTACGGATTCCCGACCAAGAATCAAAAACCCTAATACCTCGCACTGCTGCGAATGCCCGGGGTACTTAGGCTTGGTCTGGGTGCTATGGAAGCCTGACCAAGTAGCCGAGACCCTAATACCTCGCGGTGCTGCGGGCGCCCGGGATACTTAGGCGCTACGGAAGTAAGGTTAACACAATCTACCAGACAAAAAAGGAGCCAACGCCTCCATGTTGGCCTCCTCCCACTTGATAAGTTAGTGCATCGCCCTGGGGAACATGACTTCCTCTGCAATAGTCATACAAGGAAACATCAGTTAGAACTAACGAGCATTGAGGGAAAAGACGAACTTACCGAGACTGGGGTTGATCCGGGTCACTTTGGGGCTAAGGCCCGTCCAGTACATAAGCTCCTCACTCTGCACTAGTCCAGGGTCACTGAACTCCATGCCGGAGAGTACGTTCCTAGCGCGCTGGTAGGCAGGACTCTGGAGAAACTCCCCAAGAGAGGGAGGAGTCGGTAGAGCCTCTGTCCAGCGAAGAGGACTGAAGGGCCACACAGGCAATTGGATGAAAAAGACCCTCTCTTTCCACCCTTTGTGCGAAGAAGGGAACCCTCCTAAGAACCTATGGTCTGGACGCGCCGAAAAGCCTAAGACCCCTCATTAGCCGATTAGAACGAAGAATGAATGAAAGAGACGAGGAGTCAGGGGGAAGTCAAAGAGCTTGAAGATAATATACGCCCCCCCCCATCTAGGCAAAGGCATTGGGAGCTATCTGATGGAGGTGGATATCGAAATAGGAGGTCACGTTCATGAATAAGGAGGAATGGGGAAGTGGAGTCCTGACTCTACTTGACCCAAGAAGAAGGTAAAAAAGCCTACGGGAGGCTTCACTGGCGTTTGGTCTACCTTAGGGATCACCATCGCTATCTCGCCCGGGATGCCATAGGTCTCAATGGCCGCCAACAGAGCCTCCGGTCTCACTCTCGAAGAGGCGGGCTCATACCACTCCACCCGATAACTTTCCATGGTCTCTAAGTGAAAAGACAAGAATGAGGCAAATGACTTACGTTAAAAGGAGTCCTTAGAGAAGAAGATGAAGACGAGGTGCACCCAGCCACGAAGCCAAAAGTTGGCACAACGTCTTCGCCTTCCCTTCTTATATAGATGAAGCTGCCTGCATGAGTGCAATGGGGGCAAGGCACGTGGAAAACAAGAAACCGCCACGTCATGGCAGCGCAAGAGAACAGTCGTCTGGCGTGAGCCGGCTATAGCTGCGCACGCCAGTAAGGGATCGTGAAGAGAGCCGTTGAGGCACGTGGCGACGGAACATTCGCGAAAGGACCTTGTCACCATCAAAGAGCGTCATGCGCCTTTATAAGGGATGGGCAGGTATCATTGCGGTATCTCGAAAGTCATATAAGCCTTTTGGGAAGGACAAAACCAAAAAGGGATTTTCTCGGGACTCGGGGCAAATTCTACAATCCTAGGACTCAGCATAACTATCGAAGGAGCAGTAACGGGTGCAAGGACCCACTGGGACACAGCTTCTTTATCACCACACTAGTCCGATCAGTCAGCAACACTTCCTTCGATCAGACTTGAAGGGAGGGATTTTGTGATGGAGTTGAATAGCCCGTGGCGGACATGTGGGATGAAGAAGCTGGGAAGCAAGATGTGGCGAGTCTGAGCGACTCCCCTTTCAAAGCTCCCGGGACACTCTCGGAAAGAGGATCCTCCGGGCCTCCTCCCCCCCCCCCCGCGTAACACGCCCTGAAGATCATATCAGAAAATCCCTCCCGGGATCACCCCGAGATGTCAGGTCCCGAGACCACCTTGGGTATGCAGAGCGCCTGGGATCTCTCGAGCCAGAAGACCCCGAGATCACCTCGGGGAAGCGGAGCCCAAGCATCATTCGACCTCAAGTAACGACCCCCTTTTTTCTCGGATCTGCAGATAAACATCCCCGCTATCGCGGAGCTATCATGACCCTTAATCGTCGCAACGGGTCGAACTTAATGACGGCGTGGACCGTTTCAAAGACTTTCCAGTAACCAACGAAGAGGGGACGTGGCATAGATCAAGGGGACGCATCAAGGCAGCCGCCGCAGGTATAAAAGGTATTCCAACCCCTCCGGTAAGGGGGGTTATTTATTCTTTACTACACACCAACTATCTCGTCTTTCTTTCATCTTCTCCATCGAGATACTGACTTGAGCGTCGGAGTGGATTCCGTCGGATAACCTCCGGCGTGTCCTCCTAACGATCGTGTTAATCTCGCAGGGTGTGACTTCTTCTTCAATCGTCAACGTCCGCGTGGGCAGAACCCTGGTGATTGGCTGTCGACGTTGATTCCTTCCGGAACACCCTCCAATTGTTCCTCTCCCTCGCTTTGCGTCGCTAGGTTGCGCTAGCCGTTAGGCACAAAGTTGAACTAGGGTTCTTTCTCAGATCGAAGACGTCTTCTTCTTTTAGGTAGTACCAAAATGAAGACAAAGCTTGTGGCTTAGCGAAGTCATCTCAAAAGTATCTCAGCGTAGACATTGATAGAGATAAACTTGGTAAAATTAGACATTGATAGAGATAAACTTGGTAAAATTAGACATTGATAGAGATAAACTTAAACTTGGTAAAATTAGACATTGATAGAGATAAACTTGGTAAAATTTGCTTGTTGATATCATTTCCTCTGCATGTCATATGCAAGTATATTTTCTTTATAAAAATTTATTCTATGATTATATCTTGCGTATATGTATCCTGTATGTGTGTGGTGTGCACACGCTACATGTTTTCAAAATAAAAATTTAAAACACACGCAGAGACACCCAACATGGTCATGCTGCCATCTTTGGCACGGTGCCATCTTTGACAGAGGATAGATTGTTCTTTAGCCTGTTGATCGTGAAGTAGAACGACAGCAACAACCCGATGATGAGGTCCTCCATTTTCTCTAGCAGCGCCACCCCGAGGGTGCCCTTGTTGGGCACGGCAAGGCCGAACATGACGGCGCCGAAGGCGGAGTGGAGGACAATGGCGTCGATATGGCAACGACTATAGCCATGATGCTAGCAAGCATGAGACAGAGGTGGAAGTTTTCAATGGGTTGACTGTCATGGAGCTACTACCGCATCAACCACCGCATTCCCGACGAGCACCGCAGAAGGAGGATGCAGAGGGTGCCACATGTGAGGATCAAGATGGAGATGTGGCAGATTTGGAAGCCCATACGTGGCACGACCTAGTCAAAGTTGAAAACACTTGATCACAAGTCAATCGAAGGGGTAAGTCAAAGACATCAAATCGGGTCAACCGGACCTTAGCCGAGACTAAGCACCTCTGACTCGGTTCACCCGACTCTTTCAGCTCGATCAACTCGGGATACCTTGGCACAACTATTCTCGACAACTCTAGCCTGGTGGCCCTTCGGCTATAAGTTACCCCGAGCTCCCTCGATTCAATATCACTTGACCTCTCCAGACGCCTCTAGCTCGGTATCAATCGACCACGACGTCTGGCTAGCCTGAGTTGACTCTCTCCACAGGTAAGGGGGAGAACATGTGTACCGGGATATGCGGACAATGTGGGAAAGCAGGAGGCTGGATCATTTGTCCCACGGAGGATCTCTGTCCCTCTGTCCCCCTCGTCGACGATGGTCGACGAGTCATCCGATTGTCGATCTGATACTACCGGAGGTCTTCAGCCGCCGTCCCGAACAAAACTATACCCTGGGGGATATGATGAACCCGTCGGGTATCGTCATAATTGCAATCTCGCCGTATTCACCGTAGAATCCGACGAAATTATAATACGGTGATTCCGACTGATTCACCATTATCCCAAGATATCATTTGATTCGGAACGACGATAAAAATTATCAATAGTATCTGATCGTCGATCGGACGACTTACCGAACATCGTTGGTGAGTGTGAGATAGGCGGGACAGGAATTCTCTGGGATAAAGGATCCCATTTGGGGAAACAGAGACATGGGTAGTGGAGTGAGCAGCTCAGATCCTCTGGTCCGTATTTTTGCGGACCAGGGGATGGTCCACTCTCAATTGTGGCCGGATCACGATCACGATCTGGCCGCAATTTGTTGCAATCTTTTCTAGAGTTCACCGTGCCTCCCAGGTTATAGTTTGGATTCGGGCGGATGACCGAACCACCCGAAGGTCACGATGAAAGATTTAGGGTTTGGGTTTAGGATTTAAAATTTAGAATTTAGGATTTAGGACGTCGGGTGGCCTTCGGTCATCCGTTCGAACCTAAATTATAACCTGGGATGCACGATGAATTATAGAAGAGATTGCAATAAATTACGATCGGATCACGATCGTGATCCGATCGCAATTGAGAGTGGATCATCTCCTGGTCCGCAAAAATGTGGACCAGGGGATCTGCTCCCGTGGAGTGAGGGTATATGTGGCCGGCCACGACGCAAACGTGGGGAAGGCATACAAGAAAATCCGCTCTAGTAGGCCCATGCATGGGCACATAGAGATTTGACTCATTCTTCTCCGCTACTGTTCTACCCCTCTACCTCTTGCTAACTTGAATGTTGGAGTGATCGTGTGGAGTCCATCTCAACGTCCACCCAAACCTTGCTGAGTATTGCAAAAATCATAAGAGGTCTCATTCACCCAGGACCACCAGAAATCTGACAGTTGCTCACACCTAACCTAACAGGAGCAGTGAGGAAGGCCCACGCCGCGCCCCTGTTCTGGGTCGGCGCCATGGTCATCGAGAAGATAAGCCACGCGAAAGTGTCGTTGATGATGACGGCGGACATGGAGAGGCGGCCGACGTCGGAGTTGAGGAGCTAGCTTCATCTCGGCAAGGATGCGGGCGAAGACGGGGAAGGCGGTGACGGCGAGCGCGAGGCCGAGGAAGAAGGAAGTGCCGGTGAATCCGTGGATCATGAAGGAAGCGCCGGCGCCAACGGCGAAGGGCAAGACCATACCGGCAGCCGCCGCCGCCAACGCGCGCTGCCCTGTCTGCCGCAGCAGCTTCGCGTTCATCTCCTCGCCATCGTCTGCATGGATGCGACGCAGACGATCTTCCTTGAAATAAATGATAATTATGAAATATTTCACAATAATACAAAATATTATCAATCACAACATTTATACATAAATAATACATTATTTATTTATTACATTAATTTTACCACTCCACACAACCAACAAACTCCAAGATCATTATTACATCATATCACCATCCTCCTAGCTAGCTAATTTTGATATTGATTCATTTCCATCGTCTTCCTCCTCATCCGAGCTCCCCACGATAAGTTCTCTTCATTATCATTCATGCTCTTCTTCTCCAACTCCTCCATTTGATCGCTCCATCGTGCTCGCCAATTCGATCTTCCACTTGATTCCTATTCATTAAAAACAACATAATTATTATTAAAAAAATAATTTATATTTCAAAATAATTCAGTGTTGCATACGAGAACATATTGTTTATAATACTCAATAAACCCCAAAAGGATCTCGTGTTTAATTTGCGACTAATTAAGGGGCAGAAATGTATAAATTTGGTCACCTCGTCGGCGCGGCGGAGGTCGGAGAATCCGCTGCACATGTAGCGGTCGTAGAGAGCGCGGCGGCGGGGGTCGGACAGGGTCTCGTAGGCCTCCTGGACCTCCATGAACCGCCGGGTGTACTCCTCGGCGCGCTCCGGCGGGGAGACGTCCGGGTGGTACTTCAGGGCGAGCTGCTTGTAGGCCTTCTTGATCTCGCCGGCGCTTCCGCTGGAAGGCACCCCGAGAAGGTCGTAGAGGCTCGCTTCGAAGCCCTCTTCCTCGACGGCGGTGAAGCCGGCCTCGCCGGCCTCGGCGCGCGGGGTCGTCGCCGCGGGCGACCGAAGCGAGGGCGGAAAGCGTCCGCCGGCAGAGCTGCAAGGCAGGAGGACGCGTCCGGGGGAGCGCCGCCGCGGACGCCGGCGGGGAGAATCGGGCTGGTCGGCCCTGGGCGAGCTGGGGCGGAATTCATCGCTCTGTCTCTTGATTTCGTACACGCGTTCCGTTGATTGAGGATAAACTTCTCAAAGTTCGAAATTAATAGGATTTGGGGCCAAATATATAAATCGAACCTTGCTGTTGAAGAATTATTACATAAGTCCTTTTTTTCTTTTCAATTTATTATTAACTCAAGCACTCAATTTGTACCATCCGATTAGTCGATTACTCTAAAGATACACGTTTCGATTTCACGGGAATTTTTTATCACCGTCTAGATAAATCCAAAATACACAACGACTGTGCCTTGGAGAGCAAAATTTATGGACATTTGGTACAAGTTTTAATTTTAAAATATTGAATTTTATAATAGGAGCACTAATTTGAGAATTTTAAATTATGAAGTCCTTATTTCTAGGTCATCTTTGAAAATGTGAACATAACCAACAACTTGGAAGGTGGTGTGATGAGGTGGCATGTAGGATTGTCATCTAAGCGCGTCTACTATCCATTCAAGTAAACAACTTTTTTTTTATTTTTTTGTGGATATTGTGTTGGTAGTTTACAATAATAACTATCTTAGGTCAGCCGATCATGACTGCGTGATCTTATTCCAGGATTAATATATTATATTTACATATTTAACAATTTTTCGAATTAAAAGGCCGACCATTCAAGTTAGATTAGTCCGTTGACATCTCTAAAATCCTACAAGTAAATTTCGAACGGAATAGTTTTAAAGATAATCTATTTAATTCTATAAAAAATTTCCAATCCAATTAGTCAGTATTTTTTAAGATTTATCATTCCATCCGTAAAAAAAATCTCTATAATACCCTGCAGTTGAAATTGCTTATCCGATAACGTTGCAATTCCCGGTGCCTTCGCCCACTCGTACGAATATTTTATATATCTGTTTCACTTGCCTCGGTAAAATCTTTCTTATTTTCATATAATCTTTGAACAATATGAAATATATCATTACAGTATAAATCTTATTCTTTTCACTTTATCCTATTTTAGATGATATCAAGATTTTTTTTTATTCATATCCATATTTTCATAGATATCAGATAACATTATGTAGTTTCATATTATTTTTAGAATTAATAGCGGGCATGTAAGCACAATGACATTAATGATAGAGATTGATTGTCAAAATCTATGAATTAATACAATAAATGTAATAGCGGGCATGTGAGCACAGTGATAAAAGACAACAAGCACAATTATATATATGTTTATCTTTAATCTCCTCTCTTATCTTTTTCTTCTAATAAACATTTAATAAGCAAAATTTATTAGTTATAATCTCTTTTTTCCCTCTTAACCTCTTGTCTTGTGTTCTTTTCTTTCTTTTGTTTTTTCGCGGGAAGTAAACAGAAGAGTTAGTGCCTAGTGTTACTTGGACGGAACGGAAAGTAATAGTCGCCGGCCATCATTTATTATTGTGAGGTGATGGGTCTTCCCGCCTTATTAAAGATTTTGTTGTCAACTTGTGTAACAATTGACATTCAATTCCGACAATCAAATCTGCGGTAATAAACAGACTCTGCATTAACAATGGGACCAGACACGTGGACAGGTCCGGACCACCCATCTGATAAAAAAAAATATGAATAAAATTTGTTAAAAAATGTCCTATTTATATTTAATATTATTAGGATAGTACTTACTATATCATAAAATATAATTATTTTTTGGTTTAGTAAAATGCCTTTAATAATATTATAATAGCTATTAAAATTATTTGAAATAATTGAAATAAAATTACTTGTTTCGTTTTCATGGGGAAAATCAAAACAACGTACTTATTTTTTGCAATTGACTTCCACTTTATTTATTATTTATTATTATTATTTATTATTATTATTATTAATTTTAAAATAACGTTGTATCCCTCAGTAACTCATATATAATTACTTAATTACTTGGACGTACAATCACATGATACTCATCTGACAGATTATTCATCGTGAACGTTTTCGATTTACGTTTTCGATTTACTCTAAAAAACGAAGAAAAATTTTAATGGGATCGGACCGACCACTTTAAATTCGATTATTATCTAATTCATCATTATTTTTTATCATTATCTTTCATTTATATTTCTAGTATAAATTACGTATCAAAGATATATTATAGCAACTACGTATCGTAACTGCTATACATATTATAACAGTTACGGTTTCGTTACAATGTATATACTTAATCTGTTCAAATATACTTACGCTATATTAATTACGATTTCGTAATTGCTACAATGTAAATTCAATTCTGTTATTATTTCATAGTTATTCAACGCAAATTCAACTCTATTAATCTATCATTCATGTTGTAACAATTATGATGTCGTAGTTGCTACAACACGCTCCCAATTTAATATTTGGGTGGAAAATACATTGAGAGAAAATAAGGAGAACCATATTCCGAAGGATAACTGAATTGATGCAAAGTATAAGGATCTACATGGCGGACCCTCGACCGGATCAACAGGGAGTCTGATGGCATCCTCTAGGACTTGGTCAATGCAGAGGTAGTATGTGACATTGTCTAACCTTTCGACCCGATACGATCTTCCGAGCCTATTTGACTTGCCAACCCGACCTACATACCTTCCAAGCTCCCAGCATGCGGTAGTTATTAAAATGAAAGAACAAGACAATTACAATAACACATCTCATTGATCCCTTAATGAGCCTTTAATGAGCGGAGTTTCTAGGACTTTTTTCTCTGTAAATAGAAGATAAAATGAGAATTCTCTAATAATACTTCTCATTTAATTTTTATACTTTCTAATACTTATTAAACTTTTATGATAATTTATGCATCGGAGTTCTTTGATTAAAAAAATTAACACCATTGATTATTCGGAAAAATAGACGTTTTTTAAGTTTTTTCCATATATTTTTAATTTAAAATACTTTGTACGATAACAGAAATAAAATAAAATGTCTTGGTACTTTTATTTAAAATTAATTAGGCGATTGTAAATTTAAGACGATGACAGTTTGTGGAAGCGGAGAGTGCCCACGTGTTGGCTTCAGAACTCTGGCAGTTGAGAATTTAAAGTTTTCGTGGCGACGACACTGCACACGTGTCGGTTCCGGAGCTCCATAGCTCTCCTTGCGGCGCACGCTGAGCAATTGCGTTACGCGATCAGTTTTCTGCCGATCCAACAACCCACGACTCCGGCCCGGAGTAGGTAACGGAGCTTGCGGAGGAGATTTTTTTCTTTCTTTCTTTATCTTTTTCCGGGCAATTTGATTTTTTCTTTCTTTTATTTTCTCCGGACAATTTGATTTTTTTTATTAGAAATATTCAGTATTTTACCAAACAATATAGATAATTTTATATTTTTCTCAAATCACATGGGAATTTTACCCCATAAAAAAACATGACAAATCGACTACAGTTTAATATCATAATTAAACTTTAGACTTTTGTCACTTCTCTCCTCCCGTTATTTAAGAAAAGCGATGACATCACGATCCTCGTCGATCGCTTCACCTTCTACATGATATCCTAATTATTCACCTACGCCTTCAACTTCTCCATCTCCAAGTTCTTGTAGGTGCCGAGCAAGGTCTTGATCATGCCCGATGTCACCGTCATCACCCTATTCTTCCATGTCTCCCTCACTTGACTCCTTATTGGCCACTTCCGCCTCGGGCACCCTAGTGTTGCAGTGTTGCTCAACTTAGTCTGGTGGATCGTGGTGGGAGGTGAGTTTGCATACGTGGCCAAGGAAAACTGTCTCGACACATTGAACGACTTCAACTAGGCAGCCTTCACAGAATTGGCCTCCTTCAAATGGCTCTCCATTGGATCCGCCATAATGCTCTATTAATTAACATATATAATGAACGATAAATCGATCAATTCGATTTGAAACTGCAACTCAACATCAAGTGAATTCTTTGCTACATATCCCTCAATTGCCTTGCTATGTCTTTTCATTTGCAGCATCGAGTTCTAGTGCTACATGATATTGATTATCTTAGTTGTGTTAGGACTAAAAGCAATTTAGATATCTTTATAATAATATGATATTGTCCACTTTGAGCCTAAACACCCATGGTTTTGCTCTTGGACTTTCCCTAAAAGATCTCATACCAATGGAGATATCTTTCTCTCATAAGCCTACGATCTTTTTCATTTTTTCAATATGGGACTATGTTTGCAACCTTACAACCCCAATAATCCCCCCTCAAACAAAGGACCACAGACCCCTCTCAAACGGAAAGCCTTGTTGTTTGATGTCCGATCCTCAACCCACCAGGTCTTTCTGTCCTTCGGTCCACTCGACCTACTAGTACTTCACCGCCTATATCTTTTCCTTATAAGTCTATAATCTTTTCCTTATATTTTTGATGTGGGACTATGTTCGCAACCTTGCAACCCCAACAACTTTCCCCTGAAACAAAGCACCACAGGCTCCCCTCAAACTGAAAGTCTTTCCGTTTGATGTCTGATCCTCAACCCACCAAGATTTTCTATCTCTCAGTCCACCCGACCTACTAGAACTTCACCGCCTAGCCGCAACTAGGACTTCTCTATCTGGTGTTTGGTCTTCTTGATCAAGACACGTGAGCTCACACTTGCTTTGTTCAACGCTTAACCCACATAGTTAGATCTGGATCATGAATCTAGCTTGTGTTTCTTCCGGTGGTTAATCCGGTGAAGAACGACCTGGCTCTGATACCAATTGTTATGACCAAAAAGAATTTAGATATCTTCACAATTGTATGATATTGTATACTTTGGGTCTAAGCTCTCATGGTTTTGCTCTTGGGCTCTCCCCAAAAAGCCTCATATGAATGGAGATATCTTTCCTTTATAAGTCTATGTTCTTTTCCATATGTTTTCGATATGGGATTATGTTTGCAACCTTACAACCCCAATAGGTTAGTCATTTGAAGGACGCTCAAATTGTATTCGTTGCCATATCATGATCCCCACGCCATTGTGTTGTATTTTTTTTTCAACATTTAGTCTCCTTTTTTAGTTTTCTATTATTGTTAGAGGTAAAGCCCAATGAGTCGGAGAAGCCGATCACAATAGGAAAATGAGCGCTTCTGGAGGATGAGACTGACTTTGTCAATTCTTCGTCGGAGGGAGTCTCCGGTGGTAGGATTATCAATGCATCCCTGGTGGCAAAAAAAGTTTTTATTTTTCAATTAAAGAAGTGAGTTTTGTATGTTTTATGATAGTTTTATTTTTAGACTAATAGTTGTTTGATGTAATGACAAGACGGACGACAATGAAGAAATTTTCATTAATTCTTGTTCCTTTCCGAAGAAGTCACTCCAGTCTCAGTTGAAGATTCAAGCAGCGTGTCTCAAGGAGAGTTGGCTCCAACGAGGCATGAGATGATTTTTCCTATTAGTTGTAGAACTCATCCAAACACCCTAAATAGTTATCTTTTCAAGAAAGCTCTGAGTCTCTAATTGCTCCTGGATTTTTTTTTATTACTAGATTTCATGCATGTGTAATGGTCATCTTCCTTGTATTGTTTAGTTTAATCGTTGATATTTGTCTGTGTTTAAGATCAATAATGGATGTTTTGTGACTTTTATATGTTTATCGAAAGAAGATTGGTCGTATTATCTTTTAAACAATTTGTTTGTTTATCTTAAGGAGTTCAAAGAGAATGATGAAAATTATGATTAAAAAAGTTAAATCACATACTAGATTATCTTCAAATATTATATATAGTTTCAATGTAATATAACGAAAATGATAAACATAAACATAAGATAAACTAGTAATACTTGTGTTGATGATTTTTAGAAATCTACAACACAGGTGTTGTTGGTTTCCGGAAATCAACCTAGTATTGCTGATTTTAAGAAATCAACAACACCTACGTTGCTATTTTTGAAAATTATCCCTGTGTTGCTAGTTTCCATAAATCAGCAAAACAGGGCTAATTTTCGAAAATCGGCAACATCATATTGTTGGTTTTCGAAAATCAGTACGGTGTTGTTGATTTTTAGAAATCAACAATATGGTGTTCCTAATTTTTTAAATTCAGCAACATTGTGTTGTCGATTTTCAAAAAGCATCGTTAAAATTTGAGAAAGCGTCGCGGAATCGAGATATGATGCATTTACTATCTTCAGAAGCATGCTTTACGTGCTAAGGAGCATAAATGTTGGATAAATTTTGATAGATCATTTTTAATCAAATTGAATCATGGGATGTATAATATATCAAATCAAAATTTTTGAACAAGCTTCGATTTGATATATCGTAGTTTAACCTAAATCAAAAGTTATGACATTTCAAAGTTTAAATCAACAATAACATGGTGTTTGACGATGATACTTGAATCGAGTTAAAAAATATCGCTGCTCTCAATATAATGCATCACGATGGTATTTGACGACATGGGTGCACTAAGGAGACTAAGCCGAGCACATAGGAATTTGTTTAGAGTGAATTAGACATCTCTAGGTCTATCGGCCATTTTTGAAATGAAACTGGCTGATAATTGTTGGTCTTCAGAAGATCAGAAACAACATGCTGTTGATCTTAAGAAACCAACAACACGTTCTATCGGCTACAAAATCATAGTTGCTACAACAACAAATTTTAACTTTGAATGACCATAATTTTAATTTGGGATGGACTACGAGGCACACAATATATCACACAAAGTTCAATGAGAGTTTTCTTCATCGACGTCCATCTTGACATTTCATCAAACAACTACCGGTAAAAAAATTAGAACTACTTTGAAACACACCACTTCTTTAATTCCAAAATAAATTTTATTTTGCCACCAAGGATGCATCGATAATGCTGCGACCTGAGACTCCCTCCGACAAAGAATCGATGAAGTTGATCTCATCCTCCGAAAGCGCTCATTTTCCTCTTATGGCCTTCTTCTCCAACTTGTCGGGCTCTACCTCTAACAATAACAAGAAACTCAAAAAAAAGACCAAATACTGAAAAATTAAAAAAAAAATTGTAACGTAATGGCATGGGGATCATGATATGGCAATGAATGCAATTTGAGCAACCTTCAAATGACCAACCAAGATGACCAACCAAGATGATCAATATCATGTAACACCAGAACTCAAGGCTACAAAGGAAAAGAAATAACAAGACAGTTGAGGGATATGTAGCAAAGAATTCGCTTGATGCTGAATCGCAATTTTGAATTGATCAATTTATCGTTCATTATATATGTTAATTAACAAAGCATAATGATGGATCCAATGGAGAGCCACGTGAAGGAGCCCAATTTGATGAAGGCTACCTAGATGAAGTCATTCCATGTGCTGGGATAGTTTGTTGGAGGAATATCTGAGATTTTACAGTAAATTGAAATTACAGAAACTAATTTCAACTTATCTCTGTTAAGTGGCCCGAGCTGCCTTCTTCTCTAGTAGCAGTTTCCCGAGCTCCCGAGTGAAGATCCCGAGTGAGGTTCCCGAGTGGCAGGGTAATCTCCCGAGCGAAATTTCGGTGTGGCCGAATGAGGTCTGAGTGGAATCTCCTTACCCGAGCAGATTCTCCCGAGTGGCCGAGTGAACTCCCGAGCGGTCGAGTGAGGTTCCCGAGTGGTCGAGTGAGCTCCGAGCGAAATGGCAAGCGAGCTCCCGAGCGACCGAGCGAGCTCCGAGCGGAATGGCAGAGGAGCTCCCGAGCGGCCGAGCGAGCTCCCGAGCGGAATGGCCGAGCGAGCTCCCGAGCGGAATGGCAGAGCGAGCTCCGAGCGGCCGAGCGAGCTCCCGAGCGGAATGGCCGAGTGAGTTTCCCGACTGGGATCTCCCGAGCAGTGGTCGGACGTCTCCCAACCGGGAAGTTGCTGAGGCCTGCGTAGCGCAGTTTCCTTGAAACAGATTCGTCCTCCTCCGGAGGTGCTTCGAGGCTCAGATGGACTTCTATCTCTCAGAATACAACAGCAGACCACGGGCACAACGGAGCACTCATTGCTCGTGGCGAACTGAAGAGGTACCCGACTGCTATCAGCGAGCAGAGGTCGGAACGAGGTGGAGTGGAGGAGAATTTCGTAGCGTCTGTGTATTTTGCTCTCGGTCACGGCCTCCTTTTATAGGCTCAGACCCCCGCAGAATTAAATGACGAATTAATCGTCATTTACTGGCATTTACCCGACCAGATCCAAACGTCTGGGGGTTACTAATCTCGCATTAATCAAAATTAATGCATCAGTTACATTTGAGCAAAAATCAATTTTACAAAATGTTGGTTCATCTGCTTGGACAAATTTTGCCCCGACCGGTCGGACATTCGACGTGCGCGGGTCGTGCACGCACACGAGTTCACTTGGTTCAGTACAAATCCGGGACCTGGATTTGCACCCCCCCTGCGCACCCACGCGTGATAGAGAGCCTTTCCCCTAGCATTTGTTCACTACTACCATGCTTGTGATACAATATAAACCAAACATTTTGCCTTAAAACTCCCAATATGGGACTAAAGCCCCACTCACAAGGGAGTCCCTTTATTTTTCTCCTCACTTTCTACTCACTAGAAAGTTCCAATGTGGGACTAAAGTCCCACCACTTCTTTTCCATTCACTATAGGTATGAATGGAAAGTTCCAATGTGGGACTAAAGTCCCACCACCTCCTCTTGCATTCACAATATCTAAGATATCCAACAATCCCCCACATGAATGGAAATATGGTGATAGCATTCAGCAGTTGAGTCGTGTAAAGGATAGGTAGGTTTCACCCTTTGAACCTTCCCTTGTGAAGATCTGTTTGCTTCCTGGCTGACAGTAGACACGATGTCCTTGAACTGTGCTGCCGTTTATGTAAGCATTGACACATCTCACCCAGGACTCTCCCTGATACACCTCAGTTCTCATGGGTGTGTTCGTTCTTGGCCATGAACACGCCTGATTCTGCGAGAAGTTCTAAGAATTGTGCCTCCAATTCTCTTCGAAGCGGCCCCACTTCTTTCTCACATAGGTGATCTCTTAAGAGTTTTCCACATAACTCTATTGAATCATTAAAAGTCGTATGCTTAACCTCAATCCTTCACCGTTTCAAAGGGTCGTTCCCTCACAGTGAACACTTTTGTCAGTGCAGTTAGGTTGTCCCTTTGAACCTAGTTCTTGGGATCTCCAGTCTGCATAGGTTGGGTTTCCTTTGCACCAACATTTTCTATCGGCATCAAACCCATCCTCCTTGATGAGCTTGCAACTAACTCTCGATTTAACCCTTTGGTTAGCGGATCCGCTAAGTTATCCTTTGACTTCACATAGTCAACAGTGATAACTCCAGTTGAGAGTAGTTGTCTAATGGTATTGTGTCTTCACGTATATGTCTAGACTTACCATTGTACAAATGGCTTTGTGCCCGGCCAATTGCAGATTGACTATCACAATGTATGCATATTGCCGGCACGGGTTTCGGCCATCTCGGTACATCTTCTAAGAATTACCGTAACCATTCAGCCTCTTCACCACATTTGTCAAAAGCTACAAACTCAGACTCCATCGTGGATCTGGTTATTACGGTTTGCTTAGAAGATTTCCATGAAATGGCTGCACTTCCCAGAGTGAACACATAACCACTCGTAGACTTCGAGTCTTTTATATCAGATATCCAACTCGCATCGCTGTATCCTTCAATAACAGCAGGATATCTCATATAGTGTAGTCCATTTCCACGAGTATATCTCAAGTACCTCAGTACTCTTGTTATCCCTTTCCAGTGCTAAACACCGGGGTTACTCGTGTATCTACTCAGTTTGCTTACTACGTAGGCTAAATTTGGTCTTGTACAATTCCTCAAGTACATCAGACTTCCAATCACCCGAGCGTACTCTGCCTGAGAGATACTTTCGCCTCGATTTTTTGATAGATGTTGGCTCGTATCTATCGGCGTTCGTGCCAACGCAGTATCATCATTGGTGAATTTCTCAAGAATCTTGTCCACGTAGTGGGACTGACTAAGAACAAGTCCTTCAGCTGTTCTAAGAATCTTGATTCCTAGAATCACATCAGCTAGGCCCATGTCTTTCATGTCAAATCTTGAGTTCAACATGTCTTTCGTGGATTTGATTATCTTATCATTACTCCCAATGATAAGTATGTCATCTACATATAAGCACAAGATGACAAAGTCATCTTCAGTAGCTTTCGAGTAGACACATTTATCACATTCATTGATTTTGAATCCACCTTCTCGCATGGCATTATCAAATTTTTCATGCCACTGCTTTGGAGCTTGCTTCAAGCCGTATAAAGACTTCACCAATTTGCAAACCTTGTTATTCTGTCCTGGCACAGAAAACCCCTCAGGTTGCTCCATATAGATTTCCTCTTCTAAATCTCCGTTTAGAAAGGCCGTCTTTACATCCATCTGATGTATTTCCAGGTTCCATATAGCAGCAATAGCCAACAACACTCTAATGGACGTTATTCTCGACACAGGAGAATATATATCAAAGTAATTAAGGTCTTCTCTCTGTCGGTAACCTTTAATTACCAACCTAGCCTTATACTTGTCAATTGTGCCATCTGATCTTATCTTCTTCTTAAAATCCACTTGCAACCTAATGGTTTACTCCCCGAAGGAAGGTCCACAAGTTCCCAAGTGTGATTTTGTAAGATAGATTCTATCTCAGATGCAATTGCCTCTTTCCAGTGAGGTCCCTCAGAAGAGTTTCAGCTTCTGAGTAGCTCTGGGGGTCACCTTCTAGTATGAAAGTGATAAAATCTGATCCATAAGATTTTTTCACCCGAGCTCTCTTACTCCGCCAAGGCGCAGCCTCACTGGTTCATCATCCTCTTCTTCTTCCTCTGTTATTTCCTCCACCCGTTTTGAGGAGCTAGCATCCTCTCGGGTCTTATATGGAAACACATGCTCGAAGAATGAGACATTTCTCGATTCTATTATCGAGTTCTTGTGTATATCTGGTAATTGTGACTCATACACACAAAATTGATATGCACTGCCGTTGTGTGCATATCCAATAAATATGCAATCAACAGTTTTTGGTCCTATCTTGACCCTTTTCGGATCAGGCACCAAAACTTTGGCAAGACACCCCCACACTCGCAAGTATTTGTAGGATGGTTGCCTTCCATTCCATAACTCATAAGGGCTCTTATCTATTTTCTTCCGGGGAACCTTATTCAAAAGGTAGTTAGATGTTAACACAACTTCCCCCCACATGGAGTCTGGCAGTCTAGAGCTCAATAAAAGAGCATTCATCATCTCCTTAAGAGTTCGATTCTTTCGCTCAGCAATCCCATTCTGCTGAGGGGTATAAGGAGCTGTTGTTTCGTGTCTGATCCCATGTTCAGCACACAACTCGGCGAATGGTGATACGTATTCACCACCTCGGTCACTTCGAATCACCTTAATTTTCTTATTAAGTTGGTTTTCAACCTCATTCTTATAGAGAACGAATTTCTCTATAGCTTCATCCTTGCTTTTGAGAAGATACACATAACAATATTTTGTGTTATCATCTACAAAAGTGATGAAGTACTTATTCCCACCACGTGTCGGTGTGCCTTTAAGGTCACATACGTCGGTGTGAATTAAGCCGAGTGGTTCGGTGCTTCTTTCAACGTGTTGAAAGGATGACCTTGTCAACTTCGCTTCAACACAAGTCTCACACTTGTGTTTCGGGTCAAGGTGGAATGTCGGTATGCTTTGCATGTTTATTAATCTACGAATCACATCGTAGTTCACATGTCCTAGTCTACTATGCCATAAACAAGAAGACTCAAGCATATAAGTGGAAGAGCTTTTATTTAACTTAGGCCTAATGGCCATTACACTGAGCTTAAAGAACCCATCAGATACATAGCCCTTCCCTACAAACATTCCCTTCTTCGACAGAACAACTCTGTCGGACTCAAACACAATGCAAAAGCCATGCTTGCTTAATAGTGATCCGGATACTAGATTCTTTCGAATCTCCGGAACATACAGCACATTGGTGAGAGTCAGGTCCTTGCCCGAGGTCATCTTCAGCACCACCTTCCCTTGGCCCATGATGTCCGAGGTTGCCGAGTTCCCCATGAACATCTTCTCTCCACTAATTTCTTCAAAATTGTGGAGCAGCTCCTTATTGCAGCATACATGTCTGGTGGCTCCAGTATCGATCCACCATTGCCGCGGGTTTGAACCCACCAGGTTCAATTCAGAGACCACGGCACAGAGGTCTTCCATTTCTGGTCCCTCGTTCAGGTTGGCCTCCTGCTTCTTCTTCGGTTTCTTGCATTCCGAAGACTTGTGACCCACTTTGCCACAGTTGTAGCACTTCCCAGAGAACTTCTTGGCGATGCCTCCTTTGGGTCCCAGCTTGGAAGATTTAGAATTCTTCCGTTTCGAGCTTTGTCCGTGCTCGACCACGTTGGCTTTCACAGTAGCCTGAGAGAACATCTTTCTCTCTGAACCCTTGTTGTCTTCTTCGATGCGAAGTCTCACAACAAGTTCCTCCACGTTCATCTCCTTCCGTTTGTGCTTCAGGTAGTTCTTGAAATCCTTCCAGCCGGGGGGCAGCTTCTCAATGATGGCTGCTACTTGGAAGGTTTCACTCAGAACCATACCTTCTGAGTGGATCTCATGGAGGATCACCTGAAGCTCCTGGACTTGGCTGATCACAGTCTTAGAGTCAACCATCTTGTAGTCCAAGAATCTGCCCACGATGAACTTTTTAGCCCCAGCGTCCTCCGACTTATACTTCTTGTCCAAGGACTCCCATAGCTCTTTGGCCGTTCTCTTCGTGTTGTACACAACATACAGCGAGTCGGCCAGGCAGTTGAGGATGTAGTTTCGGCATAGGTACTCAGAATGAGTCCATGCCTCTACCTCAGCAGCCTCAACTTGCGTGGGAGGGTCCTCGGTCAAGAACCGAGCCAGATTGAGCGTGGTCAATTAGAAGAGCATCTTCTGCTGCCACCTCTTGAAGTTCAGCCCAGTGAACTTTTCTGGCTTTTCCCCATGGTTGATCGGGACATTCCCGATCGGGGCGGAGGGGGCCTGGTGATGAGTCTGTTTCACCTCAACACGTTCCATGGCCATCTCAACAGAACGAGTCTGTTTCAAGATTGTTGGAGGAATATCTGAGATTTTACAGTAAATTGAAATTACAGAAACTAATTTCAACTTATCTCTGTTGAGTGGCCCGAGCTGCCTTCTTCTCTAGCAGCAGTTTCCCGAGCTCCCGAGTGAAGATCCCGAGTGAGGTTCCCGAGTGGCAGGGTAATCTCCCGAGCAAAATTCCGATGTGGCCGAATGAGGTACAAGTGGAATCTCCTGACCCGAGCAGATTCTCCCGAGTGGTTGAGTGAACTCCCGAGCGGCCGAGTGAACTCCTGAGCGGCCGAGTGAGGTTCTCGAGTGGCCAAGTGAGCTCCGAGCGAAATGGCAGAGCGAGCTCCCGAGCGGAATGGCCGAGCGAGCTCCCGAGCGAAATGGCAGAGCTAGCTCCCGAGCGGTCGAGCGAACTCCCGAGCGGAATGGCCGAGTGAGTTTCCCGACTGGGATCTCCCGAGCAGTGGTCGGACGTCTCTCGACCGGGATGTTGCCGAGGCCTGCGCAGCGCAGTTTCCTTGAAACAGATTCGTTCTCCTCCAAAGGTGCTTCAAGGCTCAGATGGACTTCTGTCTCTCAGGATACAACAGCAGACCACGGGCACAACGGAGCACTCGTTGCTCGTGGCGAACTGAAGAGGTACCCGACTGTTATCAGCGGGCAGAGGTCGGAACGAAGTGGAGTGGAGGAGAATTTCGTAGCGTCTGTGTATTTTGCTCTCGGTCACGGCCTCCTTTTATAGGCTCAGACCCTTGCAGAATTAAATGACGAATTAATCATCATTTACTGGCATTTACCCGACCAGATCCAAACGTCTGGGGGTTACTGATCTCGCATTAATCAAAATTAATGCATCAGTTACATTTGAGCAAAAATCAATTTTACAAAATGTTGATTCATCTGCTTGGACAAATTTGGCCCCGACCGGTCGGACATTCGACGTGCGCGGGTCGTGCACGCACACGAGTTCACTTGGTTCAGTACAAATCCGGACCCTGGATTTGCACCCCCCTGCGCACCCACGCGTGAGAGAGAGCCTCACCCCTAGCATTTGTTCACAATTACCATGCTTGTGATACAATATAAACCAAACATTTTGCCTTAAAACTCCCAATGTGGGACTAAAGCCCCACTCACAAGGGAGTCTCTTTATTTTCCTCCTCACTTTCTACTCACTAGAAAGTTCTAATGTGGGACTAAAGTCTCACCACCTCTTTTCCATTCACTATAGGTATGAATGGAAAGTTCCAATGTGGGACTAAAGTCTCACCACCTCCTCTTCCATTCACAATAGATATCCAAGATATCCAACATAGTTCTCCTTGGCAACATATGAGAACTGACATCCTACTACGATCCACTAAACCAAGTTGAGCGACACCGCCGCACTAGGGAGGCCGAGGCGGATGTGGCCAATAAAGAGTCAAGTGAGGGTGACGTGGAAGACTAGGGTGACGGCGACGACATCGAGCATGATCAAGACCTTGCTCAGCACTTGCAGGAACTTAGAGATGGGGAAGTTGAGGGCGTAGGCAAACAACTGGGAGATCATGTAGAGGGTGAACCGGTTGACGAGGACCACAATGTCGTTGTCTTGAACAACTGGAGGAGAGAAGTGGCAAAAGTCCAAAGCTCGGCTATGATCTCAAACTATCGCCGACTTGCCGTATCTCTTTGCGCTACGATAACGGACAACCACCGCTTATGCTCCGACAATGGCGGAAACAGAAATGAAAGAGGATAGATGAGAGATTAAGCTTTTATATAATAAAAAATAAAATAAAAGGAACACTACTAGAAATAATATCTTTAAGGATATACATAAATGTCCTTATAATATATTTTTAGTGACACTAAAGCTATAATGACATCACCGAAAAATATATTGAAATACAGTGTTAGCATAGACTCTTCGGTATTTCTAACATTTGAATAATGCCATTATAATATATCTATACTAATATCAAAAGTGTCTTAAATATATAAATATATTGATAATAAAAAATATCACAAAAAAATATTTCATAGACATTTTAAACTGTCAGTAATTATAATTTATAAGGACATTTTAAACTTATCTTAACAAATCTATAATGACATAATTAAATGTCAATTATAATATTTTATTGATACATTAAATATTGTTACTAATATTTATTCAGAATACAAAACATTCACTACGTAATAGAAAAAAAATTACACATCATCACAATTCATCTACTATACAGAATATAAAAGTTTTACATCAAAAATATCCAATTGATTCACCACGTCATCACAATTCATCCCATCATTAAAAAAAAGTAGATATGTAATATTAATATAAAAGTATTGAATCTAACCATAACTAAATATTAACAAAACATTGAGTTTTAAATTATTTGTAAAATAAAAACTTAACTAATTTACTTTCGACATCGTTGATTCATCTTTTCTAACTTTGTATTCTGTTCCATTACTAGTCGATTGCATGTGCTACGACTAGGAACTATTAAATCATATTGGCTAACACCATCACCAAGTATACGTACTCGACGAGATCTATCCGGTCTAATGATTTGATACTACAAAAAAAACTCGATTTTGCGACAAATTTTGCGACGAATTTTTATAAAAAATTCGTCGCAAAAAATTTTTGCGACAAATTTGGCAACAAAAAAAAATTCGTCGCCAAATACTCGTCGCAGAATTCTGCGACAAAAAAAAAGAATTTGTCGCAAATTTTGCGACAAATTATTATTCGTCGCAAAATTTCCAACAAATTAAATTTTCGTCGCCATCTTTGTCGCAGATTTTAATATAATTTATATAAATTTTTGCAACGAATTTGAAAATTCGTCGCAGATTTTGCGATAAATTTTTAAATTCGTCGCAGATTCTGCGACAAATTTTTTATTCGTTGGAAATAATCTGCGACAAATTTTTAAATTCGTCGCAGATTCTGCGACAAATTTAAAAATTTGTTGCAGATTATTTCCAACGAATAAAAAATTTGTCGCAAAATTTGCGACGAATAATAAAATTTGTCGCAGATTTTTTGGGACGAAAACAAAACTTGTTGCAAAAATTGCGATAAATTTTTTATTCGTCGCAAAAAATCTGCGACAAATTTGAAAATTCGTTGCAAATTCTGCGACGAATTTTATAATTTGTCGCAAAATCTGCGACGAATTATTAAATTTGTCGCAAAATATCTGCAACAAATACCTAAATTTGTCGCAGATTTTGCGACAAATTTAAGAATTCGTTGCAGATTTTGCGACGAATTTTTGACTCGTCCCAAATTATTGCAACGAAAATTTTAATTTATTGTAAAATCTACCAAAATTTTTTTTAGATTCTGCGACAAATTTTATAAATTTGTTGCAGAATCTGCGACAAATTTAGCAACAAATCCTAAATTCGTCGCAAAATCTGCGACGAATTTTATAAATTTGTCGCAGATTCTGCGACAAATTTTATAAAATTGTCGCAAAATCTGCGACAAATTTTATAAATTTGTCGCAAATTTGCAACGAATTTAGCAACAAATTCAAAATTCGTCGCAAATTTTCGATAAATTAAATAGTAATATCGATAATTTTGCGACGAAATATTTTCGTCGCAAAAGTCATCGCAAAATGATTAAAATGTTTTTAAAATTATATTTATAAATAAAATTTTATTAAAATAAATCTCAAATCATTAGATTCAAAATTCATACCTGTTTTATTTTCTCAAGATTTTCAATTACAATTCGCTCTAGTTGATTAAAAATTATATTTATAAATAAAATTTTAATAAAACTAATCTCAAATCATTAGAATCAAAATCGATAGCTATTTTATTTTCTCATAATTTTCAACTACAATACGCTCTAATTGATTATCTATCAATAGCAAGATTAAAAGAAAAAAGAAAATTTAAAGACAAAGATTAAAACTAATTCATAGTTTGCTTAAATGAAATCTAAAACAATAAATATTATACTTTACATGATAACAAAATCGCAAACAATAAATGTAATAGTTTACATAAAAGAAGTCAATATCAACTCAAAAGATAATGACCGTCATAATTATAAGGTAACGAGTTAAATTTCCTATTACAAAAACCTCAACAAGCTTCTAGGTGACATGGAGAAATGAGAGGAGATGACCTATCACTATCCTTTAAAATGATCTGTATAGTACCTGATAAAATTAAAGAGAAAAAGAAAGATATTCATGAAATGGAACAACAATCTTAGTGTATGATGCTCTAATACAATACAATGAAAAGAAATAGTGCAGACAGTAATATAGATAGCATAATACCTCCATGCTCTTATGCACTACTATTATTGAGGATCTCAATGATAAAGACCATAAAGGAAACTCGGACTTCCATATTAATGCAGGCAAGATAAAACCCAACTATACAAACAAGTATATATGTCAAATAAATCTAAAAACTAAGAACTTACTACAAGCCTAGAAAATGATATCTCTGTTATTGGAATTGAACTATAAGATGTAAGACTAAAAAAATATAATGGTACATAGAAAATAAAATAAGTCGTAAGAAAACCTTACCATATTCGTAGAGATAAAGAGAATGTGCAAATCCTGTGACGATAAGATATCACCTGTGATGACCTATAAATAGCAAGAAATATAAAGCATTAACAAATAATATATATAAGATTACAAATGAGATATCAACTATACATTAATTTTTTATATTAAGATAATAAACTTACCCATCATCAAAAATCAACGTCCTCATTGTCATTGTCATCCTCATCCTCATCCTCCACCTCGTCCTCGTCCTCGTCCTCGTCCTCCTCCTCATCATCATCTTCTTCTTCTTCTTCTTCATCATCATCATCAATTTCACTTGCATCCACATTTATCACTATTCCACTGGGATCTCGTAATGTTGGAATATTATATTCCTCTGTCTGAAATGTATTTACAACTTGCTCTTGTTGATATGCAATGTCTTCCCAACGTTCCTCAATTTTTTTCCGTGCTTTCGTTTTACAAACAGCCCACCAATCCAATTTGTCACGTTTCAAACTAGGATATGAAGCATAAAATACTTGAATTGCTTGTTGTGCCAATATAAATGGTTCATATCTCTTATACAATCTCTTATGATTTATTTCAACCAAATTATACTATGGATGCACATTCATCCCTTTGATAGGGTCAAACCAATGACACATGAATAGAATAACTCGCATAGCTGGGTCAGGATATTCTACCTCTATAATTTCATCCAGCAAACCATAAAAATCATTGCTTGGATCTTCATCATTTGATGATTTTACACAAACTCCACTATTCATTGTACTCTTGCCCGTGCCATATTCTTGAGTATGAAAATTATATCCATTTATAAAATAAGCTGGCCAAGTGCGTGCTAATGCTTTTGGACCCCATGATAGATGGAACAACATTTCATGTTGAATGTGAGTTCGATTATCATGAACCTAATGACAAAGATGTCAATTGTTAAAAATATGTTTATATAAAACCAAATTTGGATTTTATACTTACATATGATTTGAACCATGGTGCAAATTCTTCTTCACATAAACGATCAAACTCGTGTGTCGATAATTCAGAATATAAGTTTTGAAAAATCCTACCATCAAAAAAAAAAATAATTATGCAATCAATTTAACACATAAAAATTGGAAATTGAGGGAATATATACTTACTGATAATATGGCGATACTTCAGGACAATTAAGTAAAATATATGTATGCGCTGCCCGCCATTCTTGACCAGTTAAGTATCTCTCTTTACATTGTCCACTTGGTCGACCAAGATAATTAAAAATTGAGAATGAGTTAAAATTAGGATCAATAGGACCCTCATCATTTCTTCCTGGTCTCCGTCTCTTGCTTTGAACGTGGGGTTCAAAATAATAAGATGCAAAAGTTGTAACTTCTTCCACAATATATGCATTAACAATAGAAGCTTCAACTCATGCCTTATTTTTAATTTTTTTCTTCAAATGATATAGAAATCTAATTGTAATAAAATAACTTATATTAGGTATTAATATATAATAAAATGAAATAATTACTATGCATTAAGATATTGTCTTAGGATATTTTACCTTTCAAATGGATACATCCAGCGAAAATGTACAGGTCCTCCAACTTTGGCCTCGTATGGCAAATGAACCAAAAGATGTTCCATAGAATCAAAAAATGAAGGTGGAAAAATCCTTTCCAAATTACACAAAATAATTGGAATGTGCCTCTCTAACGCCTCCATGTGTGAATGTCTTAAAACTGTTGAACATATATCATGTAAGAAAATGCTTAACTCGCTAATGGCACCCCAAACAAAATTCGGTAAGAATTCCTTAAAAGCAATAGGAATAAGTCTTTGCATGATTATATGGCAATCATGACTTTTCAAACCAATCAATTTGTATTCCTTCAAATCAACACATCTTCCAAGATTAGAGACATAGCCATCTGGAAATTTCAATGATTTAAACCATTCACAAACAACACGTCTTTGATCCTTATTTAATGTATAAATTGCCTTTGGCTTTGGTCCTCTACTATTTTCATCAACATCGAGAGTGGGTCTTTTGCAAAGGAGTCGCAAATCTTTTATTTATAATATTTTAAATATTATTTACTCTAAAAATATAATTTCGAATAACTTTAATTAAAATTTTGCGATGAATTTCAAAATTCGTCCCAAATTCTGCGACGAATTTCAATATTCGTTGCAAATTTTGCGACAAATTTACAAATTCGTTGCAAATTTTGCAACAAATTTCTAAATTCGTCGCAAATAATTATTTTTAAATAAACCAAAAGACTATTAATAAATTTCATATATGGACCTACAAAACTCGGAATTTAACGAAATGAGTTTCTACGTGCTTGTATCGATATCCTCGTGATATAAATGACCTCAAAGTTAAATTTTACATAATATATTTTTATTTGTAATTTTCTAAATATTATTTACTTGGAAAATATATTTTTGTGTCTTAAAATTTTTTTTCTAAAAATTTATCCGGTAAAATTTAAGTTTGATGTCATTTATTTCATGATGAAATCGCTACGAGCATGTAGAAACTTATTTCATGAAATTCGGAGTTCCGTACGTTTATTTATGATTTTTTGAAGGTATTTAGGTTTCTTTTTAAAAATTTAATTCTGCGACGAATTTTAGAATTCGTCCCAGATTCTGCGACGAATTTTCAAATTCGTCCCAGATTCTGCGACGAATTTCCAAATTCGTCGCAGATTAGGGACGAATTTTGAAATTCATCGCAGAATTAAATTTTTAAAAAATCAAAACAAATACCGTTTAATTGTCGTAGATGGACCTAGAGAACTCGGAATTTAATGAAACAAGTTTCTATGTGTTCGTATTGATCCCCTGATGAGCTAAACGGCCTCAAATATGTATTTTCGTCAATATATTTTTTTTTATAATTAATTATTTATATCAGCGAATGACTTAGTTAAAATTTTCTAAGTCTGAAACTGTTATAAGCAATTTCATATTAATCCTTCATGGATCCCTAGAATTTTTATTGAAATTTGTGTTTAAGATCATTTATATCACAAGGACGTCGATACGAACTCGAAGAAACTTGTTTCATGTCATTCCGAGTTCTGTAGCTCAATCTGCGACATTTCGAATGTATTTTGGATTTTCCAAGTTTGCGACGAATTTCTAAATTCGTCCCAAATCTGCGACGAATTTCCAAATTCGTTGCAAATTTTGCGACAAATTTACAAATTCGTTGCAAATTTTGCAACGAATTTCGAAATTCGTCACAAATAATTATTTTTAAATAAACCAAAAGAATATTAATAAATTTCATATATGGGCCTACAGAACTCGGAATTTAACGAAACGAGTTTCTACGTGCTCGTATCGATATCCTCGTGATATAAATGACCTCAAACTTAAATTTTACATAATATATTTTTATTTGTAATTTTCTAAATATTATTTACTTGGAAAATATATTTTTGTGCCTTAAAATTTTTTTCTAAAAATTTATGGGGTAAAATTTAAGTTTGACGTCATTTATTTCATGATGAAATCGCTACGAGTATGTAGAAACTTATTTCATGAAATTCGGAGCTCCGTACGTTTATTTATGATTTTTTGAAGGTATTTAGGTTTCTTTTTAAAAATTTAATTCTGCGATGAATTTTAGAATTCGTCCCAGATTCTGCGACGAATTTTCAAATTCGTCCCAGATTCTGTGACGAATTTCCAAATTCGTCGCAGATTAGGGACGAATTTTGAAATTCGTCGCAGAATTAAATTTTTAAAAAATCAAAACAAATACCGTTTAATTGTCGTAGATGGACCTAGAGAACTCGGAATTTAATGAAACAAGTTTCTATGTGTTCGTATTGATCCCTTGATGAGCTAAACGGCCACAAATATGTATTTCCGTCAATAATTTTTTTTATAGTTAATTATTTATATCAGCGAATGACTTAGTTAAAATTTTCTAAGTCTGAAACTGTTATAAGCAATTTCATATTAATCCTTCATGGATCCCTAGAATTTTTATTGAAATTTGTGTTTAAGATCATTTATATCACGAGGACGTCGATACGAACTCGTAGAAACTTGTTTCATGTCATTCCGAGTTCTGTAGCTCAATCTGCGACATTTCGAATGTATTTTGGATTTTCCAAGTTTGCGACGAATTTCTAAATTCGTCCCAAATCTGCGACGAATTTCCAAATTCGTTGCAAATTTTGCGACAAATTTACAAATTCGTTGCAAATTTTGCAACGAATTTTGAAATTCGTCGCAAATAATTATTTTTAAATAAACCAAAAGAATATTAATAAATTTCATATATGGACCTACAGAACTCGGAATTTAACGAAATGAGTTTCTACGTGCTCGTATCGATATCCTCGTGATATAAATGACCTCAAACTTAAATTTTACATAATATATTTTTATTTGTAATTTTCTAAATATTATTTACTTGGAAAATATATTTTTGTGTCTTAAAATTTTTTTTCTATAAATTTATGCGGTAAAATTTAAGTTTGACGTCATTTATTTGATGATGAAATCGCTACGAGCATGTAGAAACTTATTTCATGAAATTCGGAGCTCCGTACGTTTATTTATGATTTTTTGAAGGTATTTAGGTTTCTTTTTAAAAATTTAATTCTGCGACGAATTTTAGAATTCGTCCCAGATTCTGCGACGAATTTTCAAATTCGTCCCAGATTCTGCGACGAATTTCCAAATGCGACGAATTTCCAAATTCGTCGCAGATTAAGGACGAATTTGAAATTCATCGCAGAATTAAATTTTTAAAAAATCAAAACAAATACCGTTTAATTGTCGTAGATGGACCTAGAGAACTCGGAATTTAATGAAACAAGTTTCTATGTGTTCGTATTGATCCCCTGATGAGCTAAACGACCTCAAATATGTATTTCCATCAATATATTTTTTTTATAATTAATTATTTATATCATCGAATGACTTAGTTAAAATTTTCTAAGTCTGAAACTGTTATAAGCAATTTCATATTAATCCTTCATGGATCCCTAGAATTTTTATTGAAATTTGTGTTTAAGATCATTTATATCACAAGGACGTCGATACGAACTCGAAGAAACTTGTTTCATGTCATTCCGAGTTCTGTAGCTCAATCTGCGACATTTCGAATGTATTTTGGATTTTCCAAGTTTGCGACGAATTTCTAAATTCGTCCCAAATCTGCGACGAATTTCCAAATTCGTTGCAAATTTTGCGACAAATTTACAAATTCATTGCAAATTTTGCAACGAATTTTGAAATTCGTCGCAAATAATTATTTTTAAATAAACCAAAAGAATATTAATAAATTTCATATATGGGCCTACAGAACTCGGAATTTAACGAAACGAGTTTCTACATGCTCGTATCGATATCCTCATGATATAAATGATCTCAAACTTAAATTTTACATAATATATTTTTATTTGTAATTTTCTAAATATGATTTACTTGGAAAATATATTTTTGTGTCTTAAAATTTTTTTCTAAAAATTTATGCGGTAAAATTTAAGTTTGACGTCATTTATTTCATGATGAAATCGCTACGAGCATGTTAGAGACTTATTTCATGAAATTCGGAGCTCAGTACGTTTATTTATGATTTTTTGAATGTATTTAGGTTTTTTTTAAATATTTAATTCTGCGACGAATTTCAGAATTCGTCCCAGATTCTGCGACGAATTTTCAAATTCGTCCCAGATTCTGCGACGAATTTTGAAATTCGTCGCAGAATTAAATATTTAAAAAATCAATACAATTACTGTCCAAATTTTGCGATGAATTATATTTTTAATATAAATTAAATATTTGTTGTAAGTTTGCGACAAATTTTAAATTCGTCGCAAATTTTGCAACGAAAAAAATATTGTTGCAAATTTTGCGATGAATATTCATTTTCGTTGCAAAATTTGCAACAAATTTGTTTTCGTTGCAAAATTGTTGCAAAATTTGCGACAAATATCAAATTCGTCGCAAATTTTGCAACGATTTGGCAACGAAAAAAAATTTGTTACAAATTTTGCGTCGAATAATTATTTTTGTCGCAAAATCGCAACAAATTTGGCAACGAAAAATTTTTGTCGCTAATTGGCGACAAATGGGTTTTCGTCACAAAATTTGTTGCAAATTAGCAACGAATATTTTTTTTGTCGCAAAATTTATCGCTAATCTGCGACGAAAATTTTTCGTCGCAAAAATTTGTCGCAGAATACCCCTTTTTTTGTAGTGTGAGAAAATATATCATTCAGACTCACTTGATCATTACAATCTTCAAAAACTTGATTTTATAATTCTTTCATTGCAATTTATATAGACATGTTCATACTTATTTAATACACAATGATAATTAAAAAATAGTTTAAAATAAAATAAATGAAGAGTATAAAGCATCGTACTAATCTTCCTTCTACAACATTACTCGAAGGATTTTCATTGGCATGAGTAAAATAATCATGAAATAATTCTACTCATGTTGGAGGATGCCCTTTTCTTTTTCATGAAAGTATATTTGGTTACAAGTTTCTACATTCAAATGCACATAAAATTATAACATGATAAGAAGAATTATCAATTTTTGTTGCACTTGAAATGATGTCCTTCTAGCAGTCTTATTCATTATCCTTTGCTTTCTAGCATTTTAATTTTTTTCACTTCTTTCCTAATATATTAAATTACACATAATACATAAAATAGAAGTCTACTAACATTTTATTCAAATTATATATTCAAAATAAATAAAATACATACCTTTGATTTTTTTGTGTTCTAAAAAATAACTAGTTTCATATATTGTTCTACTTGAGTTCTTTCATCTTTTTATCGTAAAAGATATTGAATTGACAACTCAAGATCATAATACTTTCTTTTTAGTTCAGACTTCCAATTCCTTCATTTTTTTTCTATTGAGCATAGCGTCTGATCCCGACCTTGCCTACGGGTAGGTCAGTCGGGCCCGCCAGCCAGCCTGGCGCCAGGAGGGTTTAGTAGGCAGGTCAGCAAAGATATCGCTAGAGGGGTCTCCGAGCCCGGGAGCCTCCAGGGCAACGTTTAGCTAGCTACTAATAGGGTCGGGCGGGCTGACCACTAGCTCCTACTAACCCAGTCGGGCGCGTGACTGTCCACGCTCCCTGGCCATTTCCCGACCCAGACCCAGGTCGGGCACTACAATCGGACGCGTGGCGACCCCCGCTCCAATACCATCATAAGGACTGGATATCTAGCGAAATCAGATAGGCATCATTCAACAAACCCCTGGCTCAGAGCGTACCCTGCGCCTCCACTCTACCAAGCGGACGCGTGGCTGCCCACGCTCCCTGGCCATCGCCCGACCCGATCTTGCGCACTCGGACACGCCGGTCGGCTCTCGGGGTACGGGTTATCTTGCCCCTATGCCCCCTATATCATCATATCCAGGGTACGACCCTGCTAGCGGGGTTCTACACACCTTACTCATCTCTGACACTTCTTGTGGTCAGTCCGCCAATCCAGTACTTTCGTACTGCTCGAGCACCCTGCGCCATGCCGCGCCACTCCTAAGTGCTCTTTACGAGCTGACAGTTATCACATCCTTGTCTCGTCAATACGGACAAGGGTTGTCAGCTCCCCCTGTTATATATACACTCGGCACTCCCCCTACCGTAGGTATGCGCGCACGAGTTCTCCCATCTAATACTACATTTCAATTCAGCTCCCACATACTTCCTGCGAGTACTGACTTGACCGTCGGAGTGCTTGACCGGGGAAACCCCCGACGGGTCTATTGACGGTCGCTGTTTTGCAGAGCTAAGCCGGGGCGCCGCCAGGTCGTTGCCACCTCGCCAGCTCGTACCACCCGGGAGACCATCTGGCCCTGGGGCTCACCACCTCGCTTCGTGACAGGATCAAATTTGGCGCTAAAAGGAGGGACACCAGCAGCCTGATCGGAAGCGAAGATGGAGGAGTCTAACCGGGTCTGGATGACCACCACTCCCTAGAAATACGAGCGACCACTCCTCCCGCACGCGCATCGCAGTCCAACTTGCGCGACCAAGCTCATGCTAGGCGAAGCACTTGTATCCCACCGAACGGGAGAACGCGGTGTTGAAAGGAGTCTGCATGGCTTTACACAAGTCTACCCATGGGAGTTCTCTCCCTCCGGGCTATTAAAAAGATGCATTTCTCAGCTTCCGCGCATTCAGTGAAAGTCCGTGCCTTTTCAAGGGCAGACTAGCAGCTTGCTCCGCGCCCATTATAAATGGGGATCCGCTCCCACTATTCCTCGGCTCTCGCCAGGAAGCCTCGGCTCGGCTCTCAGCGGATGCGTGGCGGCCCACGCTCCCTGAGATGTCCGTAACCGGGAAGGCTCGGCTCTCAGCGGACGCGTGACACGCTCCCTGAGATGTCCGTCATCGGAAAGCCTCGGCTCGGCTCTCAGTGGACGCGTGGCGGCCCACGCTCCCTGAGATGTCAGTCACCGGGAAGCCTCGGCTCGGCTCACAGCGGACGTGTGGCGGCCCACGCTCCCTGAGATGTCTGTCACCGGGAAGCCTCGGCTTGGCTCTCAACGGACGTGTGACACGCTCCCCGAGATGTCCGTCACCGGGAAGCCTCGGTTTGGCTCTCAGCGGACGCGTGGCGGCCCACGCTCCCTGAAATGTCCGTCACCGGGAAGCCTCGGCTCGGCTCTCAGCGGACGCGTGGCGGCCCACGCTCCCTGAGATGTCCGTCACCGGGAATCCTCGGCTCAGCTCTTAGCGGACGCATGACACGCTCCCCGAGATGTCCGTCACCGGGAAGCCTCGGCTCGACTCTCAGTGGACGCGTGGCGGCCCACGCTCCCTGAGATGCCCGTCACCGGGAAGCCTCGGCTCGACTCTCAATGGATGTGTGGCGGCCCACGCTCCCTGAGAAGTCCCCCGACCGGGCGGCTACATTCTCACTCCGTGCGAGCCTAACCCTCGGATCGGCTCTCGGCCGGACGTGTGGCGGCCCACGCTCCCTGAGAAGTCCCCCAACCGAGCGACTACATTCTCGCTCCGTGCGAGCCTAACCCTCGGATCGGCTCTCGGCCGGACACGTGGCGGTCCACGCTCCCTAAGAAGTCCCCCGACCGGGCGGCTACATTCTCGCTCCGTGCGAGCATTACCCTCGGATCGGCTCTCGGCCGGACGCGTGGCGGCCCACGCTCCCGGAGAGGTCCCCCGACCGGGCGGCCATATTCTCGCTTCACGCGAGCCATACCCCCTGGCCGGCTCTCGGCCCAGCACTAGGTGGCCCCCGCTTCTGGAGGAGGCTCCGAGCAATCATTCTGATTCTTGCCCGGTACATGGGACGAATGAAGGATCAGCACCCGACTCGGTCATTGACCCCAGTGCGTTATCTAAACCAGGTGCCTCACTCCTAGCCCGCATATGGGCTACGAGCAGCTAAGTCTTTATGACTACGATAGCTTAACTTCTTGAGCAGACACGAGCCAGCCAACTTCAGGATGGTTCACAGAACTACCGCGGGCCTAAGGTCTCCGTCGTGCTCGCCCAAGTGGGGAACACTGAGGAAGTACTACATACTCGCAGAATCTTAAGCGCTCACCAACATTTGGACCCGAGTAAGTGATACACAACGACTCGGACAGACGTGCATCCCCCCGGGTCGCGTACGCTCAAGCACCAAACACACATGGATAGAAGTATACAAAAATAAAGATGCTAGGAAAAAAGAAGTAGCATTCATAAATGTCAGCTCGATCTCCACTTACATAAGGAACGAAGAAAAGAACAACACTAGACTACGGTTTAGGTGCAGAAGACTGAGACAGGGCCCGACCCTGAGTCTTCTCCGGTTCCGTTCGAGTCGCCTTCAGCTTGGCTTCCAGAGCCGCTCGGTGCTTTCGCACCCGGGAGAGGTCGCTCGAGCAGGCAATCAGTTCTTTTTCCTTAGCCTTCAGGTTGGCACGCAACGTCATAGCCAAATGGCCAGCCTCCAGGAGCTCCGCCTTGACCTTGGCCAGCTCCTCATGGGCTTGTAACTCCAAAGCCCGAGCCTGACGCTCACTATGCTCCAGAAAGGCAATTTGCTGCCGCATCTGGACAATTGATGCCCGAGCTGCATTCAACTCCGCCAAGTGCTCTTGAAGTTGGGCCTCGGCGTGGACTGCACGCCCTTGAAGGGTCGCATTCTCAACCCGTATCGTGTTCCAGGCCTCGTCGCCTGGTTGCAGCTGCGCACAGCGGAGCTGAGCCTCCAGCTCCTCCCTTCGGGACTCAGACTAACGAAGGGACCGAGTCTGAGCGACAAGGGAGACGCCCATATCATGGATCGTGTCGGTTAGCTACAAAGAAAGCAAAAGGTTAGCTGGAAAAGAACAGGTCTAGCAAGAGCTATCAGAGAAGCATACCTAACAAACCTCCGCCATGACGCCATTGGCTCTGGCAATGGGGTCTTGACGGTCAAATGCCCGAAGGCCATGATACAGATGGTCACTCAAGGGGGAGTGTAGGTAAACCACGCGAGCAGACCCCAGTGGCTCGTAGTCAGGAAGCTCGTAGGCTATGCGAGGGTCGAC
Organism: Boesenbergia rotunda; assembly: GCA_024364735.1. NCBI lineage: Eukaryota > Viridiplantae > Streptophyta > Magnoliopsida > Zingiberales > Zingiberaceae > Boesenbergia > Boesenbergia rotunda. The sequence continues at coordinate 306,304 of JAGFNQ010001236.1, forward strand.
CCGCGAGGGCAGGATCAGATGTAACGGACCAGGGCCTATAGCCCCTTCAGGGATAAAAGGAAGGTGAGTATCAGGTGGGACGCTTGAAGATCTAGCTTGAATAGAAGGCGTCGCCGGTTGAACGGCCCCTGGGGCGGAAGAAGCGGGGGAGACAGGCTCAGACATCGGCAGGGCAGGAATCCCCGGCGAAGGAAAGGAAGAGGGGGTTCTCCGCTGAGAAGAAGTTGTGGTCCCAAAGGGAGGTGAATGGTCACCTAATTGATCCCGACGACGCCTAGTCTCCAGCGGACAAGGATCCATGTCTAAAACCTCGAGCTCATAATCTGGTGCTTCCTCCTCCGGCGCATTACCCTTACTCGAGGAAGAGACGCCACTAGGATTCACCGCCGGCGAAGGAGAGACTGAGGTGGCTGGCGGAGCATTAGCCGAATCAGCAAGCATAGCCACCAGCGCTGCCGTATACTCATCCTCATCCTCGGCAAGCCCGGCTGTCAGAAAGTCATACAACATTTTGGAGGGGATATCTGGACACCGGAGAGGACGGCTAAGAAGAAGAGGAAACTAAGGAATAGCGGGAAAATGAAAGCGGCGAGGGAGATAATCGTTGACACCCTATATAGGGAATGACGACCAATCCCAGCCGTCGAAAAAAGGGTTGTGAGGAAAAGACAGATTTCCTCAGAACCCTCCGATGGGGCCTATGAAGAGGCACGATAAGACAATGGTGGGCTCGGCGGACAGCCGTTTCGCCGCTCAAGGCCATCACAACAGGTGGCTGACGGTTAGGCGCTTGGGGAACCACTGGACGTGAGACAAGTGTCCCGATCAATTAATGCAGTCCTTAAGTGAGAGGGACAGGGGGGGCAAACAAGCTACCAACCAAGCGGCTTGCACAGGAAGAGGGTTAGGCTAACCCAAATCCCTATGGGCTAGCTTCCGCTAATCCCTTGGTCCAGGTCCCGGTCGGACGCGTGGCGACCCACGCTCCCCGGATTCAGCTCGGCCAAGAGGCCAAATCCCTATGGGCTAGCTCTCACTAATCCCTTGGTCCAGGTCCCGGTCGGACGCGTGGCAGCCCACGCTTCCCGGATTCAGCTCGACCAAGAGGCCAAATCCCTACGGGCTAGCTTCCGCTAATCCCTTGGTTTGGGTCAGACGCGTGGCGACCCACGCTCCCCGGACTCTGCTTGGCCCAGTGATTAAACCCGCACGGACAAGCTCCTACTAAGCCTTTGGCTCGGACCCCGGAAGGGTGCACGGCGACGCCCGCCCCGAGCCAAGCGGCCAGATACTCGCGCGAAGGCACAGACCAGTGTTTAACGCAAACACCCGCGAAGACTAGTGGCCTGAGAGTATGCTTATCCAAGCCACATACACCTAGGAAGTTCCTCGCCCGAACGCCCAGGCTAGGGCTTTGCGAAAACTGCGTCGATCATTCGGATTGACGTTTGACTCACTCCCGTGATTACTTGGATCCGCAATATTTGAAAGTGAAGGCAACCATGCTTAGTACATAAAGAAGGAAATGTGCATTCAGAAAGAAGGTGCATTACAAAATCGGGGGCTCGGCATCCCCTCACTGAGAGAAAAAAGAAAAATGAAAAACCCGACTCTCACTTGAAATGTTGCTTTGTTATGTCCGGAAAGTCCTTGGACATATCTTGAAGCCGAACAGCCGTGGGAGGCATGTCAGGGGGTAGGTACCCACCCCGTTTATGTTGTCAAAGGATGCTAACTCCTTGATGCATCATTACGGCCCGAAATCGCTGGGAAATCTCGTTAGGATGGACTAGGGAATTGATACACTCAAGCCTATAGTCCTTCAACCGATCGGCTTCCGTCTCCTTGTAGGAACGAAGCTCCGCTAGCTCAGCTCGAGTCGTGTCCCAGGACGCTTGGCGCTTACGTAGCTCCTCCAGCTCGGCCCGAGTCGCGTCCCAGGACGCTTGGCGCTTACGCAGCTCCTCCAACTCCACCTGAGCCGCGTCCCAGGATGCATGGAGCCCGCGCAAATCCTACAGTTGGTCCCACAGCGAACCGACTTCTTGCTCTTTGGCCGCTATTTGCGCTCGCAGAGGCGGAATAGCCTCACTTGCCCAATGGAGCTCGGCTTTCATCTTTAGGAGATCCGCTCGCAGCTCCTCCCTGCGTCTGCGATCACGGAGCTGCGCTTGCTCGGCCTCGGCAACGCGGTCTTGTGCTAGGACCGCCTCAGCGTCAGCCGAAACAATCTGTGCTTTGGCGGTCTCCAGCTCCTCTTGAGCCTGACTCAGTAAATCCTGAAGGCCAACAACCTCCGCCCTCAAGCTGTTTAGAGAGTTGTCGTCAGAAGCCAGCTGGGTGTGCCGGAGTCGGGCTTCGAGATCCTCCACGCGCCGCTCAGCATGATACCGGGCCTTGGCGTGATTCAGCATGGATACGCACATGCTGAAACATTGGGCCCAAGACTGCGAAAAAGACTTGGTAATAGCGCGGCCAAAGAAGGTGTAAGATAGGCCACAACCCGTAAGCACGTACCTGTGTGGCCGTAGCCATAAAATCGTCCACCCAGACGCTTGGACCACCCGAGCTACCAGCTCGCAAGCCGGTTAAAAACCGGTCCGCTACTGTACCATACAGCCGAACATCTCGCGACCGTATGGGGGTTGTGCCGCTCGACACTGCCATACTCATAAGTCAATCAGATAGCGAGGGCGGCATCATGTGCAGCAAGATTGCGCTAGTAGGCTCTCCTGGTCGGGTCGCAAACACTTCTCCCAGAGGAATAGCAGCTGACTCCACCGGGAACATCGAAGGAGAAGGGGGTGGCAATGCTAGGGGATTAGGCATCGGCGCCTTACCCTTTTGCCACTTGCTGGGCCGGCTAGAAGAAGCTTCCAGGGGCAGGCACGGACCCATCGCCCAGTGGGCGCCGCAACAGACGACTCAGAGGCCGGGTATCCTCTGAGCCAGACCGAGGGATTTCCTCATCTTCAGGGCCAGAGGCAGGGGAATTACCAGAAAAAGTCACTGCCTGTGTGGCCAGCGGCTCCGCACTCAGTCCTTGTTCGGCTTCCTGCTCGGCCACGCGCACCCCCCGCTCTTTCATCAGATTCAATATACGCACCTCCATCTCCTCAGTCTCCAGCCCGTGACCCTTCGGGGGCCGCTGGGTACATCACGGCTACAGGGCAAGCTGTGGTCAAGTAGCATTAAAGGGACAGGAAAGAAGAACAGAACGCTTACCGAGAGAAGCAGGCCGACTGAACGACGCAGGGCTGAGCCCGAACGCAGATAGGATGTCTTCATTCAATAACGACATGCTGAGGAAATGCCGACCGCCGAGCACGGAGAGAGAAATGTCGAAGGGGGGAAATTTTCGAGAATCCGTATGATGAGGAGGCGTCTGAGGAGCGTCCCGCCGAAAGCCAACTTGCCAGGTTGGGAGCGTAATCGGACAAATATAAAAATATCGCTCTTTACAACCCTTGTTGGAAGAGGGAAGCTTGGAAAGGAAGGAGGTACCGGGACGAGATTGGAAGTGAAATTCGCCCAAGTCCTACCTTTTCAAGGAGAAGAAGTAGTGGAACAGTTCGGCTCGAAGGGGAAGTCAATATAGCTGAAAGATAATGGTCGACCCGCAGAGAAGGCGGATAGAATTAGGAGTTAGCTGGGAAAGATTGAGTCGAAGGTAATGACAAACGGAGGCGATGAAGGGGTGGATTGGGAAACGTAGCCCCGTCTGCAGATGATCTCGGGAGATGGTAATGTAGTGTGCTGGGGGTCTGGCGGGCTGATCAGAAGAAGCAGGCAGCCGGACGAGATGGTCGGAAGGAATGTGAAACTCTACTCTGATCGCATCGAGGTCGCATTGTTCAAGGACT
>JAGFNQ010001236.1:316385-372992 GCA_024364735.1 Boesenbergia rotunda
AGGTGCAAAGAAGAACTCCTCGAGGGCAGCAGCAGGATCAGCGGCCGGGGTCTCCGCAACATCGGGAAGACCAGAACCTCCCGAAGTGGCGCCAACCTCCGACGATGGAGCATCAGTAGACGGTGGAGGAAGAGAGGCTGGCCGAGCATCCGGGAGCGACACATATCGCGCACCTCCAGCAGGGTGCGCTCAATGGCTGTGAGGCGTGACTGCGTCTCGAAGTGACGCATGTCACTCTCCAACCGCATCTCCTCAAAGCGAGTGTCGACGGTCTCCTCAAACGTCCGGACCCTATCCAGAATATCCTCCTCCTCGTCATCATCCGGAGCAGCTGCAGCAGCGGGTCCATGTCCAGGGCGTGCTCGCGGTCCCTCCCCAACCTGCCGACCATCAATCCATCGAATGACGCCAAACTCGCCTGTCATCCCGGATTTGGAGAAGGAACGTGCTGAAATCCGGGAGTATTTGATGGTCATGGGCTCCACCTTCCCTCGAGAGATGTCAATCCCCATAGTGGCAAGCCAGTCTATAATAATATGCCCAAAAGGCATATGAACGGTACCGTGCACAGGCTGAGTGAAATGGATAATGGAATGAAATATGTTCAGAGGGATGTTAACATCAAGACCCCGGTGAAGAGCATAGGTCAGGAAAAGCTGAGGGGGTCGGACGGTAGCTAAGGCGCGAGACACAATAGGCAAAAGACAGTTGATTACGACCTTATAAAGGGCATAATCGATAGCGGAGAGCTCAAGAGCAGGAAATGTGGTCAGATTGGCATAAGGGCCATCTGGACGCGGACGCCGAAAGAAATGCTGATACATCGAGTCAATGGAGATATCCTCAAATGGCGGGGGTAGAAGCTCAGGAAGTGTAGGAAAGAAAACAAAGCTATTTGTAGAGGGACGACACTGGAGGAAATCCGAAAGAGTCATATAGCTAAAATCCAAACTTTGTTTGGCTACCCGAGTTTTATAATTTACACCATCCAAGGTGTGTAGGTTGTTGTAGAACTCGGAAACCAACCCTATGTTGACCCCTCGCTCACAATAGATAATAGACTCAAGTTTATAGGTTTCAAGGATTTGAAACACGGAGAAACAATGATCATGAAAGTATTGGCGGTCTAGTGATCTAGGGGCAATCAATTTAAAGACATGTTGACCAAATGCCTTTTGAAGAGCGGCATTCGGAAAACGGGCATCCGTAGGGGGTTTAGGGCGAGAAGACCCGGCACCCGACTCATCCGCCCTTTGTTTCTTCCTATGATGACCAAGGATAACCAAGAAATGAATGAAATGGCAGGATACACAGACAAGAAAAGTGGAGTGTGGGATTAGGGTAAGGGTTGTGAGTGTTAGGGACGACCAGAGTTTTAGGGTTAGGAGAAGTGATGCACAGGGTGAAATGGGGAATGCAATGCAACCAAAAGAACACAACAATCAGAAGAAACATTTGATTAGCCAAGATCAAATAACCAATAATCAAGGAAAAGGAAAAAATTAGGGTTTACTTTGGCGCCATTGGTGAAAGAAAATGCTGGAACAGTGGCGCACAAAATCTCCCAACAGCTGCGCGTCGCGTGAAGGAGGAGAACGGAGCACCTGCGAGGTGTGGCGTTGAGAGGAGAGGGCACGCTGAGGGAGTCACGTGAGGGAAGCTAGGGCTTGGGGAGAGGGAAGCTAGGGCTCGAGGGTGCTTGTGCTGGTGGTGCTGCTGCTTTCGCTCCCTGTCGTCTGAGACGCGTTCGGGCTCGCGAGGACGCCGGGTGGTCGGGGAGTACTAGCGAGGACGGAGAGGACACTAGGGCGTGAGGGTTGAGCGCGCGAGAGAGAGGTGTGGGAGGGTTTTGGGACGGCCGAGGGTTTTAGAGCAAAACGCGAGTGACAGGACAGGTTAGGTAAAGCGTTAATGGCCGTAATCGATTAGGTAATCGATTACGGCCTTGGTGAATCGATCCATATCATTGATCACATGGGCGTGTAATCGATTGGCCGATCGATTACAGGAATCGATTAAACAATCGATTACGAGAGTGCGTAATCGATTAACCGATCGATTCGATCTGTATTAATCGATCATCGTGCGTAATCGATTCACTGATCGATTCAACTTGTACTAATCGATCCACTGATCGATTAAGAAGCAATCTGTGCCCTAGAAAAACTATCGGAATCGATTAGGGAATCGATTCAGAGGGTTTCTGCCGAAGGATGCAGACCCACCAATCGATTGATAACTGAAATCAATCGATTGGTAACGGGAATAACTGATACATGGCTAGAATGTGCTCAATTTGTGGCATTTTCGAGTTCCTAAGGGGTCAAGCACAAACACATGGTCTCCAAGAACTTGGATATTGGGTTAGTTCATTAAAATATCCAATCACGATCTTTGGACTAAGTGCACATTAATAGCGTACTAGTCTTCCCCATGATTGGTCAAGTGAATGATTTATGATGAATTTTCATCTTCTTGCTCAAAGTAATACATCATAACAAGCATTATGAACAAGAAGATGAACCCTAACATCTCACTCCCATCTACAAAGGCACAAACAAGGGAAGTTCTAGGTTCTTGTGAGATGCATATTAAGACAAGTGAGTTGAGTATCTTGAGATGATCATGGAGGATTAATCAATATGACACATTCCTAATTCTCTTCGCAAGTAGCTAAATTCAGATTCCGGAAGAGGTTTGGTGAAAAGATCCGCAAGATTTGATTTTGACTCAACATATTTAAGGACAATATCCCCATTAGCTACATGATCTCGAATAAAATGATGTTTAACCTCAATGTGCTTAGTTCGTGAATGATGAACCGGATTTTTTGTCAAGTTTATGGTACTCACATTGTCACAAAGAACTTGCACATTTTTGTAGATGAGTTTATAATCTTCCAAGGTATGAGTCATCCATAATAATTGTGACACACATTCACCCATAGCTATATATTCGGCTTCGGTTGTGGAGAGTGCTACACAATGTTGTTTTCTACTCGACCAACTCACCAAGGAAGATCCCAAAAATTGGCATCCACCACTAGTACTTTTCCGATCCAATTTACATCCGGCATAATCCGAATCGGAATATCCTACAAGATCAAACGTTTCGGTTCTAGGGTACCACAAACCCACCCGTTGAGTCCCTTTAAGGTAGCGAAGGATTCTCTTGATTGCACATAGATGTGACTCCTTGGCACAAGCTTGATACCTTGCACACATACCCACGGCAAACAATATGTCGGGTCTACTAGCCGTGAGATAGAGGAGACTACCTATGGCACTACGATACATTTTGGAGTCAACTTCTTTACCTTCAATATCATTGTCTAACTTGGTGTTAGTTGCCATAGGGGTAGATATTTCTTTGGCACTCTCCATTCCAAATTTCTTAATGATTTCGCCTACATATTTGGATTGATGAATATATATGCCATCTTTTGTTTGTTTAATTTGTAAACCCAAGAAAAATGTTAATTCACCAACCAAACTCATTTCAAATTCACTTTCCATGTGATTTATGAATTCATTTAGATAGTCTTTGTTTGTGGATCCACAAATAATGTCATCTACATAGACTTGGGCCACAAAGATATCTTCCCCACTAGTCTTTAAAAATAATGTAGGATCAATTTTTCCTCTATGAAAACCCTTTGACACTAAGAATGTAGACAATCTTTCATACCAAGCCCGAGGTGCTTGTTTTAGTCCATACAATGCTTTCTTAAGCTTGTATACATGGTTTGGACATTCTAAATCTTCAAATCCCGGAGGTTGCTCAACATATACTTCTTCTTTGATAAAGCCATTTAAAAATGCCGATTTTACATCCATTTGATACAACTTAAATCCTTTGTGAGCGGCAAATGCCAACATCATCCTAATAGACTCTAACCGAGCTACCGGTGCATAAGTTTCATCATAGTCCAACCCTTCGACTTGATTAAAACCTCTAGCAACCAATCTAGCTTTATTTCTCACAACCATTCCTTTATCATCAAGTTTGTTCCTAAAAACCCATTTTGTATCAATGATTGATTTCCCTTTGGCTCTAGGAACTAATTCCCAAACTTGACTTCTCTCAAATTGAGACAACTTATCTTGCATTGCCAAAATCCAATCGGGATCAAGCAACGCATCACTTACGGCTTTTGGCTCAATTTGTGAAATTAGAGCCACTTGACTCCCTTCATTCCGAAAATAAGATCGAGTTCGTACCCCATGGGTAATGTCACCCACTACTTGCTCCAAGGGATGGTTTGTACTTGTTCTTGTGTGTCTTGGTTCTTGAGTTGTAGTGATTACATTCTCAAGTGGTAACTCAATCATACCTTCCGTTTCACTCTCTTCTTTCTCAAGATTATTTTCATCCTCTAATGTCAATTTCTCTAATTCAAATTGTACTTCCTCCTCTATTGCTTTATTTGAACTCGAGCTTGGATTTTCTTCAAAAACCACATTTAGAGACTCTTCAACTATTTTGGATCTCTTATTATAAACTCTATAGGCTTTGCTATGAGTGGAATACCCTACAAGAATACCTTCATCCGCCTTGGCGGAGAATTTTCCTAAGTGATCTTTGGTGTTTAAAATATATACTTTACATCCAAACACCCTAAGATGTTTTATTGTAGGAGGTTTACCAAACCACAATTCATGAGGTGTTTTGTTCAAAAACCTATGTATTAAAGTCCTATTTTGCACATAACATGCCGTATTAATTGCTTCGGCCCATAGATAACTATGAAGTGAGTATTCATTTAACATACTCCTAGCGGCCTCTTGTAAAACTCTATTCTTTCTCTCAACCACCCCATTTTGTTGTGGTGTCCTAGGGGTAGAGAATTCATGCTTATATCCATTTTGTGAGCAAAAATTTTCAAATCTTTCATTTTCAAACTCACCTCCATGATCACTTCGTAATCTATTGATTTTCAAATTTTTCTCATTTTCTACTCTTTTACAAAAAGCAATCAAAGTTTCTAAGGTATGATCCTTATGCTTCAAGAAAAACACCCAAGTGTATCTAGTGAAGTCATCTATCACAACTAAACAATATCTACTATCGTTCAAGGAAACATGCTTGCTACTATCAAACAAATCCATATGCAATAATTCCAAAGCGGTAGACGTACTTAAGTTTGTTTTACCTTTGTGGGTAGCCTTGGTTTGCTTACCCATTTGACATGCATCACATAGTTTGTCCTTTTGAAACTTCAATTTTGGCAATCCTTGCACCAACTCATTCTTTGATAGTCTCTTGATGTGTCTCATGTTGGTGTGAGCAAGTCTCCGATGCCAAAGCCAAGTCTCTTCCTCTTTAGACATGAAACACTTAGCAAACACATTAGTAGTACCAAATAGTTCAACTTGATAAATGTTTTCCTTTCTATGGCCAATAAGCATGGTAGTGTTTAGTTCACTATGTTTAATTAGACATTGAGATGAGTCAAACTCAACTCTATATCCCGAGTCACATAGTTGACTAACACTTAACAAATTGAAAATCATACCTTTCACTAATAAAACATTCCTAATTATAAATTGTTCAGAAATTTTAATATCTCCTATTCCAATAACTTTCAATTCACCACTATTACCAAAGGAAACGGTACCTTTATTTTTGTTTTTGAGTGATGAAAATTTTGATGAGTCTCCCGTCATGTGCCTAGAGCATCCACTATCAATGAACCATGTTGTTGGATGCTCCCCCTCGACGCATGCCTGTTCAAATGCGATGAACTAAATGTTTTGGTACCCAAATGTTGGGTCCAATAGCATCTACAACAAATTGCTTGGGTACCCAAGCTTGAATAGTTTTTACCTTTGAAACATGATTTCTACTAACAAGAGACATGAAGTTGACTTCCTTATCCTTTGGTTTATATCCTAATCCTGCCTTGTTATACACTGCCCGTTGACTTCCTAATATCATGTCCAAATATTTGGAGCTAGAAGTAAATTTTTCCAAAGCATTTCTAAGACCCTCTACTTGCAATTTCAAAGATGCATTTTCCTTTTTAAGATCATCACCTCTAGAATTTGCAACTTCATGATGTGTACATGCTTCACATGGCATAGTATCATTTTCAAGTAATTTCATCTTAGTTTGTAGTTCTTTGACTTTGACTTTTGATCTAGATAAAGCATTTGTCAAACATGCAATAGTAGCATAGAGTTTATCTAATTTAGGAGAAGTTACCTCATCCTCACTAGATGATGACTCGCTTGAAGACTCAACTTCATCTTCATGATTTTCCTCATCTTCACTACTTTCAACATCATTCAACGCCATGAGAGCCACATGTCTTGAAGTCTTTCTCCCAATTTCTTCATCTGATGAACTAGATGAAGTATCATCCCATGTAGCTTTCAAAGCCTTCTTTTTCTTTGTCTTGTCATCTTTTCTTTTTAGCTCAGGACAATCGGCTTTGATATGACCCTTTTTACTGCACTCAAAACAAATTGTATCAGTCTTTGCTTTTGATTTAGCTTGAGACTTACCCTTTTTCTTGTCATCAAGGAACATCTTCTTGATATCCTTCTTGTTGAACTGTCTAGATCGTCTCATCATCTTCCGGACAAAATTTGCCATTTCACTTGATGATAGCTCCTCATCGCTATCACTATCACTATCTTGCTCAGACTCGGATGAGGAGGATTCTTCCTTCTTCTCCTTCTTCTTCTCTTTATTCTTCTTCTTGCTTCTTTCACCTGCAACCAAAGCTATACCTTTCTTCTTATGACTTATATTAGCTTGTTCATGCAATTCTAGTTCACAAAATAGTTCATCTAGCTTGACAATTGATAAATCCCTTGAAACCTTATAAGCATCAACCATTGATGACCATAAGGAGTTTCTTGGGAAGGATTTTAGTGCATACCTGATGAGGTCCCGGTTTTCCACACTTTCTCCAACCGAATGAAGGCCATTGAGAAGCTCCTTAAACCTTCCATGTAACTGACTTACGGTTTCTCCTTCCTTCATCACAAAGTTTTGCAATTGATTTATGAGAAGGTCCCTTTTGGCAATTCTTGAATCTTTTGTGCCTTCATTTAGCTCAATTAGCTTATCCCACAACTCTTTAGCACTCTTAAATGGACCGACTTTGTTTAGTTGTTCCGAGCTCAATCCACATTGAAGAGTTACCGTGGCTTTAGCATTTGCTTGCGCCTTCATCTTTTGCTCAGTCGTCCACTTGGATGATTCCAAAATTTTTCCATCTTGTGTCGGCGCAACAAAACCCTCCGTAACAGAAAACCAATTGTCGATTTCAGTCATAAGATAGTTTTCCATGCGACTCTTCCAATATGCGAAGTTGTTCCCTTCATAGTAAGGTGGTCGTGTAGTGCTATGGCCCTCTTTCAAAGACATCCTTGCAGCTCAAACACTTGCTTCTTTGGGTGTGAGTCCTCCGAAGCGACCCCGCTCTGATACCACTTGTTGAGGATCGGTAGAGCTAGAGGGGGGGGTGAATAGCTCGCTTTAGTTGATTCTTTTTCCTTCAAACAGAAATCAAAGTCTACCCACCACCAAATCCAATGCTAACACTTGTATTTACTTGGTCTCCACCTCCTTGAGGTGACTAATCCAAGGGTCCACACCAGCGATCACAGATTTCACTATCAAACCTCCTTCTCGGAATAACCCCGAGGGTGGAGAAACCCTTTTACAACACCCTTGAAAACTTTCACAAAGAACAACACAAGGAAGAAGAAGAGAAAGAAGTATTACACAATAGGCTTGCTTCTCCTTCCTTTGATTGCTTGATGAAGGTGTTGGAAACTTGAGCTTGAACACACAGCTTGAAGCACCAAAACCCTAGCTCAAATCGCAATGGAACAGTGTTTTGGTTTGAGCTTGATTTTTCGCTTATAACGGTCTTCTTATGCTTCCTGAATCGATTGGTGAGAAGCCCCAATCGATTACCAAGTAACCGTTGAGCAGTACGGATGTTGGATGAACGATTGGGATTACGCCATTTGAACTTGAATCGATTGGATGATCGATTAGAATCCTGAATCGATTAACTGATCGATTACCGAGCGTTCTGTCGCGCACAGAACAGCTTGTAATCGATTCACCAATCGATTACAGGGTTTCTGAATCGATTGAGTGATCGATTACCAAGCGTTCTGTCTGCGGACAGAACAGCTTGTAATCGATTCACCAATCGATTACAGGGTTTCTGAATCGATTGGGTGATCGATTACCAAGCTTTCTGTCCGCGGACAGAACAGCTTGTAATCGATTTAGCAATCGATTACAGAACCTCCTGTTTCCACACAGAGTCAGTCTGAATCGATTCACCAATCGATTAGTTATCTTCTAATCGATTGGTGAATCGATTGATACGCCTAACTCGGACTTCAAGCCTGCAGTTCACAGCTGGGTTGATTGAATACCTTCCAATGGATTCAATTACCTTGTGCCAGCGAAACCTCTCGTTTCCTGGACTTCACGCCTGGAGCCTCCCAGCTCCGGGTCTTCATGCCAAGAGTTCCGTCCCCGACCATCCCTTGGACTTCCTGCCTGGAGCTTCCTCAACTCCGGGTCTTCATGCCAAGAACTCGGTCCCCGACCATTCCTTGGACTTCTTGCGTTACTGCACACTAAATCTCAATGTTAGATCCAATGTATTAGCTTAAACTTAAATAACCGTCAATCATCGAAACCTCTAATTTAGGGCATGATTGCATCTACAACCTTATCATTTTCAGGTGGGATACAAAATAATGAGAGATAAGTTCTGGAAGCAAAATCTGTAATTTTTTTTTAGTTGCTACAATCCATATATGTAAGTGTAATGACAAACATTGTATACTTGTTGTAATTGATATTGAAATCAATGGAGCATTTCTTTCGATCCTTATTTTTTTGTAATCTCTAATCTTTAAACTGTAATTGTTGTCGATAATATCAGTAATTTTTTAGGGACCTATTTTGATTTCAGGCCCACGGTGGGCCTGAAATGACATTATTTCAGGCCCAGAGTAGGCCTGAAATGATTTATTTCAGGCCCACACTGGGCCTGAAATGCTAGTATTTCAGGCCCAAGATGGGCCTGAAATGATATTATTTCAGGTCCTATCTGGGACTGAAATGACATTATTTCAGGCCCAGCTTGGGCCTGAAATGATTTATTTCAGGCCCACACTAGGCCTGAAACATATTGTTTCAGGCCCACCCCTCTGGTTACAAAAAAATTATTTACAGTATGATTAAATATTTATACGCCAATCTTTTAAATAAATGAACATGTTGTGCCCACATTTTTAAAAGATAAACAAGAAGGAGAGTACCTAAATACACATTGCATACCACAATTGAATTTCATTCACATCAATACCTCATATTATCAGAATTTGGCACATCAGGAGGTTTGTATGATGGACCTAGCATATTTGGATTTTTCAAACCTCATTTTCAGTAGTCAGACTTTACCTAATTATTGGTATTTTAGCTAGGATATGCTATTTTGAGTCTCCAAACATAGTCCTAATGATTATCTAAAACTGTGTTGATACAGTATCAGTTGGCACACAACAATGATTCAACAAAGCAAAAATCAGAGGGGGTTAAACAACAGATATTCAGAAAACATAGGACTTCAGGACTTCAAGTTCCTGAAATAACATTATTTTGGGTTTACAAATGATACGACTTCAATTTTGATATATTGTGCTTATAAGCCAAGGTAAAATGTATCATAATATTGAAATACTTCTATAAGTCACAACATTAACAACTAGTTCGATGTGAAGATGGATTTCAAACAAGGAGACATGAGTAGAATCAGATTTGAGCTGACAGTTAATATTCTGAGGGACATGTTTTGTAAAACTTGAGATAATGTGAATGCTGTATTGGTGATGTAAAAATCCATTGCTGTCGATTGACCTCCATTTGTATGGAAAAATCTCATTATGTGGATGTTGTTATGATTATGTAGATGTTGTTATTCTATATAATATATTGTCAACAAAAACAAAACAATTGGGTGATGTTTATTCAAATCCAGATGCTACACTGTGTGTGCCAAGTGATACGGTCAGATATAATTGTTGGATCGATAGAGTCGATAGAGGGGGGGTGAATATCGACAAACTTTTCGAATTTATGGAGAGAGAGTAATTTGCACAGCGCAAATAAACAAAACACGCAAACATAGTCTTTTTACTTGGTTCGGAGCCTAGGTCGACTCCTACTCCAAGGCCCACGATCGTTGATCGTTTATTTTGGGCAATTCTATATGAACGCAAAATCAGTTTACAGAAAGAGATTTACAAGTACAGCACTATAAACTTTTAATAAAAAGAATTCTTCTGTTACCGACGTCCGATTATAGGTTGACTTTCCGGAGCAGCAGGACGTCGTTGCTCGAGTTGGGCAGTTTCTGAAACAAGGCGTGAGCACAGAAGAGCGTGGAAGCTTTGGTACGAAGTTGATTGTTAAGCTTGTGGTCGAGGGGTGCTATTTATAGCCCCTAGGGCGCCCTGGACGTCGGGGGCGCCCTGCCACGTGTCAGGCGATCCGCAAATGGCTCGGTCAAGCGTTATCTCACCGCAATAGGGATGAGGTTTGACCTCTGGGGCGCCCTGGTCGCAGAGGGCGCCTTGGCTGACTTCTTCCGCGCAGAATTCTCGGCTGTGGATAAAGCTGGCTTCGCAGTCTTGGGCTTGGAGGCGCCCTAGCTGCTGAGGGCGCCTTCGCTGACGAGGGTGCCTTCGCTGCTGAGGGCGCCTTGCCCAGTAAACAGCCGAAGCTCTTTTTACTTCGCTTGGTTCTGGTTCACCTTGAGGGCGCCCTGGACACTCAGGGCGCCTTACTCAGCTGCTGCCTCACTCCTTTGAGGCTCTCTGAGTTGCAGACACACGTTCCTTCAGTCCTGCATCCAGGGTTAGTCCAAAACACAATAACACAATTAATTATTTATTTTATACAACCTTAGCTGTCTTGGTTCTGACTTTAGTCTCCAAAATGGAGTCCTAGGTCGAACCGACGCCTACTGTTCCCTCGACGGGGAACGCGTCCTCACCTACTCCTCTCGGGAGATTTTACCTGATGCCAACCGCTCCTTTGGTTGGACGTTTGCCTGACGGTCCTTTGTCAGGTCTTGGATACTGGCAATCCTTTGCCAGTTGCCTAGCAGTCCTTTGCTAGGGCTTGGATGCTGGCTGTTCTTCGCCAGTTGCCTAGCAGTCCTTCGCTAGGTCTTGGATGCTGGCAGTCCTTCGCCAGTTGCCTAGCAGTCCTTCGCTAGGGCTTGGTTGCTGGCAGTCCTTCGCCAGGTGCCTAGCAGTCCTTCGCTAGGGCTTGGATACTGGCAGTCCTTCGCCAGGTGCCTAGCAGTCCTTCGCTAGGGCTTGGATATTGGCAGTCCTTCGCCAGGTGCCTAGCAGTCCTTCGCTGGGGCTTGGATACTGGCAGTCCTTCGCCAGGTGCCTAGCAGTCCTTCGCTAGGGCTTTTTCTGCACACTCAGTGAACAACGTTAGATCACAAATAAACTTAACTTTGAATCCTTTGCCAATATCAAAACTAGGTTCAATATGGTGCTTCCTGCACCAACAATAATAACTGATAATGCACTGTTGTGTGCCAGTTGCTGTCCTGTTGTGTGTCAAATGATCTATTCTGTCACATCTTGTAGGTAAATATAGAATATTCTGTCACATCTTGAATTTATATGCTAACAACACTGACTCATAATGCTTGTTTCAGGTTGGATTGTGCTTTCTTCATCATGCGGTTTGCTGAAAGTATGGTCTTTCAACGATCTACCAATTTTAGCCAAAAATAAATGAAACCTTATCGTTTTCAGGTGGGATACAAAATAATGAGAGACAAGTTCTGGAAGCAAAATCTGTAATTTTTTTTTAGTTACTACAATCCATATATGTAAGTGTAATGACAAACATTGTATATTTGTATTTATAATATATGTAATTGATAATAAAATCAATGGAGCATTTCTTTCGATCCTTATTTTTTTGTAATCTCTAATCTTTAATCTGTAATTGTTGTCGATAATATCAGTAATTTTTTAGGGACCTATTTTGATTTCAGGCCCACGGTGGGCCTGAAATGACATTATGTCAGGCCCAGAGTGGGCCTGAAATGATTTATTTCAGGCCCACACTGGGCCTGAAATGCTAGTATTTTAGGCCCAAGATGGGCCTGAAATGATATTATTTCAGGCCCTATCTGGGACTGAAATGACATTATTTCAGGCCCAGCTTGAGCCTGAAATGATTTATTTCAGGCCCAGCGTGGGCCTGAAATGCTATCATTTCAGGCCCACACTGGGCCTGAAATGCTATCATTTCAGGCCCACACTGGGCCTGAAATGCTATCATTTCAGGCCCAAGCTGGGCCTGAAACATATTATTTCAGGCCCACGCCTCTGGTTGCAAAAAAATTATTTACAGTATGATTAAATATTTATACGCCAATCTTTTAAATAAATGAACATATTGTGACCACATTTTTAAAAGATAAACAAGAAGGAGAGTACCTAAATACACATTGCATACCACAATTGAATTCCATTCACATCAAGACCTCATCTTATCAGAATTTGGCACATCAGGAGGTTTGTATGATGGACCTAGCATATTTGGATTTTTCAAACCTCATTTTCAGTAGTCAGACTTTACCTAATTATTGGTATTTTAGCTAGGATATGCTATTTTGAGTCTCCAAACATAGTCCTAATGATTATCTAAAACTGTGTTGATACAGTATCAGTTGGCACACAACAATGATTCAACAAAGCAAAAATCCAAGGGGGTTAAACAACAGATATTCAGAAAACATAGGACTTCAGGACTTCAAGTTCCTGAAATAACATTATTTTGGGTTTACAAATGATACGACTTCAATTCTGATATATTCTGCTTATATTGATTGGACACAAGGTAAAATGTATCATAATATTGAAATACTTCTATAAGTCACAACATTAACAACTAGTTTTTTTAAAGAATACTATACATTCAGTTATCCTCCTTACAAAATAAACACTTCCATCAGAAAATTTCTGCAATACATAAACCAATTAACTCAAGACCTTGGGGCTGGCGGCATTCTACATGTCCTTTTATTATGGCCAAGTTGTTTGCACCGGCTGCATTTAAGTTTCACCTTCCTATTGTGTCTTGACTCAATCCGTGCCTTCTTTCGTCTACCAGGCTGCACAAGGCTACGGGGACATCGAACTGTAATGTTGTTTACTCCACTAGGCCAAAACTGCTTGCTTCTACAAGGGTAAATACGATCCATGTAAACCCACTTCCAAGTTTCAGAATAAAAATAATGCTCACAATATCGGAGTGTATCGATGTTCCTGTGAATTATTACAGCTATAGCATGTGAGCAAGGGAGTCCTGAAATTTGAAACTCCCCACAATGACAAAACTTTTTTTTCCAAATCAACAATGTATGAAGTGCCCCATGTTTCTACCTCCATTTTTGATTGAGAGTAAGGGTGAACCTTATAAGCTCTAGCTTTCTCTCTCCTTGATTCCATTTCTTTTGTAGCATGAGGTGTCAAAGCAACATGTCATTTAGAGACTTCCTCTCTACGGTTATAGAACCATTGAGCTACCTTTCTTCTTGTATTATCAATTAACCTATTTATGGGAAGCTCACGTGTAGACTTAAACAAAGCATTCAAGCTCTCCACACAATTCGTGGTAAGCATTCTGTACCTTCTCCCAGTAAAGTGTGCATTTGCCCACCTTTTAGGGTCAATGTTCTGAAGCTACTTATGAGCATCTGGATGTTTTTCAAGCATTGTCTACATTATCATATCATATTGGAATGTTGTGTTGGCTCGTGCTGCTGCCCAAAACAAACCTACACCAGCTTTACTTCCAGTATCAGTTACCATATTACAAGACATGTGGTGGCAACAAAAAGCATGATGCGCGTTTGTGAATACTTTTCTGACTGCTGATATAATGCCCCGATGTCTATCTGATACTATGGTGAGTGAGTGATCATCAACAGCAAAGAACCTCTTTGTATGCTCCAAAGACCACTCCCAAGCAGACCCACATTCTACTTCAGCTATTTCAAAGGCAACTGGGAGAACATTGCCATTACCATCAATCGCCGTAGCAATCAACAATACTCCTGGATACTTTCCTCTTAGGTGTGTCGCATCAATTTCGATAAGTCTACGCAAATAAGACCTGAACACCCTTCGGCAAGCACCAAAAGCCCAAAAACACCTCTGGAACTGATTGTCACCATTCGTGCATAGTGCCACATAAGTTTCAGGATCTCTAGCTCTTAACTCACGTAGATATTATGGGAGATCTCTGTATGGCTGATCATAATCTCCAACAACCTTTTTCAATGCTTTCTCCCTAGCTATGTATGCTTTTCTGTATGATATCGTCACTCCAAATCTAGCTTTAATATCTGAAATAATCATACTTGGTTTGTATTGTTCATTATGAAGAAATTGCTCTTCAACAAAAGAAGTAACAAATGATGAAGAGCATGCATGATGATCAGCACTTTCCCTAACACTTCGACATTGGTGTTCCTTTATATATTTTGTAACAGTGAACTCTACTTCCCCCCTTCCTACTACTCTCCATGTACATGGTTGGTTAAAACACACTGCTTTAACTTTGTTTTTCCGGGTGTCAACTGGGTTATATCTCATATGCTTAACCATCGCATGTTTAACAAGTGCATTCTTGAATTCTTCTCTAGATGGAAATATCTGCCCCACAAAAAATTCATGCTCATCTCTTGCCTCTAGCTCTCGAATTGGCCCAGAAAGCAATCGAGAATTCAAAATATATGGATCTTCAGCTAATGGAAACTCCTCCTCTAAGTCACTGTACTGATCTGGGGGGAATTCATATTGCTCAATCTGCATATCATCAGCTTGGAATTCTAGTACACTTGTACTGGGTACAAATTCTTCTGCATTCCGGATTTCAATTTCTTCCTCCCCACTCCAGGTTGGCTGAAAGATTTCAACTACTCTTGTAGAAGAATTCAAACCCTCATCTTCTATATTATTTGCTTCTTCATTTAGATCAATTGCCAAATTCCTTGTAATGCTATTATCACCATACTGGGAAGATAATGGAATATTATTACTAGCTATTTCTAATCCTTTCCCCGTGACCACATTATCATCAAGAGTATTCCATATCTCAGAGAGAATTTCGTCAACAACATTATCATCCCTGAAAAAAAATTACAATTAACTTTATCAAACTTTGAAATTGATAATAAAGGCCCTAGGAGCCCCTGAGGGCTTGAAATCATTTGATTTCAGGCCCATGGATTTGATTTCAGGCCCTACCAGGGCCTGAAATCATTTGATTTCAGGCCCACTCCGGGCCTGAATCATTACATTTCAGGCCCAGGGCGGACCTGAAATCATTTGATTTCAGCCCCTCCCTGGCCCTGAAATAAAAGAAATTCAGGCCAGGCCCTGGGAGGGCCTGAATTCCTTTTATTTCAGTCCCTCCGAGGGCCTGAAATAAAATTTTTCAGCCTCTCCTATTGCCTGAAATCTAATGAGATCATGCACTCCCAGGGCCTCATATCATGTAATGCATATCACCCTAAGCCTCCTCCAAACATAAAAATAGTAGAAAGAATTTATCTTGATTAAAACTATATCTGATACCATATCAAAGATGACAATCATACGTACATTCCTATTTCTCTTAGTTACCAATCTATTGTTTCCTTTTTCTCCTACGATAACCTATTTTCCTCAGGTGCTTTGGTGATGAATCGAGTTGTGCAAGGATGCAATATATACGTACCTTCGTGATCATTCGACTTGTGCAAAGTAGTAATATATATATTGGCTGAGAAAAATTCGACTGTTACCCATCCGAACCACAAATTATTATTTTATTAATAAAGTGGTCCGGTGTCTCGAAAATGTATTTGATAAAGCCATTCATTGGCAGGAGGGGCATAGAAGTAACTTCACTATATGGGATGCACCCTTTGGTATAATAGAAACCATGGTACTCCTTTCGGTAATTACGAATAGTTGGATACGCCCTTTGGTAAATTGCCGATAAAATTATCATCGTGTGAATTATAAATCACATATTCGAATCTTGAAAATATTCTTTTACAAACTAAAGTAAGATTGTTAAATATCACAAAATTATATTCATTCCACTTTAATAAATTTTGACTTATTAATATTTATCTTTTTAATGTTTATTGGATGAACATTTAAACTAAATAGGAAATAATAATAAAATTATGGAAGAGTGAAGTCTCTTCCATAATTTTATTATTATTTCCTAATTAGCTCAAATATTCATTCAATAAACTATATATAAAAGATAATTAACATCCCACCTCCTATTCTTCCTAGTTAAACCTCTAAGACCAAATATGATGAACCCTAAATATATATAATTATGTCTCTAGGCGAGAAGTAATCGTGTTGACTCTTCAGTCATTAGAGTTAGACATTCTTTTCCTTCACCAAGAAGGTGAAGAGATTAGATCCTATGATGGTGAAAAAGTGATGTATTGAAGAAGAATCTTCCTTGTTATACAGTCTTCTTGGATTTAGTAGGTTGAGCTGTGCGTTGGAGAATATAGTAAGATCTCTCTTGATATCTATTAATTCCTCTAATCTATGATTAGAAATATCATTTCTTCTACTTGTTATGATATTATCTAACCAAGAAGTTGTGTTTGTTTCAATTCATCTCTCATTTATTATTCTGGAAGGGCCTGTAAACGTCTCAGTTGATATTGTAAGTCTTGATGAACTCATTTTGAATGAGGAGTATAAAAAGAATAAGTTTTAGATTATTTCATAGGAATTATATTTCTGTAGATAACTTGTTTAAGTCCTTTGTTAAATTGCCTATACTTTCTTTCCACTCTGTATCTTGTGTTGTCTTTTGTATTTCCATTTCTACTTGCAGTAGTTTATTTTCTAATAGGGTAAGTCTATGGTGTAATGATGATAATAAGGCCTTGATGACATTATTTTGTTGAATTAATACTTGATCTTTTGTCTAGTAACTTCAAGTTTACAATAGCCGTCAGCTTGATTCTTTGAAAATTGTTTAGAAAATTCTAAGGTCTCTTCGTAATATGTATTTTGAAAGTTCAATTTGTTCATTTATATTTAATGTCTTCAAGTAGTACATGTATATTTTCAGGTCATCAACTATCTTTGTTGTAATTGTTGGTGTAAGCCCTAAGTGCCAATCAAGAGTTGATTGATTTCGGTCATAAAGTATCATATCTTATGAATAAAAGGCAATGGATTAGTTATTATATTTACTTCATACTTGTGTCAGCTGAATAAATATAATAATGCCCTAGAATAGTAGATTCTAATATATAACACATCAATTGGTTGAATTGATTATGAGTAGTTGTAGAGAATACTACTCTTAACTATTCTTGTTCAAGCATTAATATACAAGGGCAATATTAATGCGTTGAGACTAGCATGTAGATCAATTGATGACTTGATCTCGCAAGTTATGGATATAGGATATCACGTTGACACATGGGTATATATATTAGAGAATATATATATTGAATTAACCCACCATGAGAAAATTTCATGGATCATTATATGAGTATCATAAACTTTCTCATGCGACTATTAGTAAGAATAGTCCTTAGACCTGAAGTCATTATGGTTCCCTACATAAGGAGTTATGTACTTTGGTATCGTCAAATGTCACATATAACATGATTGACTATAAAGACGATCATTGGGTATGTAACAAATTATGCGGAGGGATATGAGTGAAGTAGATGGGATCTATCCCTCCTATATGACAGGAGTGATATCTGTGGACCCCTTGATCGAGTAGAACTACTAAAATGCATGGTAATGCTCAAATGAGTTAATATGAGATATTGAGCTCATTTGCTTGAGTGTGTTTACTTGGGGATCAAGAAACACAAAGATTGATAAGGGGATGACGCGGTCTATGCCTCATTGATCAATCTAGATACCAAGAATAGAAGGTCAATGTCATACATTATAATATCCACAGAAGGGTTATGTCAGATCTCAACATTCTCGTCACTTGGGTAGCAATGATACATTGTTAGATATTGTTCATTATTCATGTATCTAAAGTAGTATAGAGACATTGCCAACGTTACGAGAACCTATAGAGTCACACACAAAGGACACGATGACTCAGAGATAAGATGATTTTAGTTTGACTAAAATGTGATCCAAAATTTGATTAATTGAGTTAGACTCAAATGAATCCAATTGAATTATAGGATTGAGTCTAATTTGAGTTAGACTTATTTAGATTAGACTCAACCACTTAATTATGGATATTAGATGAATAGAATATTAAGAGTCTCAAGGGATACCAAGAGACTTGGTATTTATTGGGTTTTATTAGCATTAAAATGAAAGGAGCTCAAGGGGCAAAGAGCCTTGGTATTCATAGGATGAGTATAAATACCCCTCCTTGTAAAAGACTAAGGGTGCTTCCTGTTGGGATCGATGGCATGGCTAGAGGGGGGTGAATAGCTCGGTCACCCCAATTCACAATTCTCCCTACAATGTTAGCACAAGCAGAAGCTTAACAATTAAAACATATAATGCTAACACGTTACCAGTTTACGTGGTTCAGAGATTTCTTGCTCCTACTCCACGGCGTGTCCTTGAGGTGGACGAACCCTTGATCCTTTGATGGATCACGCCCCGGCAATCTCCGGCTAAGTCTTTCTCCTTCTCGGTGGAGAACAACCTCTCACAATCCTTCTTCCTTCTTACAAGATGGAGCTAGGGTTTGGAGAGGAAGATGAGCACTTGAACACCAAAGAGAAGATCTTACAATGAAGAGCTAACCTTCTCCAAGTCTCAAGCTCCCACTTAAATAGTAGAGAGAGCTATTTAAACAAACAGCCCAGCCCCGACATCAGTCGACTGCCCCCAGGGCCAGTCGACTGATCCCCAGCCAATGGCTAGCCTAACGGCTCTATTTTAAAGCAGACCAGTCGATTAGTGCCTGGACTAGTCGACTGATCTTTTTGTGAGTTTCCACTCTGTGCTAGCAGTCGACTGCTTCCTCTGGCAGTCGACTGCCCAACTTACAAACTCACTCAACCTCACTCCGAAGTTCATCCTTCGCGTATGCCTTGAGGTCCACTTCCTTGGCTTGCCCCTTGAAGTTCTCTTCCTTCGGCTCTCGTACCTCGGATGCACACACAAGCCCGCGGCTTGCCTCCATGTCATCCTTCGCGTATGCCTTTGAAGTCTACTTTCTCGGCTTACCCTTGAAGTCCTCTTCCTTGGCTCTCGTCCCTTGAATATTTCACTCCGTTACTCCATGTGTGATTCACAAAGTCCTGCGCGACTCAAGCACACATATCAAATCAACATGAAAATCTAACTTAATCATATTGACACACACATCAAAACCCATGTTATACCCGATCAACCTTGGGTCGATTGCACCAACACTTCCCTCTTCTTCCTCTTTGGCCAAAAGTCCCTAGTGGAGGTTCTTATATTTTATGAATTATCCCGAGTTTCTAGTACAACTAAGGTGGTTCTTCTCCGAGGCATAGATCGTGTTCATGTGGATAGTACTAGAGGCACAGACACTTGAACGTGCAAGAGATCCGGTAAACCACGGACTAGCGGGATAAGCGAAAGACATGCTCCAAAGGTATATCTATTAGATAGATCAAATTTAGTATAGATTTTTCGCATTAATCGCTCAAGGGATCTTGTTTTCCGCTGCATTTTTATTTTGTTGCCACATAAAGATCCCTATAGTGGTATCAGAATCACTTGCAAAAGATTATACAATGTTTAGAAAAACTTTTATATGTGATATAGAAGGAAGACATAATTTTGTTATAGATTGTATAATGTATGAGTATTTGCCGAGATACAAAAGTTTGTGTTGATCAAACTAAAAGTCTATAACATCACCATACGAAATATGAAAGTGTGCTATAGTCCGATTATACTCAACAAATTTTATAACCTTTGATTTTGGCTCATGAGCATTTTTTTTATAATCATAATAAATATTGATGTCCTAAATCTATTGTGTGTATTTGTTGCTATGGTGCATGGTTATGGCCCTTAGCCCCAATATGATTGTAGTTATGTGTGTGTGCATGTTGTAATTCATAATATGACCTGCGTGTCATGCCTTCATCTCTATTTTTCTAATTATAAAATAAATTTAAACTCAAATGTAACTCGAGTTTTCTTTGTTTTGTAATGTACAAAATGAGGAATGGAAAGTCCATTGAAGGATGAAGTTACAAGAAGGATGCTAACAATACATGACGACCTAAGGAAGCACTTGGAGAAAATGTTATCTCTAGGTTGACCATTCGATCTTCTCATTGGCTTGAGAGGATTGTAGTATGCGGGCCATAACCATGTCACGATTATTGTTTATATTATTCTTTGTATGTAATGCATGTTTAGATGATAAGTTTATCTTAATTAAGTCAACTCGATATGCCTACCAAAGTTTGGTACTCACTACTACCTCGATCATTTGTTATTGGGTTTGCCAAAATAAAATGACACATTTTATCTTGGTAAAGTGTGAGTGGACAATTGTGATGTCCCACTATTAAACTTTGGGTTAGACTTAACTAGGTTAGCTCAATTGGATTGAGAACTTAGAGGCATATCCCAAAAGTTAGGTAAGTTGCGTTGAAGTACAATTATACTAAGTCTTGGGCGATTAACCCAAGCTAACTCAAGATGATGTGTAATGTGGATCTTGACTTTTTGTTCACAAGAATTGCATAAGATGTAATTGGTAAACGTTGCCTACCTAATTATACTAAATCTTGGGCGATTATCCAAAGCTAACTCAAGGTAAGGTATGATGTGGATCTTTTCTCACATGAATGTTATCGCTATTGGTTGGAGCTAGTAGTTTGGGCAAATTGTGTTTGCCTACATCTATGACTAGCCCCTACCAAAATTTTTATAATTTAGTGGGAGCAACATTTAATTAAAGGTCTAATTAAATGATTTAGATATGATACTCATTTATGCATTTTTTTTAATATTGTAGATTACCATGTCGTCAAATACGTCAAATACTCTCTCTTTGCGATCTGTCCTTGAGAAGGATATGCTCAATGGAGCAAATTTCTTAGACTGGTACAAAAACTTGAAGATTGTCCTCAAGCAAGAATGAAAACTGTACGTCCTAGAACAACCCCTTCCTGAATCACCCGCCACTACTGCTACCCGTGCTAAAAAGGATGCTTACAAGAAGCATCAAGATAATGCATTGGATATATCATGCCTAATGCTCACCACCATGAACTTTGAGCTTTAGAAGCAATATGAGAACATGGATACACATGATATAGTTGAGAACCTTAAGCAACTATATCAAGAACAAGCTAGGCACGAGCTGTTTGAGGTGTCCAAGGCCCTATTTGCATGCAAGATGCAAGAAGGAACTCTTATAGGAACTCACGTACTCAAAATGGTTGGGTATGTTGAGAACCTTGAAAGACTAGTATTTTTACTGGGCCAAGAATTGGGCACTGACCTAATCCTATAATCGTTGCTAGACGACTATAGTCAATTTGTCATGAACTACAACATGAATAAAATTGACAAACCATTACCTGAGATGCTTAGCATGTTGAGAACAACTGAGACAAATCCCAAGAAGACTAAGCCTAGTTCCATTCTAATGGTAGAAAAGGGAAAAGGCAAATGAAAGCCTAAAGGCAAGGGTAAGACCCAAGGCAAAGGCAAGGTAAAGTCTACTACACTAAAATGCAAAGGCGGGGTGGCTAAGGAAGACACCTACTTCCATTGTGGTGAGATTGGACATTGGAAGCGGAATTGCAAACTCTACCTAGAGGAAGTAAAGAAGAAAAGAAGTGAGATTTCTGCCTCAGGTATTTTTGTTATAGAAGTCAATCTATCTATTTCTTCTTCGTGGCTATTAGATATCGGATGTGCATTTCACATTTGTACTAATGTGCAGGGTCTCTGAAGGATTAGATCATTAACAAAGGGCGAAGTGGGCCTACGAGTAAGCAATGACGCAAGAGTTGTTGTTATAGCAGTAGGAACATATTGCTTATCTTTGCCCATTGGGCTTGTTTTAGAACTAGAGGAGTGCTATTTTGTACCTACATTAACTAAGAATATAATATCTATTTCTTGTTTAGACAGGAAAGGGTTTTCATTTATAATAAAGGATAAATATTTTTCTATATCACTAAATGATATGTTCTATTGTAATGCACTACTTATGAATGGACTCTATATTCTAGACTTAGAAAATCCAATCTATAACATAAATACCAAACGTTTCAAACTGACTGAATTAAACTAAACATCTCTGGCATTATCACTTGGGTCACATAAATAAGAGTCGCATATCACAGCTCAATAAGGATGGACTTTTGGACTCATTTGATTTCGAATCATATGAGGTATGTGTAGACCTGACCCCGGGTCGGGTCCAGCCCGGACCCGGCCCGGAACCGGGCCAGGTCAACGGGTCGGGTGGCCCATTGACCCGGTTCGTCGAGCAAAACCGGTCTGGTAGGATGCCGGGCCTGTTCCGGTTCGGGGCAGGCGAAAACCGTCGAACCGGCGGTTAACCGTCGGTTCCAACGACATTGAACCGGTGGTTAACCGCCGATTCAGTGCCGTTGGGAGGGATTTTGTTGGTGCAAGTTGCATCAGTGATGCCCTCCTCTAAATGTTTTAATGTTTGACAATATACTTAAGTCAGTGATACATTAAATAAAGGAAGGGGAGTTACGAGAGGAGTAACAAAGTGAACCAAAGTCCTAGATTAACCTAGGCAATAAGTCCTGGTTCGAAGAATTGGGCACTAAGTCATGATCATGGATTGGGCACTAAGTCCTGACAAAGGGCTGGGCACCGAAGACCTGCTCGGAAGGTGGGCACTAAGTCCTGGTCGAGGACTGGGCAAGAAGACCTGGCCGAGGGTTGGGCACCGAAGACCTGGTTCGAGGAATTGGGCACGAAGACCTGGCCGAGGGTTGGGCACCGAAGTCCTGGACTTAGGGTTTGGGCACGAAGTCTTGGTCCGAGGGACTGAGCAACTTAGCTGAGCGATGACTAAGGACAGAAGTAGAGACGGGTCAGGGTTCGGACGTCTCGAGATCCGAGAGTATCGGAAGCTAAGAAAAAGTCCACTCGAAGGACTGGGTGGCAACCGTCTCCGGAAAGGAGTAGGTGAAAGGCGCGTTCTCGGGGGTGAGAACTTGCGTCGGTTCGACCTAGGGTTTCGTGGAAATCCGAAGTCCGAACCAAATCCTTAAGGCTAATATTGTGTGTATATTTGCTTTGTGTTCATGTATCTTGCAGGTACCAAGAATGGAAGACAAAGCAGGGAAATCACACAAAAGGCAGCTGGATGCCTTGAAGCCAGGTGCCCAACAGCAGTCAGACGCCCCCATCAATAGGGGTGCCTGGCTCAAAGAAGAAAAGTTGCAGTTTCGTGAAGAAAGCATAATAGGCTTCCATTCGGGCGCCCGAGATGATATGGGCGCCCAAGTTGAAAGTTGTATTTGCTGTTTCGAGTTTGAAACATAGATAAGCCTTCACTCAGGCCCTTGGGAGGTCCAGGGTGCCCTGGTCAGAGATTTTATAAGTTGCGACGAGTTCGGCGCAGGGATAAGGTTTGACCAAGTCTATAGGGGCGCCCCCATCGTCATAGGAGCCCGAATGAAGCCTATAAAAGGGGCTTCGACCCCTCTGCTTCAGAAAAAACTTTCAAGAGTGATTCTGATCATTCTGACCGACGACAATGAGCTAATGACGAGGCTCTACGACCGGGAGGCTCCATGAGGAAGTGTGCGGCACTTCGGAGATCCAGATCGGCCGAGCTTCAAACCTTGTTCTGTTCGGTTTGCGTTTATTATTCTGCATTTAATTTTCTATATCTGTGCTTGTAATTATCAACTGTAAGACAGGTTTTCTCTGCCTCCGAAAATTTTGGAAAGGAGACCAATAGTGGACTCACGCCGAAGACATAGGCCTTGGACGTACTGACCCAGGGGGGTCGGGAACCATGTAAATAAATCCCGCGTGTCTGCTATCTTGTTTTTCTTCGTTCTGTTTATTTTCCACTGCACTAACGCTCTATTTAAGAACGAACCAACAAGTTTTTCTACGAAGTTTCCGCGACAAGTTTTCGGTCGATATTCACCCCCCTCTATCGACGGCACCGGTCCTACAGTTTTTTTTGTTTTTTTTCCGACGGTTGAGATCATTTGATCGTTTTTTGATCAATGGCTATGATTTAGTGACCGTTATGATCCAAACTCTATAAATAGGGAGTTTATTTCATCATTTTCACACATATATTCTCTTCTCTCAATCTCTCATTCTCAAATCTCAAGTCTCAACTTCTCTCCGCGTTCTTCATTTTTTGACGATAATGGAAGGTGGTCACGGAGCTTCATCATCTCGATCTCGGAGGGGAAAAGAAATAGCATACGAGGATCCCAACCTTCAAATTCAATCCACCGATGATGAGACCAAGGCTCAGCCCCAACGCCCTCCGATCCCCGAAACGCAAGGAAGTACCGATGCGATTACTTCTAAGGTTCAGGAAAATCCTCCTTTAAAATCTTCTATTTTCACTAAACATTTTGAGAAAGTCACACTTCCATCGGGAGAATTGCATTCAAAATGAAAGCATTGCAATGCTTCCTACAAATTCCAAGCCGGCGGTGGCTATGGGTCGTTTAAACGACATGTAGAAACGAAGCACCCGACGGAATATGGGCTTAACCGCTCTCAAACACAATTATCAAGATTTTCTAGTGGTAGTAGTACTGATTCTGGTTTATTTTTATATTCGGATAAAAAATTAAGAGAATCATTAGCCAAATTTGTTTCTATAGAACATCTTTCTTTTAGTTTTGGATCTAAATGCACATTTGAAGATTTTTGTAAAGAATCTCTTAATCCTGCTGCTAAACGTGTTCCTAGGACTACACTTACTCGTACAATTAAAAGATTAGTAAAACAAGGAAAAAAAATTTAATTGATGAATTTAGTAAATTAAATAATAAAGTTTCTTTATGTTCTGATATTTGGAGTGATCATTGGCAAACTCATTCTTTTATGGGTGTGACATGCCATTGGATTGATAACTCTTGGATCCTCCAAAAAAGATTGTTAGCTTATAGAGTTTTTGATGAATCACATATTGCTCGTAACATTGCACAATTATTACACTTAATTTTAGAAGAATACGGATTAACTCATAAAATATTTTCAATATCATTAGACAATGCTAGTTCTAATACAGCTTCTATAGATGAACTAAAATTTATTTGTCAACTTGTTATTGGTGGTTTATTTTTTCATATTCGTTGTGTATGCCATGTTTTAAATTTATGTGTTCAAGATGGATAAAAACTTTTAGAAAATTATATTCAACCAATTAGAATAGCAATTTCATACTTATGGTCCCATCCATCTATGATGAAACAATGGGGTAGATTTTGTAAATCTAATCGAATGAGACCTAAAAAATTTCCACGTGATGTTCCAACACGTTGGAATTCAACATATCAATTATTATAAGATTCATTTCAATATAAAGATTTATTATGTTTATTTTTTGCACAAAATAGTAATACTAATATATATTTATTTCCACAACAATGGAATATTTGTAGTAATATTTGTGAAATTTTAAAAGTTTTTAACGATGCAACTAAACAACTTTCCGGTGTTTATTATCCCACTGCTCATTTAATTTTAGTGAATTTTAGTAGTATAGTATTAATATTAAATGAACATGTAAATAATGAAGCTTTAACTTTATGTATATTAGCTATGAAAACTAAATGGGAAAAATATTTTTATTTTATTCCTGAAATTTATTTAATTGCATTTGCTTTAGATCCTAGATTTAAATTAGAAGTTTTACAAGAAATGTTAACTTTATATTATGACGCTTTAATTTCTATTAAAGATTCTTCCTCTCCGGATCCAGTTAATATTATATATAATATTAGAAATTATTTATATGATCTTTATAATCAATATTATGTTAAATATGGAACACAAACTAATATTTCTGAAACACAACAACCTACTACTACTAATTTAAAACTTACAAAAGCACAACTTTTATTAAAAGAACGGACGAAACGTCCACGAGGATCCTCAAGTTCCACACAGGAACTTAAGAATTATTTTACGACTTCTTTTGATTTTAATGAAGCAGATAGCGAAGATTTCGATATCTTGAAGTGGTGGTCACAGAAGGCTCAAAGCTTTTCCGTTCTCTCCGTGATTGCAAAAGAAATTTTAGCTTCTCTAGTGTTAACTATTGTTGTGGAGCAGATGTTCAGTGCCGGCGGCAACATATTAGATGAACGACGATCAACTATGTCTCCCAACTCATTGGAAGCTCAAGCATTACTAGATGATTGGACCAGAGCCGAGAAAAGAATCTAAGGAATGCAACTTTCAGAAGACGAAGTCGAAGAATTTGATACCGAAGGAACGAATACAATGGGAACGGGAGGAAATGGAAGTGAGTGATAAAGATTAAAGAATGTAAAGAATGTAAAAGGATAAAAATGTAAAAGAACTACGTGGGCTTTGATTCCCTTATATCCTAAGGGGATACGTAGGCAACTTATATAAGTGCAAGCCCTTTTTTTTAATAATTTTTTTAATTTAATTTTTAATTTTTTTAATATAATAATCTTAAACCGTGGCGAACCGTGAACCGAACCGTGAACCGGCAGTTTCGAACCGTGAACCGTAACCGGCTTGGGTGATTAAGGTTAAGGGTCGACCTCCCACAAACCGTCGAACCGGCGGTTCCGAACCGTTGAACCGTCGGTTCCGAACTGTGGTTGGGTCTAGGTATGTGAATCTTATCTTCTAGGCAAGATGACCAAGACTCCTTTTAGTGGACATGGCGAAAGAGATACTGACTTGTTAAGACTCATACATACGGATGTTTGTGACCCTTTCAATGTAATAGTTAGAGGAGGCTATCAGTACTTCATTATTTTTACTGATGATGTTAGTAGATATGACTATATATATCTCATGAAACATAAGTCGGAATCCTTTGAAATGTTCAAAGAATTCAAGAGTGAAGTACAAAACCAACTTGACAAGAGTATTAAGATACTTCGATCAGATTGAGGTGGTGAATATCTTAGCCAAGAGTTTCGTGACCATCTAGTTGAGTGTGGGATCATATCCCAACTCACTCCACCTGGAACACCACAATGAAATAGTATATCTGAGAGGAGGAACCGTACTCTATTAGATATGGTACGATCTATGATGAGTCAGACAGATCTTCATACTTCCTTCTAGGGGTTTGCTCTAGAGACAACTATTTTCATACTTAACCGAGTTCCATCAAAAGCCGTCATAAAGACACCGTATATGATATGGACTGGGAAGAATCCCAAGATGTCTTTTATGAAGATTTGGGGTTGTGAGGCTTACATTCGACGTCAAGGCTCAGACAAGCTAGACCCTAAATCAAATAAGTGCAATTTTATAGGATATCCTAAGGAAACAAAGGGATATTACTTCTTTAATCCCACACAAGGCAAAGTGTTTGTCACTAAAAATGACGTTTTTCTAGAAAGAGAGTTTATTTCTAGAAGAATTAGTAGGAATAAAATTCATCTTGAAGAAATTCAAGATGCAGAAAATAGCAATGAGGCCTTGATGAAAATTGAATAGGCACCACAAAGTGTTGTGGATCATGAGTTTGTTACACAAAAAATTATAGAGCAACAACCTGTTCAAGTAGACCAACATCTTCATAGATCTGATAGGATATGTCATCAACATGAGAGATACTCATCTCTCTTATCTGACCATGATAATATTATGCTTTTTGAGTTGAATGAGTTTGCATCCTATCAGGAAGCTGTGATGAGCCTAGATTCTGAGAAATGACTAGAGGTCATGAGGTCCGAAATAGAATCCATGTACACTACCCAAGTATGGACTTTGGTTGATCCACCTGAGGGGATCAAACCCATTGGGTGTAAGTGGGTCTTTAAGAGAAACACTGACATGGATGATCTTATGCATACCTATAAGGACAGCTGGTAACTAAAGGCTTTAAGCAAATTCATGGTATAGACTATGATAAAACCTTTTCACCAGTTGCAATACTTAAGTCTATTCGGATCATGCGTGCCATTGTAGCTTACCATAATTATGAGATCTGACAAATGGATGTCAAAACTGTATTCCTGAATGAAAATCTACTTGAGGATGTGTACATGATACAACCTGAGGGTTTTGTAGATCCAAAGAATGTTGGAAAGGTATGTAAGCTACAAAGGTCCATTTATGGACTAAAGCATGCTTCTTGAAGCTAGAATCTTCAATTCAATAATCCAATCAAAGCATTTGATTTAATCAAGAATGACGATGAACCTTGTGTCTACAAGAGGGTTAGTGAGAGCACAGTTATCTTCCTAAACTTATATGTAGATGACATACTACTCATTGGAAACGATATCACTTCATTACAGTCTGTGACGACATGACTTGGGAATTGTTTATCAAGGAAGGACTTGGGTAAAGCAGCCTATATTTTAGGCATCAAGATCTATAGAGATAGATCTAAAAGTTTGTTTAGCCTAAGTTAGAGTATATACATTGACAAGGTGCTCAAATATTTTACCATGCAGAATTCTAAGAAAGGATTTCTGTTGATGTCATATAGTGTAAGTCTTTCAAAGACTCAATGCGCCTTTTCTATGGAGGAGAGAGACCGCATAGATCAGATTCCTTAGGCATGTGCTCTAGGGTCTATCATGTACATCATGCTTTGTACTTGCCCTGATGACTCTTATGCATTGAGCATGGCAAGCATATACTAGTCAGATTTAGGTGAATGTCATTGGATTGATGTCAAGAATATTCTTATGTGTGTGAGAAGAACTAATGATTATTGCTTTACATTTAAAGGAGATGTGGGACTATAGAAGAAACCAACAGATGCTAACATAGTAGACCCACCGACCATGGCTTTGGCACAGAGAAAGCTTGATGGTCACACAACGTCACTTGGTATTAGATATTTCAGTGATTAACTCTAGTGATAGTGGGAGATTATTGGTGTAAGCCCTAAGAGTCAATCAAGAGTTGATTGACTTCGGTCATAAAGTATCATATCTTATGAATAAAAGGTAATGGATTGGTTATTATATTTACTTCATACTTGAGTCAGCTGAATAAATATAATAATATCCTAGAATAGTAAGTTCTAATTTATAACATATCAATTGGTTCAATTGATTATGAGAAGCTGTAGAGAACACTACTCTACTCTTAACTATTCCTAATCAAACATTAATATACAAGGGCAATATTAATGCGTTGAGACTAACATGTAGATCAATTGATGACTTTATCTCACAAGACATGGATATGGGATGTCACGTTGACACATGGGTATATATATTGGAGAATATATATACTAAATTGACCCATCATGAGAATGTTTCATAAATCGTTATATGCGTGTCATAAACATTCTCATGTAACTATTAGTAAAAATAGTCCTTAGACCTGAAGTCACTACGGTTCCCTATATAATGAGTTATGTACTTTGGTACCGTCAAACGTCACCCGTAATAGGGTGGACTATAAAGGCGATCACTGGGTATGTAACAAATTATGCGGAGGGATATGAATGAAGTAGATGAGATCTATCCCTCTCATATGACAAGAGTGATATTTGTGGGCCCCTTGATCGAGTAGAACTACTAAAATGCATGGTTATGCTCAAATGAGTCAATATGAGATATTGAGCTTGTTGCTTGAGTGAGTCTACTTGGGGATCAAGAAACACAAAGATTGATAAGGGGATGACACGGTCTATGCTTCATTGATCAATCTAGATGTCAAGAATAGAAGGATAAAGTCATACATTATAATAGTCACAGAAAGGTTGTGTTGGATCTCGACATTCTCGTCACTTGGGTACCAATGATGCGTTGTTAGATGTCGCTCATTGTTTATGTATCTAAAGTAGTTTAGAGATATTGTCAACGTTACGAGAACCTATTGGGTCACACACAAAGGACACGATGACTCAGAGATAAGATGATTTTAGTTTGATTAAAATGTGATCCGAAATTGGATTAATTGAGCTAGACTCAAATAAACCAATTGAATTATGGGGATTGAGTCTAATTTGAGTTAGACTCATTTAGATTAAACTCAACTACTTAATTATGGATAATATTCATTAAAAGGTTTAATGAAATATTATTTAAGAGGAAGGCTAAGGGGCATTCTATTCATTAGATGAATAGAATATTAAGAGTCTCAAGGGATACCAAGAGACTTGGTATTTATTGGGTTTTATTAGCATTAAAATGAAAGGAGCTTAAGGGGAAAAGACCCTTGGTATTCATTGGATGAGTATAAATAACCCTCCTTGTAAAACTAAGGGTGCATCCCTCTTCTTCCTCTTTGGCTAAAACTCCCTAGTGGAGGTTCTTGTATTTTGTGAATCATCTCAAGTTGCTAGCACAACTAAGGTGGTTCTTCTCCGAAGCATAGATCGTGTTCGTGTGGATAGTACTAGAGGTATGGACACTTGGGCGTGCAAGAGATCCGGCAAACCAAGGACTAGCGGGATAAGCGAAGGACACGCTCCAAAGGTATATCTATTAGATAACTCAAATTTAGAACGGATTTTTCGCATGGATCGCTCAAGGGATCTTGTTTTCCGCTGCGTTTTTATTTTGTTGTCACATAAAGATCCCTACAATAATTAAGTCTTTAATTTGTACTTGGACCATCTTAGCCTGAAGTTCAATTTGCTTGGATTGTAGTTCAAAGTTTATAGGTTTGTTTTCTTCTATTATCTAGTCTTGAAAGACTTAAGATTTCTTTCTTGGTGGGAATACTAAGTAAATTGAGCTGGCTAAATCTTCTATTTAATTACTCTTGTACATCTTTTAAGAAGTCTATGTTTCTTCTTAAATCGTTTATTAGTTATGTTTGTTGATTCAGGGTGGTAAATACTTGTTCTAATATATGATAAGTTTATTTTTGTTGAGATACTAGAGAACTACCTAAGCTAATGACTATATCTGTGAGAGTGTTTAAGTATGAGTTTTTATAATGTATGTAGTGGTTGAATGTTCTAGATCTAATGTAACAATTATGATTAAAATGATCTAAAGTTATGATCTTTCTAATTGTGATTTGTAGTGCTAGATCTAAATACTCTAGTTTATCAACATCCTGAAACACAGTTGAACTAAAAATCATTCATATGTGATCCACAGATTTTTAGGACTTTGATACAAATATACTATTCTTTTGGTGAATTATAATTGTGAATAGTAATACGTGAACAATAATTGGGAATAGTAATTGATGAATAGTAATTGTGAACCGTAATCAACAAATAGTAATTGCAAATAGTAACTAGTAAACAGTAATCAGTGATTAATGGTGTTTTTGGTTTAGGATGAATCTAGGCATTTTGAAAGGATAGTTTCCTCATATTTGCTTCTCATCAGTTATATCTTGTTGTTAAAGTTTTGCCCCGACTATCGTAGGTCTTATAAGGAGCTTTCAGTAGCTCTTGCTACCCAACTTAGTCAACACAAATTTTATAAGCTTAAACCACTAGATAGTTCCTTATTTTATGAAGTCAAAGGAGAAGAAAACAAAACCTTTATTTAGGTCTAGAATTTTTTATTAAGTTACCATGGAAATTTTACGGGAAAACATACAAACTAGCTTAGCTACCTAGTTACAATTTTACATAAGAAAATTATAAGGACATTACAGGAGATACTTACAGAAAAATTGGAAAATACACTTGGAAGTACACTTGCACACTAGTACTTGCACACTTACAATCTTAACACTTCTAGGGATGCCACATGTTAGAGGTTCAAGGTTTATTTTATAGAAGATAGGAGAGGAGAGAGGAGTTGTTGATGAAGGTTTGCTTCTGGAGGAAGGAAAGTAAAAAAAACACTTGTCTAACAACCAGCAAAGGAGAGGAGAGGGGTCACTTCTAGAGGAAAGAAGGAAAGAACACTTATCGAACAATCAACAAAGGAGAGGAGAGTGGTCATGCCTTAGAGAAAAAGAATAGAGCTCAGCGGAGAGAATATGACTTGAGTGGAGAATCTTTTAGAAAGATAGTGTTGTCTGTCCTCATATGGTTGACGGTCTGAGTTATTAAAACATCATGGCTGACGTAGTTGACGTCATGGCTACCGTTTTTGAAGTGTTGTTAGGGTTCCATCATGTTTTCCAGGTTGAATTCCCTAATGAAGTTTAGGTATGGAGCTCTGGAGCTACTTGCTTAATTGGAGTTATAGGTTTGATTTAATGCAGCCCTGTAGGCTTTGGCTGACAGTGCTAAGCTTACTAATTTCTTATTCATGAGTAATTCTATCCTTCTTTTGTAATGTTGTAGTAAAGTAGTATGTTGAGTGGTAAAATTGAATGGAAAATATCTAGTGTCCATTTCTGTTGGCCAGTATATTTTTTCAGTATAGGATTCTCTTGCAAGTAGTTGTTAAGGTCTTCAAGTTTATCCCATGCCTAATTAGTTCCTTGGACAAAGACTTGCCAATGTTTGAGTTGGTTTGCTAGTGATGGTAATGCTTCCCATTCAATCTCTAGGCCAGACAAATAGTCTTCAAGTTTTTATTGAAAGCCATTGACTTCATTAATATCTATCTTGATCAAATGTCTAGCTGGTTTAAGTTTTAGTTCTATCCATTATGGAGGAAAACTACTAAAAGTATGGACTATAAATGTTTCTTCTTCCTCTAGGACTAGGGAAATAATGCTTCCGAGTTTCTTGGAAAATATATTTATTGAGTCTGGATCGTGTACCCATAGTTTGTTTAGAAGCTCATAATCCATTAACGTAAATGGAGTAATAAGCCTTCCTTTAAATGTCGGGGGAGTGTATGCCTCAAAGTCAATATTTGTTTTGCGGAATAAGTAAATTAGCTAGTATTTGTAACCATATTGTGCCGAGTCTACATAGGTTTTATTGAGCTTCTGCCATTTTATTTTAGAATTGAATTCCGTTTCATATATAATTGTCATCCCTTGGGGGGGGGGCTTCTGCGAAAGGCATTAAGGGCTTCACATAACTCCAAAAAAGTCTGAAATATAGATTTTTCAACCAAACTACGAACATAGAAAGAAATATCTTCTGGAATTGTGCATGAGAGTCCTAATAGTCTTGCTTTGGAAGCTCATTGTTCTTAGCTAGCCTTGGCTCTTTCTTTAAGTTGGATTAAAGTCAAGTAGTTGGGTCTGTGGATTTGGCCCAAAAGAGATAAGGTTATTTCTTCATTAAGTTTACTAGTAAGTGTTTGAGCATACGATTTATCTGCCTGAATAGTTCCATTTGACATTTGTTTTCTGTGTTTAGTAATGTACTGAGAAAAAAATTGGGGCCCAAAGAGTAGCTCAGCAAGAAGAAAATAGATTGATAAAAGCTTACTGATCCCGGCCTAGCTCACATGTAGCTCGGTCGACCAGCCTAGCGCCACATTAGGGTAGGTCAGGGCTAGGGGGTACGGATAGCTCGAAGTAGCTGGCTGGGCCCGGGGGCCCCGAGGCCCAGTTGGGTCGAATCACCCTACCGAGTGGGCTGTCAGATAGATCCCGACCCGATCCCCCTAGGAAACGCTGAGTGTCCGACCCCGTCCGCCACCCGAGATGCACACTTCATTAGCCCTCAGTGAGAGATACCGACTGTCGAGCCTGAGAACGCCCAAGCAACATCTGGTTGGCGCCCAAGCGGTAGTCTTCCTATGCCCTAACCACCCAACCCTGAGATAAGTCTGATTCGTCGAGCCCGAGCGGTCCTTAATCTGGGGAGTATCTTATTCCAGTCCAAGGGGTATTGGCCACATGGCCAGGTCTCACTCGGGATGGTCGGTCGGCGCTCCCGTTCGGGATTTGTCATCTTCCTAGTGAATACCCACTCCCTAACACCATCATGGCAAAATGGTGTGGTAGTCGATGTAGGTCTGACACCATTCGTGCCCAAATCACAAATATCTCGCTGGACAGTATGGTCCTGCCATACCCTGGCTCTTCGTACCACGGTAACCCTTACTTGTGTCAGACATGGGTAGGAAGTGTCAGCTCCCTCGGCTATATAAGGACCT
Source organism: Boesenbergia rotunda (assembly GCA_024364735.1). NCBI lineage: Eukaryota > Viridiplantae > Streptophyta > Magnoliopsida > Zingiberales > Zingiberaceae > Boesenbergia > Boesenbergia rotunda. The sequence goes on from JAGFNQ010001236.1 coordinate 350,572, forward strand.
CTGCACTCCTTCCGTAGGTACGTGCGCGATAGTTTTTTGGCCACTGTTCTATTGCTTTACTCTCTTCTACCGGAGATTGACTTGACCGTCGAAGGGCCTTGCCGGGGACTTTTCCCGGGGGTTGCTAACGGTAATTTCCTTGTAGATCGAAGCCAACATCAATAGTACTCGGGTCCGCTTCGCTCTTGGGAGTCCACCTCACTCTGTGACAGGATCACTTACAATAAGCTATAATAATGCAGCACTTGAAACCGTTCTCCTAAAGACAGCTTCAGGCACCTCCCCTTCAGAATAGGAAGTCCTGCAGATAGTTATTAACTGTAATGCATGATAATAATGGACTTAATGCGCGTGGTGGTCGTTACTAGCCTTCCTGAGAGGAGAACGGTTGTCGAACAACCATGGACCATTAAACGTAAGAGTAAGAGTGGCAGTTACGGGGAAGGGGAGGCGTGTGAAGGATAGACATAGAGTATATAAGGTATTTCGGCTCTCAGGTGAAGTCTCTCGGTCACTGTGAAAAAGAAACTCTGATACTTTTCTTTCATGTTTTCTCCTTACTAGAGAGATTTTTGACTTGAACATCGGAAAGGGTTTCACCGGAACTCCTTCAGGTGTATCCCCTTTACGCTCATGTTAATCTCGCAGGCGAAAGCGTTCTCCCCCGTCGTCACTCCAGGCTGCATTGTGGTGATTCACCATCCTCGTCGTCCACTTCCAAAATAGCTAAGTTGACTTCTTCCCAAGTTTGGTAGACTCTAATTTGTATTCCAAAAAAATGACATAGCAAGAGAATTTCTTGCCCATAGGTTTTTATATTGTTGTCAAAAAATAATTGGATAATACATTGATCACAATAATTTTGTAATCAAAACTTCTTGGTATTGTAGGGATATTCTAGATGTTATCAATTAGACAATTTTGTATAAGATCAAGTTTTTCTCTTAATGGGAAGTGGAAATGGTCCTCATATTACGTGAATTGCTATAAGTCTTTGTTGTCAAACCTCATGATTTTTGAGGCAAAAGGTTGTACCTTCTTTTATCTATTCATTCTTGAAATATCCATTTAAAGCTTAGTGAATAGTCTAGATAAAGTATTTACTAGAAAGTTATTTACTTCCTTAATACATTCCCAATGGATTTTTAATCCTTAGTTTATGACCGTGTTTGTAAAATTTAATCATCTTTTTGTACTTAGAGTTTTTCTTAATCCTTCTATTTTCTGGTTGTACTTCACAATTGCTTTATAGACAGTTTTAATGGTAATTTCTTGCTTATTGTAAATGAAAAACATGAATGCATCGAGACAATAAATTACTGCTAAGAGTTCATAATCTAAGGAAGTCAAATGCCCTTTCTCTTTGTATTTTCCTGAAGCGTATTTACATAAAGCTTCAGTAGTTTGAAGTTTTTCTAAATAATACTCCCTCATCCTAATACTTTTTCTTTACATAAAGCTTCTGTTTCTATATATTATCAAGTAATCTATGTCTAATGAAAGTGTTAAGACTGAAATACTTTTTAACATTTCTTTAATCTGTTTTACTAGTTCCATATCCTGCTGGTTAAAATATTTTTGCCATGTGTTTGACATCTTATTGTATAATGGTCCACTATTTTTCTATGTTTTTTAAATATTGTCGGGTGTAATTGAGAAGTCCTAAGAAAGATCTAATTGTCCTTGTGTCTTCTATCTTATCCAGGAAAGTCAAGAGTTTAGAGGTAATATGAGGTTAAAGTGAAAATTTTCCTAGTCTAATTTTTGCTCCTAGGAATTCTATATGTCTTGTAGCTAGTTCCATCTTTTTGAGGGATACTATAAGATCATGTTTTTCAAATAAGTTGAAGATCATATGGAGATGAGTGTAGTGCCCATCTTTTGTTTATGAGAAAACTAAAATGTCATCAATATATACACATGCAAATAAAGAGACATGTCTAAATATCATCCATTTTCTTTGGAAGGTTTGCGGTGCTATCTTAAGGCCAAATTGCATAACTAGCCATTCAAAGTGCCATTCTAGATAGGAAAAGGTTCTCCATTTTGTAGAATCAGGATGCATCTTTATTTGCTAAAATTCTGATTTCATATTGAATTTTGAGTTTTATATTTTGTTTAGAAGTTGATCTTTGTCAAGTATTTTATATTCATCTTCCTAATAATTATCATCAAATCTTTTATAGTTAAACTCCATCATGGGATGCCTATATTTTTGTTCAACTCCTTTATTGACTATAAAGGTCGGGCTTCTATGCTGGGAAGTGGATCTTTGGAGTGCTCCGAGAGCTAGTAATTCGGCTGATTTGCATAGTGCATTCTTCTATTTCCCAGTATTTGGATCTTTGGGATTTTATGGTAAGATCTGGGTTTGAATAACCCAGATCTTTACATTCTTCTGTAATGTAATCTTAATTACATTACAAGGTTGATTAGCCCTCACCAAATATAGTTTTATAGTATTGACATATTTTTTCTTTGGTTTAAATCGCCTGACATGTTTCTATTTGTTTAAATAAGGCTTCTTTTTGTTATTTTTTCTTAAATAGTAGGCCTTTTTAGGCTTGATTTTAGGTTTAGGTTGAATAGCTAGACAGGATGGCTTGGTTGGCCTTCTTCTCTATTTATACCTACGTTGGTTCAATCCGTATTATTGTGGAGTGTATATTTGACTATAGAAACTATATTGTTCATTTTAAAGTTATTTCTGTATTTGGCATATAAGTATATTTTCCCTTAAGTATGGAAATGATATATTAGATTCGAACTCCTATGTTATTATATTGGGGTGCTACTTACATATCTGTCCAGGCTTTGTAAATTTTTTTGCCTAAGTCTCCTAATAGTTTACTGAAAAGTCTTTCTCCTAATTTGAGATTACAATAATTTCCTGAGACTACAGTAAGTGCTAGGAAATCATTGCGGAAAGGCATGATTTAATTCCAATTGAATAGTTGAAGTTGTTCTAAGTCTTGCTTGTAGAGGATCAGATGCCGACTAGGGGGGGTAAATAGCTAAATTCCCCCAATTCATATTTCTCCCTACAAAGTTAGTATGCGTAGCGGAAATGAAAGAAACAATGAAATCAATGCTAACACAAAACCTTTATGTGGTTCAGAGATTCCTTGCTCCTACTCCATGGTATGTCTTTGAGGTGAACAAATTCTTGATCCTTCGGTGGATCAATCCCAGTAATCTCCGGCTAAAGCTTTCTCCTTCTCGGTGGAGAACAACCTCTCATAAAATTTTCTTCCTCTTTATAAGATGAAAGCTAGGGTTAGGAGGAAGAGAGTGAACTTGGAAGCTTGAGCACTTGAGCAATAGGATTTTTTATACAACACAGCTGACCCTTCTTAAGTCTCAAGCTCCTCTTTAAATAAAGGAGAGAGTTGTTAACAAAACATCTTAGCCCCGACACCAGTCGACTGGATCCAACCCTAGTCGACTGGTGCTTAGCCAACGACTATTTTTGAACAAACCAGTCGACTAGTACCCAGACCAGTCGATTGCTACATTCTGTTCGACCCAACAGAAAGATCAATCGACTGCCATCCAGGCCAGTCGACTGATGTTGTTGTTCTCACTTCACAGAAAGATCAGTTGACTGGTGTCCCTACCAGTCGACTACTCCTTTTACACACTCACTCTCATCCTCTCCGAAGTCGCCCTCTGAAGCCCTCTTCTTTTGACTCTCGTCCCTTGGATGCATACAAGCTCACAGCTCATCTCCATGTCATCCTTCGCGTATGTCTTGAAGTCCTCTTCCCTTGGCTCCACTCCGTTGCTCCTTGTCCAGCAATCCCTCGGATGCACCATCCTTCACCGATTCAAAGACCTGAGCACTCAGGATGAGATCTCCCATGTGTGTTCCACCAAGTCCTGCATGACTTAAAGACACATCAAGCCAATATGAAATTCTAACTTAAACTTATTGACACACTCATCAAAATCCATGATATATCCGATCAAACCTAGGTCGATTGCATCAACAATCTCTCTCTTTTTGATCTGTGACAATATATTTAAGTTAGACACAAAAATAGCAATTTGAAAATTAGAGGCATAGCATATTAAGAGGCATAAACATGCATTCTCCCCCTTAACCTATGTCTTATCACATGATTTTCAATTTTGCATAAACATGAATAAATAAGTTAAATTCTAACTTAAATCATTCAATTCTCCCCCTTTGACACCATCAAAAAGATTACACTAATCAATCCTAACCTATGACATCAAAGTAAAACAAGGATTTAAGTTATGAAAATAAGTAGAAATAAAAAATTTGGGGCACCAGTCGACTGAGACAGTTATCAGTTGACTGGCCTCAATGAGACTACCCTGCATTCTAATGAATAGTAAGATCAGTCGTCTGATGTCCCTACCGGTCGACTGACACATTTCTGATCCGAATTCAGACTTTTGAGTTGAATTTTAGAAATGCATAAAAAATTTAAGAAAATTCAAAAAATTATAAAATTTTGCAAACATATTTCTTGATCTATTCTTCAATAAGGAAAAATAAGTTTGCATGAAAAATCAAAATATTTTTGAATTCTTGACCAAAACTTAAAGCTTTAAAAACACTCATTTTTGTATCAATTTTAAAACCTAGTTTTGCACTTCTATGTTTTTCAAATAAATACATCAATAATTAAAACATTGAATTGTCTTCAAAACATTTGAAATATCCAACTATGATTTATGGACAAAATGTCCATTAATTAAATATTTATTTTTCCCATAGTTGGTCTATTATTACAAAAATGATACATTTAATAACTCACCAAAATGTCATAAGCACAAGTGAATTATTTGTATCATCTTAACATTTCATATACATAAATAAAATCATGAATCAAGTCATTATGAGATAAAATAAAGGTAATCTCTACTTAGCCAATTTGATAATAGATGTATTTAGGCTAAGCACTCCCCCTTAAGGTCTCAAGTCAACCATTTACAAAAACTTGAATTTTAGTGTTCATGGTTGACTAACCCAAAATCCTTTAACCCTTGAGGATTGACTTTGGCACCCAATAGAGATCCTTCCTAATTGAGTTAACCAAATATTCCTTGGCAATCCATTTTCTATCTAAGGTCTTAGTTTTTTATTGACTCCTAGCAAGCAAGCAATGGTAGACTTTTTCATTATTTGTTTGATTATATCCTAGCCCGGTTTTCTTGAAGCTTGCTCTTTGACTCCTAATAATCATATCTAAAGTATTGGAGCCAACTTCAAATTTCCTAATGGCCTTAGTAAGGTCATCTACCTTTTCCTTTAATTCTCTATTTTCCTCTTCTAAACATGAATCATTTAGGCTAGAAGAAGAGGAAGCATGCATGTCATTTTTCATGGATTCTAATTTTTCTTTAAGCATGCAAATATCATTTTTCATTCATTTTATTTTCTTTCTAGCCTTGAATAGATCATTATTAGTGCTAGAAATTATTTTAACTAAAGTGGTAGTGGGTAGATTGTATACCTCACTTACCGAAACATCCGAATCCGAAGTTGAGTTTCCCCCTTTATTTGAGTTTCCTTCATCTTCACTTGAGCTCATTCCTTCTTTAACTTCGGATGATGTGGAGGTTATATCTTCAATTCCCATGAAGGCAAAGTGGGACACATGATGTTCCTCTTCTTCCAATGATGATGAGTCATTCCATGTTGCCTTTAAGTTTTAGACTTTCTTCCCCTTTTCTTTTACTTTCTTCTTTTCTTCCTTATTTTTCCCTTCCTTTTTCTTCAAAAGAGGACATTCATTTCTCATATGTTCTTCTCCTTGACAATTATAGCAAATGTTCTTCCTTGGTCGACTTTTACTTCATGAGCTATTTCTATCACGAGACTTAATAAATAAAAATGTTTAAAGGTCCTTCTCATTTTTCTTACCATATACGTCTCCTCATCACTATCCATATTGGAGCCATTGGATTCTTCCGAATCGAATGATGAGGTCTTCTTCTTCTTACCTTTTTCCTTGTTTGCCACAAGGGCTACTCCTCTTGGTTTGTAGACTTCTTCATTCGCTCCTCCAATCCGAGTTTCATGGAGCTTTATGGTTGAGAATAATTCATCTAGAGAACTTTTCTCTAGATCCTTAGATATGTAATATGAGTCTGCCATTGAGCTCTAATTTGTGGTTCTTGGGAAAGCATTGATGACTTTCATCAATATGTCTCGGTTGGAGAGTTGCTCACCTACACTTGTTAATCCGTTAAAAATTTCCTTAATTCTAGAATGTAAGCTAGATACCTTCTCTCCTTTGTCAAACTTGATGTTGTTGAGTTGTGATCGGAGAAGGTCTCCTTTTGTCAATTTTGCTTCCGATGTGCCCTTATGAAGCTCTACTAGCTTATCACATAAATCCTTGGCACTTGTGTAGCTCCCAATCCTTGTTACCTCTTGTCGGGGAAGCTCATTTAGTAAATGATGCAAGACTTTTGAATTTGCTAGATAATCATCCCTTTAATTCTTGCTCCATCTTATCTTCTTAAGTGACTTATTCTCTTGATCCCTAGGCATTTCAAAACTGTTTTCCATAATCAACATTATATCAAAATTAATATCAAAGAATATCTTCATCCTTTTCTTCCACCAAGAGAATTCTTCTTCGAATTTTCGTGGTTGGATGTGCGAGCCGACCATTTCGATGAGAGTTTGCTCTTCTCGACGGTTAATCCATTAAAGGGCGACCTTGTGCTCTGATACCACTTGTAGAGGATTGGATGCCGGCTAGGGGGGGTGACTAGCTAGATTCCCCCAATTCGTATTTCTTCCTACAAAGTTAGTATGCATAGCAGAAATGAAAGAAATAATGAAATCAATGCTAACACAAAATCTTTACCTGGTTCGGAGATTGCTTGTCCCTACTCCACGGCGTATCCTTGAGGTGGACAAACCCTTGATCCTTCGGTGGATCAATCCTCGACAATCTTCGACTAAAGCTTTCTCCTTCTCGGTAGAGAACAACCTCTCACAAATTTCTCTTCCTCTTTACAAGATGAAAGCTAAGGTTAGGAGGAAGAGAGTAAACTTGGAAGCTTGAGCACTTGAGCAATATGATTTTTCACACAACACAGCTAACCCTTCTCAAGTTTCAAGCTTTTCTTTAAATAAAGAAGATAGCTGTTAACAAAACAACTCAGCCTCGACATCAGTCGATTAGCTCCAACCCCAGTCGACTGGTGCTTAGCCAATGACTTTTTTTCGAACAAACCAGTCGACTGGTGCCCATACTAGTTGACTGCTATATTCTGTTCGACCCAACAGAAAGATCAATTTTTTTATTGTTTCTCAAATTCTACAAGTTTGCTTAATTTTAATTTGTCATTTCTAAGGGCATGTATAAGAATTCATCTAAATCATTAAAAAAATTACGTTGTGTTTCTTGTTGAAATATACAATTCATGTTTATTTTTGATTTACAAAGGGTATCCAGGCTTGCGCCTGACTAATCCGCTTGGCTGATCGGCCTTGTCCCACAGCCTTCAACGAGAGTCCCTACCGGTCAACGAGGGTAGATCGCAGGATGGAGACATGTGGTGACTTCACCATTGATGATATCGGTACCCGATGGCCCGACCACGCAGTAGCCTGTGGCGATTTCTTCCGTCAGCATACTGCGCGCTCTACCAGGGGGGAATCGAACCCGGAAAGTAAGGGATCGCCCAAGTGAGCCATTACCAATCGTGTCATGCCCGCGGGGGCTACAATTCATTTTACTTGTATGCTATAGTAATAGTTGATTTGCAGCTTGAAGGTGTTTTTTACCTAATTATTGCATGATGTTCAGATTATCTTTAATTAAAGTATCTTCTTCACTATAAAATTTTACTATTAAGTCTCCATTTCTATTATTGTACATTATTGATTTTATCGGTTATAAAGTTTGAGGTTGTGTATCCAAAGTTATAGTCAATTCTAGTCCTACTAGGGGTTCGAACAAAAATCTTTTGTTTGAGGAAGTAAATTCCTCATGAAGAGCTTCAATGATATCATTAATTTATATTTTAAAAATATTATTAATCTGAGCAATTATTTTTCGTAAGAAATTAAAATCAATTTGTATGTTATCTTTCTTAAAATCATCGTAACCTTTTGCCTTGATTATGATCTTTATATGTTTAACAAAATTTTGAATTGTCACATTAAAGTCGGGACAAAAATATATTATCATGTTATTATTTATATTGACTTCAATAAGTCTGATAATTATCTTTTTTTTTTTGTTTGAGAATCTAGAATCATATGAGACAAGTAACAATTTGCCTCCTATCCTCTTCCTAATTAAACCTCTAAGACCAAATATGATGAGCCCTAAATGTATACCAAATTTTTTTATTTTGAAATTATTTTATGCTTAATGAATTATATATATAATGTGAAAAAAAAATGATTATATATATATATATATAGAGAGAGAGAGAGAGAGAGATATGTGTTAGCCTTCACACTCCTTTTGTGCACGACAGTGGCCACTAAATGGGATTCCGGGCACCCCGAGTCAATTTTAAGGACTCGAGATTTTCAGAATCCCACTCAGTCACCACCATCACACGCAAACGGAGTGTTCAAGCTTTTATATATATATATATATATGGATTTGCTATCCTACGGACCGCGTGCGTGACCATGCCTGATCGGTCATCTACATCGACGGGTTCACCAGTACGCCGACGGGTTCACCACTGCCCCTACGGTTCACCGCGCCGACGGATTCATCGCTACCTCTAGGGTTCACCGCACCCCCTAGGGTTATAGTTTTGTTTGGGGGCGGCGGCCGAAGGCCGCCGATAGACACGGAGCGCAGCGCCAATGTGATCGATCAGGAAAGAACTAATCGGTCATGCACCCCTGTCGCGTATGAGATCCGCATCATGCGATCCACAAGAGAGCAGAACTATATATATATATATATATATATATTATATATATATATATATATATATATATATATATATATATATATATATAGGTGATGGAGGTATGATACGGTAGAAGATATGATTTCTATACAATTTAATTTATTTCTATTTCATAATATATATATATATATATATATATATATATATATATATATATACCTTATACCTCAGCACCTAGTATAATTTTTTTTTTTGCTTAGTGATATGGAAAGATCGGATAGATTCTGATTTGGGTAAATTTAAGAAAACTCCGCAATATCAAACTCAACTTTGCATGTACTCCCCAACCAAAAATTTCTTTGCATGCACTCCCTGATGGGATTGACAAGACAGTTTTGTGTGTTATTTTTTTTATCAGTATAAAAGAGTAAAAATTCAGTATAAATCGTAAAGATTTGGGTATAAATTGTTTGAGATTGAGTACTAATTTAAGAAATTTGAGTATTATTTGAAAAAATTTGAGTATACATTGTTTCAGTATATAGTAAAAAATTTCAGTATACATTATCAAAATTTAAGTATGAATTGATTTAAATTGAGTATTATTTGAAAAAAATTGAGTATAAAATTTAGAAATTTGAGTATGTGAGGTTGCATCCACCACATCAAGATTTTCACATGAGGAGTCACCGAAATTTTATACTTAAATTTCTTAAATTAGTACTCAATCTCAAACAATTTATACTCAAATCTTTATAATATATATTGAGTTTTCACTCTTTTATACTCACCACATTAAGATTTTCACATGGGGGTCACCGAAACTTTGTACTCAAATTTCTTAAATTAGTACTCAATCTCAAACAATTTATACTCAAATTTTTATAATGTATACTGAATTTTCACTCTTTTATATTCAATCCATCAGGGAGTGAATGCAAAGAATTTATTAAGTAGGGAGTGCATGCAAAGGCCAGTTTGAAATTGGGGAGTTTTCTCCAATTAACACTTCTGAGATTTTAAGAATTATGAGTTCTTAATTATAATAGCAATTAAAATTATATTTTCTTTCATCTCCAGGTTGAGAAAAATAATAAATAGGTAGATTACAATAATGAAGATCAAAATAGTTGGGACGCCCACATGTCCGTTCATTGGTATCGGAGAGTAGGCGTGGAAGATCTACAATCTTAAGGATCTTGCATTCGATGACAAAAGGTAAAATGTTCGTCCTCAACATTCCGCCAGTATGTCCCAGGATTAATACGGAGGAAATAAATTACGATGACTGAGAAGGTAAGAAGATGAGTCGGGGTTATATTCAATATCACCAATCTTGTCACGTTATTTTTTTTATATACTTATTAATATTATAATATAGATATTGTAAGATAGAAATTTTGAAGAAAATTGCTAAAATATGGGATACAACTTAAGCTTTCGGGGTCTATGCAACCAACAAAGGTTGCATACAAAAATGTACTCTTCTCCGAAATCTTATATTGATGAGAGTTTAGTACATCATATTGCGCTCAAATGCAAACCGTGGTAAGTATGAAAAGTGAAAACTAACTTATGGAAAATGTAACTCTAATAATGACTTGAAAAATTAAGGTAAAGGAGAGGTTCTTTTAGTGCTTTATAGTTAGCAAAATATTATGAAAAGACTTAAGAGTGGGGGTGGAGTTGAGCCACATTTGTTAATTAAATAAAATTTAGTTGAGAAAGCACAAAAAAGTTCTTCCCTATTGATCAAAGTACGTAATTATTAAGTTCATGATGTCCTAAGTATTTCCCCCACATGGAATGCACGTTCGTTCTTAAACAAATTCTCAAAAGCAACTAATTCTTCTAAAATCGATACCGAATAAAATTATTTCTTTTTTTAAAGTAAAAAATAGAAAGTGGATTGCGGTTGACTTCTCTTGCATGTGTTTGCTTGATTGTTACCTTGCATTCTAAACTAAGTGCAACCGACAAACTCTTATCTTATCTTATAAAGAACAATATATCATTACCCGTGACAATGATATAACAGTTAAATTCCCTAATAAATAAATAAGACATTTAATATTTGAATTCTAATTGCGATGTACTATAGGAATTTTTCTCCAATGAAAAGTAGACTTTAATGCTAGCTATCTGAATGGGGTATCTGCGGGTGCTTTTCGATTTATTTTGATGATCGATAAAAAATTTTCATAAATAAGATTGGTCATCTAAGAATTAATTGATTCGAAAAGATCAGTAACTTATGCAAACTAAAAAATATATAAAGCATAATAAAGGAATTCCCTTTTAGGAATGCAAATTAAAAAAACAATATAACATTGTAAAGGAATTTTCTTTTTAGGAATTTAGATAATAGAGGTTGGTTAGGGTTCTTATTAGCAAAAGTGACCTAACTTTCAAGATTAGTCGGCTCTATCTCCAAAATTAGTCGGACTATCAAAAAAACAAGTGTGACAACTTCCACCTATGAGAATTAGGAATGTTGATTAGCCTAAGACTCTCATTAACATGGAGAAAAAGTCCATTCAACTCTTCATGGTTATTCTTGTAAACAAGATTTGCTCTTTATTTTTCCGTTGGATAAATCTAACGCATAGTCTATGCGGAGTAATAGAGTATGGTGTTTTGAGAGATTATAATTTTTAACTTAAATTGAATCATTTGACGTATAATATATGAAATTGAATCTCGTTCATAAATTTATAATTAAATATCGGACATAATGTGTCTTAAAAAAATCATTTAAAGTCTTTTTAATGGTTCCAAAATTTTTTAATCTTTTTAAAAATTATTTTCGTCTTATGTTTTTAAGATTATTTAAATTATTTGTTTAGTTTTTTTTTATAATTTAAGTATCTAACTCTTCAAATCGATTAATCATGAAAATGACTATCTAGTCTTACAAAAATTTCTCACTGATCACCAAAATAAATCGAGAAGTGTTAATGATGATTCATCCAAATTGCATTCTTAAGTCTGCTACTTATCCAAAAAAAAAAAACCCTATTGCAATTGAAATTCAAACTTCAAATCTCTTAGTTATTCATTGAAAAGTCTAATCATTAGATCATTGCCTTGGGTGAATCGTTAATTATTTATTTAGTAAATATGATGAATCAGACAGCAGACAAATTGAGCCTGGGTGACCGGTCCGGCCCCACGGAAGTTCCCACCGGTCACCAGAGTAAATCGGAAAGTACTCGTGGTGGCCAGTCTAGATGCCCAACGTTCTAGGGTTCGCGTTCTATTTGGAAAAAAATTCTTGCAAAATGCGCCGTAGTTGGGGATCGAACTACGGATGCCTGAGTTAACTACCGCTAATTATTTATTTAGTGAATATCAGGGAAGATGTTTTTGATCAACATCGAAGTGAAGATTTAATAGTTTCCGCTGCAGGAATATTGAATAGCTATCTATCCCTCTGATTGAACTCTAAGCAGTGGCGGGGCAGAGTTGACGAAGAGCAATGGAATTCAGAATTAACCCAATCACGTTTCTCACAATCTTTGTATCTTAACTGACGCCTTGCTTGAAGCATATGAATCGATTGCGTTTCTCGACTGCTAAATTTTATTATATTTACTTGTATAATTATTGCGTCCGTTGAAAATTATTTCTGCTGTCACTGTCCTCCTGTCGATGTCTACCTCTCGTCGTCTTCTTCAAATAACATAAAGTCGTTTTTGAAACTTCAACTCATGGCACCAAATTTCTGGTCAAATTCACACTCCCCTTCTTTGTCCTCTTTCTTCTTCGATCTTCCATAAATCTTTAGTCTTGATTTGTAGGGGAAGAAGAAGAAGAAGGAGGAGAAGAAGATCATGGGTGGCCGAAAGGATCTGTCTCTGTTCCTGCTCCTTGTTCCGGTGAGTTTAATCGCCGCCGCCTGGAACTCCGGCATGGCGGCGGAAGGCAAACCTCGGAGAATTCTCTTGGACACTGACATGGACACCGACGATATCTTCGCCCTCCTCTATCTCCTGAAGCAGAACCGATCGCACTTCGACCTCAAGGTTAATCACTTCCATCACCTTTTGTACTTCACTACCTCCGTGGAAAGTGATCGATGCCGTCGGACTGTTCCAGGCAGTTACGATCAATGCAAATGCTTGGACTGATGCCGGTCACGCTGTGAATCACCTCTACGACATTCTTTACATGATGAACCGCGACGAAATTCCGGTGGGAGTCGGCGGCGACGGAGGAATCCTCGACGACGGCACCATACTTCCCGATGTCGGCGGCTATCATCCTCTAATCGAGCAGGTATCGAACACCCAGCATTGTGCGGCTGCTGCATAAACTTAGCCCCTTTCCTTACTTTGCAGGGCACGTCGACTGCCAGCTACTGCCGGTACCGGCAAGCCATTCCGATAGGCTCCGGCGGACGGCTAGACGCCGACAGTAACTTCGGCTTCAGGAGGAGCTTTCTCCCTCAGGTTTCTGTAAATTCCTCAAACTGATATCGTCTAAATCGGACAAGAATTGAAGAGTGCTCACATTGCATGGCATCTTTTCAGGGGAAAAGGAGGTACGTCCCCCTGAAGCAGCCCACAGCTCAACAGGTGCTGGCCGAGACGATCTCCGCCGGGCCAACTACGTTGCTTGTGATCGGATCGCACACGAACATCGCGCTATTTCTGATGACCCATCCTCGCTTGAAGACCAACATCGAGCACATCTTCGTCATGGGCGGAGGTGTGAGGTCGAGCAACCCCACAGGATGCTGCCCTGTCAACGGAAGCTCTTCCTGCAAGCCGAGGCAGTGCGGCGATCATGGCAACTTGTTCACAGCGTACACCGGCAATCCCTACGCAGAGTACAACATTTTCGCCGATCCTTTTGCCGCGTACCAGGTATTTGTTCAATTGTTCTTGTTCTTGTGTGCTTGTGTGTTGAGGGTTTGAAGTAGTGCAGGTGTTCCATTCTGGGATTCCAGTAACCCTAGTGCCACTGGACGCGACCAACACTGTTCCTGTAAACAAGAACTTCTTCGATGAATTTGAACGCAGGCAAGGAACATTTGAGGCGCAATACTGCTTCGAGTCTCTGAAAATGACTCGCGATACGTGGTTCGATAGCCAGTACTACACAGTAAGCAGAAGATCCAGTTACTGCATGGAGTTTACAGTTGGTTTTCTAACGGTCATCAGGTGTCTGTCGTTTGTGACGCCATGAGCAGAGCTACTTCATGTGGGACTCGTTCACTTCGGGCGTGGCAGTATCGATCATGAGAAACGGCGACGATTATTATGGAGAAAATGAGTTCGCGGAGATGGAGTTCATCAACATGACGGTGGTCACTTCAAACAAGCCTTACGGCGTGCATGACGGCTCGAACCCCTTCTTCGATGGACGTAGCGTTCCGAAGTTCGATCTGCAGAAACTCGGAGTGCATAGTGGCCATGTTCAAACTGGAATCGACGATCCATTTTGCTTCCCTAAGGATGGAGGCAAAGGAAGATGTGAGGTAATTCGAGCTTCAATGAGAAGTACAACCCCTTCTTCTTCAGTGAATTCAATGAATTTCGTTGCAGGATGGATACACCAAGGAGTTAACTGGCCCTGAATCTGTTCGAGTACTGGTCGCGGAGAGAGCGAAACCTAACCGAGATGTTCATAGTCCACTGAACAGAGAGTTCTTCAAGAGCTTCTTGGATGTGAGTACTTCTCGTCATATATATATATATAAACTTCGATCATCAATTCATTTGCTCATGCAGGCTCTCAATTTCAACCACAATTCTGGTCGATTCAACTGGACGACGCAGTTTCCTTATTACAGAGAAACTCTGTATAAGCCGGATTTTGCAGGTCGAACCAGGGGAAGGTCTGTGGTATTCGACATGGACATGAGCGCCGGCGACTTTCTTGCCCTGTTCTATCTACTCAAGGCGCCTCGTGAGATGATCGACCTCAAGGGAATCTTAGTGAACGGCAATGGCTGGGCGAATGCTGCGACGATCGACATCATCTACGACGTTCTTCACATGATGGGCCGCGATGACATTCCGGTCGGTCTGGGAAATGTCACTGCTCTCGGGACGCCCAGCCTCGGCTGCAAGTTTGCGCAGGCCATCCCACACGGCAGCGGCGGATTCATCGACTCCGACACACTGTTCGGACTTGCTCGTACATTGCCCAGGAGTCCCCGGAGGTACACGGCTGAAAACTCCGTCGAGTTTGGAGCACCGAGAGACACCGATCGACCTTCGCTCCGGCAGCCTTCAGCTCTGGAAGTCTGGCAGTCCATTTCAGAAGCATCGAGTCCGAGGAACAAGATCCGTGTGCTGACGAATGGACCTCTCACCAACTTAGCCAGCATCATTGCATGGGACAGAAATGCAGCTAAACTCATAGAGGTTAGACTTAGATTGACAAATTATGCTGTAGATTGCATATGCTCAAATCATTGATGGTCTTGCAGCATGTCTATATTGTCGGAGGACAAGTCAGTAGTGGTGTGAAGAACAAGACTGGAAATGTCTTCACTGTGCCCGCAAACAAATTTGCAGAGTTCAACATGTTTCTCGATTCTTCAGCAGCAAAGCAGGTGTTCAGGTCCGACCTTTCGATCACTCTTCTTCCTCTCAGCACTCAGAGCAAAGTGGCTTCCTTTAAGAGGATCCTGGAAAGATTAAGACTTGCAGAAAGGACTCCTGAATCCAATTTCGTGCGTCGGTTGCTATCGTTGCTCCAAAAATTACAACAGGATGAATCCAAACTTTACCATCATGTGGTACTTTTTTCTTCTTCTTCTTCCCGATCATTTAGAACATGATCATTAATTGTTCTGATGCTCAGATATTGCATTTTCTGTTCTACGTACAGGACATGTTTTTGGGGGAACTCCTTGGGGCTGTTTTCTTGGTCGATCAGTCCAAGCTAAATCCAGTGATAGAAACAAAGCCTATTGCCGTCTTAACCGGAAGCATGAGTGAGGACGGGCAGATTACAGTCGACGAGAGACAAGGCAAGCCAGTTGACATAGTAGATGATCTCGACAGCGAAGCATACTACAATGCGTTTGCGAGTTTATTGGGTGACAAGAAGCAGTCTGCAGTCATTGGGAGCTATGAGGAGCAGAAGAAGTTGTGGAGCACCCCTCAATGAAGCAGTGATGCTGCTGTTTTTTTTTCTGAATTCCAACTTAATTGTACAAGAGATCTTCATAGTTATTTATCTCTGAAGATAATTACTCATTTCCTTACCTGTAAAACAGACAATAATTCAATGAATTATATATATAATCCCAATGCTGCCAAAAGAACAATAAATCAACATGAATCACCCTTACAAATCGCACATAGTAAACACTTTTATATACACAAACGCCTACCGAGAGATCATCTCTGGGAAGGGCAGCAAATCTTTTCTATGAATTAAAGTACAAATGAACATAATATACAGTAACCGTGGAAAGAAAGGTGGGTGTATATTTTCAGCTTCAATCTCTCTCCACTGCACTAAATTCAGCATTTCTTAATCAGCTGGTCTCACTTATATAAACAGTGTTCACCTTTGGTTGCCAGATCAAATCAAATAGAAAGAGAACGATTGTAGTGTAAGTACATTTGGCGTAGTCCGAAAATAAAACTTCAAAAAAGATGATGAAGACAACACCACAATCATAGAAGGTGAATGTGTGATGTGATTAACCTGCTCCATATCATGAGAAATAAACGATCAGCCAAGAGAAAGAAAAGTAAATAAAGCAATATGATGAGCCCAGGGATCTATAGTAGAACCTTCTTCGCAGAAGGGAAAAACACCTCCCAGCATGTCGTCGTCGTCGTCTCCATCCTCAGGCTTTTCTCTCTCACAGTGGCTGCTGTTGCTGTCTGCATCAACAGCTTCAGTTAACTCACGGCAGTCATCGAGCTCTGATACTTTACAATAGCCTTCGTCAAAACATTGGGCAATTTCAACTAAATTGTGGGAATTAGAACGCTCGGCATGATCTGTGTAGCTGCTGGCGGTGTACGACTTTGGTACTTTACCACCGTCATTGGCAGCCAGTCTACCATTACATGACAAACTATTTGATCTTGCTAACACCCCATTAATTATACAGTCATCCACAATAGGGTAGCTTTGACTGTAGTTTGCATGCAGTTGCATGTAATCTTTGGAGTACCTACTTGGCACTGTATTTGGTTTAGTTTCTGATAATGCAGCAATACCATTGCTGATAATTGAAGATGAATCATGACCAGATTCACTTGGCATAGCCTTCTCCATCGAGGGTAATATAACTGGTTTACCAGACGCTGTGTCATTAAAATCAAGTAAACCATCTGTGGGTCTGGTCCCTGGTAACGACAGGTTGCAATGAATTTCAGATGATCGCATTTCATAAAAGAATTACATTAAATTGAGAAGTTCTACTTACCAAAATCTGACCGAGAGACAAAAGATGATGTATTAAATCTACGATTAGCTGTAATCTTGGTGAACTCATCTTTACCTTGGGAAACTGCCGCTGAAGAAGTTCCATAAACAACACCAACTCTGCAAGAATTGGTGACCATATCGGTTAGATTTTGCATAGTCAAATTCAGTTACTGTTCTTCTTATTATGAATTGATATTTCAGATTTTTGAATGATCTGAACTGAACCAAGTTTAATCACAATCAAGTGTGTGTGTGTGTAACGCCGAGCAGAATAACGATTATTATTTAGAGAGGAATGGTAGAAAAGATGAGAAACAATAAATCAACAAACAAAGAGAAGCCGTCATCTCTAGGTTTAACCGAATAAAATTTGATGCAAAATAAAAGATAATCCCCTAATATCAATTGTTTAAATAGACCCAAAACCCTAAGAGGCACAAAGACAAAAATAACCCTAAGGAAAGAATCTTAACAAAAAAAGGAAAGAATCATCAGAGCCTCCGAGAAAGTCTTAAACGGTGTTTTTAGGCTTGAGATTGGGCTGTTACGGGTTCCACCTAGTGATCAATTGTAGATCTCTGAACGAGTTTTGATTTGAGTGGTTAAAGGTCACGTGGTTCAACCCAAGTCAAAAGTTATGGCCTGTCGAAACTCAGATCCTCTTGCATCACTTACCAACTCCAAGGAGAGTCAAGCCTATGATCATCACTAAGGTCAAGCTTCATTAATAATGAAAACTTAGCTAAATTTTGAGTTCATAACATGTCAAAATATTTTAAGAGATTTTTCACCTCTTTCTCATCCTAACACCACAAAAATTTGCAAGTTCTTCCTAGCTAGATAAGATGAGTGAAAATTGTTAACATCGGGAGAAAATTAATGAGTAGAGCATACAAATTTCTTCCTTTTTCTATCACCATAAAAACACAATACAAAAGTTTGCAATTTCTCTTCTATTTCAATTATGACAACTAAAGGTTGATGTGGCAATGCCAAGAGAACTGGTAAAATCTTATTGATAAGTTTTCGGCAATCTTCTTTAAACTTGAACCTATGAAAATTGAGAAATTACACCATAGACTTTTATCCTTAAGTTCCTGCTAAAATGCGCAAACAAAAACCCACCTAAAATAGTAGAGGCAGATATAATGAGAGAACACACATGTAAACTAAAAGAAAGTAGGCTACATCATTTTCTGGCTCTTTTCAGCAGCCAGAAATTTTGCTTTGAAAGAAATTGACAAATAGAAAAGAGAGATTAACAAAGGATATAGGAGACAATGAATGTCATGGCATGTATGTATTTCATCAACTTATGCAATCCTAGAAAGAATATGAGAGTTGCTCAAAAAACAAAGCGATTTTTACCGAGGAGTCTAAATAATTATTCAATATATGACAACTATCGTTCAAGATGCAGACCAAACAATTCTTCTAGCATCTCAAGAAGAAATGAAGAACATCCCTTGAATAGCACGTGGAGAAGATTAACTGAGGCCCAGAAAACAAGGCTGTGGAACAAGTTCAAGAAACCTAAAAAAGGGGGAAAAACAATGAATTTGAGAAGACTAGTCTCTATCATCTTACTAAGCACAACCACAATTTCCACACGTGTCAACCTTTCAGGTGCTTTTTTACTAAATGAGAAAGAAATATAGGACAAAATTAGAGAACAAAATGAAATGAAGGCATTAACGAAGAGAAAGAAATATAGAACTGAACTAGACCTCTGAATCATCCAAAAAATTCAATTCAAAATAATCATATCAACTTTACATTAAATCATTCAATCAATATAGTCCATTGATGAACAAGGATAAATTTAATAGGGTATGCCAAAATGATGAAATGTATTTCTAGTCCCACTTCCTGCCATTAGCTAGCTATTAGAACTTGATTAACTAAATGTGTTTAAATTAAACAATACTTTAGAAAAACTTATTTCCTTAAGATTCTTACAAAAGTGGTAAGTATTCATCGTCACAAAATAACTCTTTTAGTGTGGCATTGGCAAGTGAGAAGATGATCAATATGTTAATGAGATGAATTTGTAACAGCAAGCCATTTCAGATTTCTAGACCTCCAACCCCAGTAGCAAGTTCTACCAGAGTGGTATGTATTTGTTAGCGAGCCCAAGGGAAAAGTGGGTTTTTAAAGTTAGCAAGGCTGCAGGATTTCAGGCCAAGGCAGAAGTGGAAGAGTACCTGTCAGTTCCTTCTGATTGGAAGCTGCAGAATTGCTCAAAAACAGGAAGCAAATCCTTTCTCTTCACTTCCACCTCGTCAAAATGTAATTTTTCAATCTCAATCTCTCCACCAGTAAGATCTGTTGCAGAAACTTCACCAGCTCCCAATGTAGTTAATATGCAAAAGCAAATCTATGATGCAAATTAAACATAAATTATTTGTCAAATCGAAGAAACAGGTAAGTCCTTGGTGAATTTCTCAGTGACTGAATAGCTGTACCTTTGATTTCTGCCATATTGGAATCTTTCCTGAGTTAATCTGCACTTCAGCATTTGAGAGGAACCAGTTGGATCTTTCACTTCTAACTGATTCTGCCCCAGCTGCACCACTGGCAGTAGACATGGCATATAATGTTTCAGTATCTTCAAAATCTCCAGAATCCATGACTTTCTCACTAATTTGCTGACTGTGCAACATAACTCTGGAAATATTTTCCTCCCTTTCAGGCCAATTTGACCTTCTACAAACATCCCACCATTGAACTGGCTCAGAGTTTACACGTAATTCTTCATCTTGAACTTGCAATAGAGGAGCAGGTATAGCTTTCAAGCTGCTATCAGTGGATTCCACTAAGGAAGATGGAAGAAGTTCATGTTGTATGACATAACCTGATGGGGAGTACAGCAGGATATTTTCCAAGGACTTTGCCTTGGAAGTACCTGTTATAGAGTCATGGTTCAGAGAATTATGGAACACAGCAGCAATGGCACCTGATGGTGCAGAAGCCTTCCCCACGGCAGAAGTAGCAACATTGCTTACAGTGTTTAGCCAACCAGAATTAAAATTTTTTATTCTACTAATTACAGAATATGTGATTGGAGATGGAGGTGCATGTAACTGTTGGTGGATCATGCAACATGAAGCTGACCACCAGGGTGACGTTATATTAGGAGTAAGAATTGGGCCTTCACCATTTATAGTTTGTGGTTGAAGGCTAGCATCACCACCAAAGGGTGATAGAACATATATGTGGCTAGTGCCTCTTGATGAAACAACTGAAATCCACTGACTGTAATGACTAAAAGATATATCCTGTATGATCTGTTAAAAGAAGCACCAAAAAAAAAAAATCAATATAAGGCACCATTTTGTATGCATAATAATCAGGGTAAAAAAGAGATTCAGATTCATACAGCTGCTGTTAGCCCACGATATAGCTTGTAAAGATGAACATGTGATGATGTCCAATTAAAACGTCCTGGGTTAGCACCATTCTGTACACGAGTTGGGATAATTCGGAAAATATTTACATTGTGCCCATGTATTGACGCTGTGACCAATAGGGTACCACTAGGGTCGAAACACAGAGCAGATATTGGACTGCTATGAGCCCTAAACTGTGAAATGACTTCCTTTGAAACGAAGTCCTTAATGACAACCTGAAAAAGATTAACAATTATCAATCACCCAGGAAAATATTATGTACATATGATATCAGATCAGCCAATCACTGGTAACGAGTATATATATCCATCAATATGACAGTATTAAAAAACCAATGTCTGGATGATATAAACACACCATTCCTACGTTATCAGGTTCATTTGGGTGTCCATATTCTGCAACCTTCCAGATCTCCGGCCTGCACTTGATGACAAAGGAGAATTAGAACCATCAGGAAGTAGTTCATGACAATACTTTGACAGAGTTTTGTAACCCATATCTCCAAGATTGATAATTCCAACAGCCAATGTTTTTACTAGATTCCATAGCATAACGAGCAACCAGGTTTCCACTGCTAGGAGATGTTGATGGGCTTACACCTGGAGAGGGAGTAAGGTTTTGTGGACTTAGGTGACCTGCATTTGATATGAGAGGATTATTGGAAGCATAAGCTAACCACCTAGGACCAACAGCCATCGGACCCCAACCAATATTAACACCAGCTGCTCCTTGTAACGGATAAGTTAGAACACTGAACTTGCTCTCAAGTGTAACAGCATCAAAGCAGTATATCTGCCAAAAGATTTTAATTAATCAGGAAGAATTCCTATAAATCTCAAAAATTACCAAATTATCCAAGAAAAATTAAATATTATTATTACTTGAGCAGCAAGTGCGACAGCAACGATTCGCGGGCTGCATCGAACAATATATACAGCAGAGCGGAATCTCAGAACATGAATATAATTGTGAGACTTAAGTGAGTAGAACCGAACAACAGTAGGAGTAGAGATACAGCTTCCTGCCTGAGGTTCACTACTACTCTCTCTTATCAAAGCACTCAAACGGCCACCTTGAACTACACCTGAGCCATTGGTCTCATCACTAGCAACAACCAAGAGCATAGGATGTGATGCCCTGAACCCTTCGGTAGCTTCAGAACTGACTGGTGTGGGCTGCATCTGTAAAAAAGTAACTGGGCCATCACGCTTAGAAACCAGTTCACAAACACTAGAGGCATCATCAACATCAAGCACTTGAAATCCATTCGAATAACCAAGAAGTAGAACACACTTAAAGGAAGATAGACCAAGCTCCAGCTTATCAAAGCCAGCCCATAATACCTGTAAGATCAAAAGAAAATGCAACAAACTCAGACTGTTAGACTTAGAAGCACAACAGATAAAGTTACATGGACCGCTTGGGATAAACACAAAACATGCAAGAGAAGAAAGAAGCCTCATAGAAGAAGAAATGTGTTTATTCCAATCATGACCTTGCTACCATAAGAGTATACACCTCAAAGAATACTTCATGCAGAAAAAAATGAATTATCAATATTTTAGAAAAGTACATTAATTCTGTGTTAGAATAAAATTCTTAAGAATCATAATTCCAATTCCAATATTCAAACCTTAAGTTCAATGTTCAAATTGAATTTTAAGTTATAATTCCTATTTGTAAGTTCAATGGAGGGATGAGAAACATGCAGCCAACCCAAAGAGTTGAGACCAT
>JAGFNQ010001236.1:376369-458290 GCA_024364735.1 Boesenbergia rotunda
TAAAATAAAAATAAACCATTCCATGGATCATTTTAATTTCCATAAAAGAATAAATTTCTATAAATTTATTTATATAAATTTCTTTATACAAATTTATTTATCCATAATTTATAAAACAAATCGCGCTAGATTTATTTTATTAATTAAACCAAATAAATTGGTTTTCCCCAATTGTGGCCGGCCAAACCAAAGGGGTTGGCACCCTCTTTGGCCGGCCAAACCGAGCCGAACCCATCGCGAATTAAACTCATTTAATTCGCCCAATAAGCCTTCAAAAGACTTAGCCATTTTAAGCTTCCGTTGCGCCTCTGATTAACTCAGATTCGACTTATTTCTCTTGATCGGAAAATCCAATTTTCAACTCGTTTTAAATCCCTCGGATTACTCGTAGTGCGTGTGACTAAATAGGCTTTCGATTTATGTTGGCCGTCTATAATCAACTAATTATAGAACGATCATGAGTGGCACCTAGTAGTACATCATGACCCCCAATTAATCGAAAGATCAACGGTTGACCTCAGAAGTAATTCTGAAACCCTTCAGCAGCTCTAATGAATCGTGCCATTCCCTTCACCATCTTATACCCACTTGGTTCAGGACATGGTCTGTGTGTGTCAGTCCCCACTAGGCTGACTACGTCACACCTAGCCCAAGTAGTGTCTTTCTCGTCCTTTGGATTTCTAATTACTCTCATGTATTTAAGAGAGACTCATACTCTAAACATGATATGCTCTGGCCAGAGGCTTTGAGTAACAATCCGACGATAGGCCTGGGTATACATCTCCTCGCAAGGAGTGGTGAATCCTTTGTAGGCTGTTCAAACATCTTCGGGTACTTCGGCTTATACCCAATCATCCTGGGTCCACACCTCCTTAGAGATGCTTGCTTAAGATGTTAAAGTATAAGTCTCCATGACCAAGATGACTTGAACACCGCAAGTCAAAGGAACATCGCACTTAAGCTGCAGTAAGAACTTATATGTAGATTACCATATGAAGTTTTACAGCTAGTCACTCCAATGAACTAGTTCCCTTAACTAGCATCCATGTTTATCTCCGGACATCCCAATGTCACCAGCCAGTGAGAATCAGCCGATTAGAGAATAACCCATGCTAGTCTCAACAGAATTGATAGTGTCCGTTTTTATCAATTTATCGACTAGGGATATTTTCAATACTTCACAATTGCACATGTAGAGATAATCACTAGTTGTGATCCCATCACAAATTCTCTTATGCTGTGAATTGTATTGCGGACATTCAGTAGATGAGTTTAAGATCCCAATCAAATACACAAACATGTATACTCAAATAGTGAATTATCATTTATTAAAATAAATGTTTACAATCATAAGGCGATTGCCTTAGGACACTTCTCTCATATCACTAACAAACTCCCACTTGGCCTAATGCCAATCGCTACGGTATCCAATACCACAGGCTCTAACATGACCCTCAAACTTGCTTGAGGCAAGGCCTTAGTTAAAGGATCCGCTAAATTCCTTTCAGTGGGAATTTTCTCAATTTGTATATCATTCCTACTTATAATCTCTCTGATCGGATGATAGCGGTGAAGCACATGTTTGGATCGCTGATGAGACTTTGGTTCCTTTGCTTGTGCAATAGCTCCATTGTTGTCGCAGTAAACCGGCATGCTTCATCAATGGTTGGAACCTCACCAAGTTTTGAGACAAACTTCTTAATCCAGACTGCTTCCGTGGTAGAATTTGCTACGGTGTCTTGTTTCGAACTCTTCCAACTTATTGCGCCTCTATTCAAGATAAATACGTATCCAGACTGAGATTTGGAGTCACCCTTATCTGTCTGGAAACTGACATCTGCATACCAACGTATTACCATATCTCCTTCTCCATATATTAGGAACACATCTTTAGTTCTTCTTAAGTACTTAAGGATTGTTTTGACAGCCGCCCAATGATCCATTCCTGGATCAGACTGGTATCTGCTCGTGACGCTCAGAGCATACGATACATCGGGCCAAGTACATAGCATAACATACATGATAGATCCTATCGCGGATGCATAAGGAATCTTATTCATGCAAATCCTCTCGTCTTCTGTGCGCGGACACATAGACTTTGAAAGGTTGATCTCATGCCTGATGGGAAGGAAACCTTTCTTGGATTCCGACATGCTAAACCTTTTTAGCACTCGGTCTATATATGTAGACTGCGAAAGACCATGCAACCGTTTTGATCTATCTCTATAGATTCTAATCCCAAGGATATAGGTTGCTTCTCCCAGGTCTTTCATGGAGAAAGTTTTGGACAACCAAATTTTAACTGACTGTAAGACTGATATATCGTTTCCTATAAGTAATATCTCATCGACATATAATACTAGGAATACGACTGCACTCCCACTAACCTTCTTGTACACACAAGGTTCGTCTGAATTTTGTGAGAAATTAAACTCTTTGATTGTCTCATCAAAACGGATGTTCCAGCTCCTTGATGCTTGCTTCAGTCCATATATGGATCGTCGAAGCTTGCATACTATGGTTTTATCAACCGATGTGAAACCTTCAGGTTGTATCATGTATACATCCTCAAGCAGGTTTCCATTAAGGAAAGCTGTTTTCACATCCATTTGCCATATCTCATAATCATAATGAGCTGCTATGGCTAGGAGCATCCGAATGGATCTAAGCATAGCTACAGGCGAATAGGTTTCGTCATAATCAATTC
Source organism: Boesenbergia rotunda (assembly GCA_024364735.1). Taxonomy (NCBI): domain Eukaryota; kingdom Viridiplantae; phylum Streptophyta; class Magnoliopsida; order Zingiberales; family Zingiberaceae; genus Boesenbergia; species Boesenbergia rotunda. Next base: position 379,077 of record JAGFNQ010001236.1, read on the forward strand.
CTTGTTTCTGACGATATCCTTTTGCCACTAATCTAGCCTTAAAGGTAACAACATTACCTTCCATGTCGGTTTTCTTCTTGAAAACCCACTTGTACCCTATGGGCTTAATCCCTTTAGGTGGGTTAACCAAGTCCCATATTTGATTTTCGTACATGGAATCCATTTCTGACTTCATGGCTTCAAGCCATTTGTCACTTTCTGAACTTTTCAGAACATCTTCATAACTGATAGGTTCGTCATCGCTTATGAGTAACACGTCGTTCGATTCACTTATGAGAAATCCGTATCTCTCTGGAATATTGCGTGTCCTATCAGATCTACGAAGAGATGGTGTTGTTTTAGGTTCAACTGATAGCTCATCATTATGAGTTATTGGTTGTGGGTCTAGACTAGGTGTCTCTGTGATGTCTATTGGAGTTTCTTGAACTTCATCAAGTTCAATGCCACTCCCACTATTTTCTTGTAAAAGAAATTCTTTTTCCAGAAAGATAGCATGCCTTGAAACAAACACCTTTTGTTCCAAGGGATGATAGAATTGGTAACCCTTCGTTTCCTTAGGGTATCCAATAAATAGACATTTATCAGACTTAGCATCCAATTTGTCTGATATAGTCCGCTTCACATAAGCAGGACAACCCCATATCTTAAGGTGAGTTAAGTGAGGTTTCTTACTATTCCATGTCTCATATGGGGTACTAGAGACTACCTTGGTCGGGACTCTGTTTAGCAAGTAAACAGCTGTCTTAAGTGCATAGCCCCAAAAGGATTTTGGAAGAGTTGCATGATTCATCATCGACCTAACCATGTCCATCAAGGTTCGGTTGCGCCTCTCAGAAACACCATTATGCTGTGGTGTATATGGCGGAGTCCATTGGGACAATATCCCATTGTCCCTAAGATAATCTTGAAACTCTTGACTTAAGTATTCACCACCACGATCGGATCGAAGTATCTTAATACTTTTGCCAAGCTGTTTCTCTACTTCATTTCTGAACTCTTTGAATTTCTCAAAAGCTTCAAATTTGTGTTTCATCAAGAACACATACCCGAATCGTGAGTGATCATCGATAAAGGTGATGAAGTAGCTATAGCCTCCTTGTGCAAGAGTTGACATTGGTCCACATACATCAGTATGTATTAGACCAAGCAATTCTCCCACTGGATTACCTTTTCCAAAAAAGGGTAATTTGGTCATCTTGCCTTTTAAGCATGATTCGCATGTATCAAATGAACCGGGTTCAAATGATTCCAGAATTCCACATCGGTGTAATTCGGTCATGCGTTTCTTACTTACATGGCCAAGACGGCAATGCCAAGTGTAGGAGTCTATTCGATTATCTATTCGAGCACGTTTGTTGCTAACTTCGATATTGAAAACGTCACTGGATAAATCTAACGTGTAGATACCATTGCACAAAGTTCCATTCCCATAAAGAACGCCATTTAAAGTTATGTAACAGCAATTGTTACTAAAAGTTAAATGATAACCCTTTTCATTCAAACATGAAATAGATACAATGTTCTTTATTAACGAAGGAACAAAATAACAATTATCCAATTCTAAGACACATCAAGTGGGGAGCTTTAGCAAATATGTTCTGATGGCAACAGCAGCAATCTTTGCTCTATTTCCAAATCGCAAATTTGCTTCTCCTTTGACGAGTCTTCTTCTATTCCTTAGCCCCTGTATGTCATTACGTATATGTGAGCTACACCCAGTATCAAGTACCCAGGTATTTGAGGAAATAGAGTGACATTCAATAACGAAGATACCTTAAGAGGATGGGGCATCGGATGCCTTATTCTTCAAGGACTCAAGATAAACCTTGTAGTTTCTTCGTCAGTGACCCTCCTTGCCACAATGATGGCAAGTTCCTTTTGGTTTCTTTTCAGTCTTTTTGGCCTTTTTCTTCTTTCTTTTATTCTGTTCATTGGCCTTCCTCATAGAACCCTTCTTCGAGGAACCAACTAACAGTACCGTCTTTTGATCCGACTTTACAGAAGGCTCCATAGTCTTCAGCAGGTTGAGCAACTCAGGAATGGTAGTCTCCAATTTGTTCATCCGATAGTTCATCACAAATTGTGAATAACTTTTGGGCAAACAATTCAGAATTAAGTCAATACTTAGTTCATGATCCATTGCAAAACCGAGTGTGCTCAGTCGCTCAATGTACTCCAACATCTTTAACACAAACTGCGAGGCAGAAGTGCCTTCCTGCATCTTAGTGGTGAAGAGGAGTCTAGAGACTTTGAACCTTTCGGATCTCGCCTGCTCTTCAAATAACTCATGAAGATGGAAGATGATGGTATAAGCATCCATATGCTCATGCTGCTTTTGCAGCTCAGGTACCATAGAGGCTAGCATGATGCAACTCGCAAGTTCAGAATCGGTCACATGTTTCTGATAGGCCAACAATTGGTCTGGAGTTGCATTTTCTGGAGGATGGTCGGGAAGTTGATCTTTAAGGACATAAGCAAGCTTTTCTGCCTTGAGGACTATCCTCAGGTTTCGAAGCCAGTCCATGAAGTTTGGCCCAGTCAGTTTATTGGTGTCCAAAATGGAACGCAAGTTTAGAGAAGACATGATCGAGTGATTAACCTAGAAATACAAATTGAGCTTATGTGACAAGAATGATAAAGAATGTATCAATATACATTAATTAAAAATCCTATTTATTTTCAAATTGAATAACCCTTTTTATCAATTCGGGAGATTGTAGGAACATCTCCAAATAGGTTGATATCCAATCATAGATAAGAACCACCATGGCTGTGGCCATCAAGTTATTCTTAGCTATGAAGGTAGGTAATTATACCGATTACATATCACATATATGTAACTATCACTTTATGCTATCAACTAATTGAATGTTTGCATAAATCATTGGGTTGTTAACTCGTTAACAAGTATGCAACAATATACATAGCACCCAACTGCACCTCTTTTTACATCGACCTTGGCTGTGGCACAACAAATCGATGTTCCAAGCTTAAGGCTGACCCATTAATCAAGAAATAGTTTTAATATGGTTGGAGCTCATTCAACCGTTTAGTCAGGCTTGGATGTGTCCAACAACCAAAACTAAGGATTGACCTCTGACTCCAACTATATTATACATAAACTAATTCCATGGTTTGAACATGTTGAGGTTCAAGCCGGGCATGGATGTGTCCATCAACCCAAACGAGAAACAAAACTCCGATTCTAACCATATTAATGGAAGGTGTTGGCCTTAATATTTTGTAAGGGGTTTTGGGTCTCATCCTTTCTTTTCTAAGCACATTCATGTAATGTAATTATGTCATGACTAACGATTTCCTTAATAAAGTATGTATGTGACTTAATTTATCAAGTCTCATTAATTGAATTAGGAACCGGATTTCCTAATTCTAATTTCATACTTTATTCAACGAATTGTTTTGGGAAATAATTTCCTAAATTGTCATAATCAATTTCAGAAATAATATGTTTAAGACATTGATTTTTCTAAATCAAATCTTATTAAATTAAGAGACAGATTCCCTTAATTCAATCACATATTATTTTCACGAAAATCTCTTTTAAGAAAACTCTATAGGAAACCATTTTCCTAATTAATTTTTGGAGACAACAATATGTAAGAGCATCACCTCTTAAATCATATTTTATTCATGGATTTAATTAATTACAACAAATTGTTTTTTAAGGGTGGCTCCCCAATGCTCAGATACCCAAAGAAAAGAAATTTGTCGTAAATTCAATTTGGTCCGCTTCGGAAGCGTAACCAAATTAAACATGACAATTTCATTTAAAATTGGGAAATTAAATTACAACAACTAACTTTAAATTGGACGGCTCCCTGAGGCTCAATCCTAAATAAAGAATTTTGTTGTCAATTTAAAAACCAATTCAAATTTAATTGTCAATTAATTGTCCATAAATTTGTCTAGACTTTCTTGAAAGAAAGTGCCCAAAATTGCGAGATTTCATAATAGGTTTTCAGAATAATTGTAAGTCTCTGGTACAAAGAAAACTTACATATTTCCAAAATTGAAAAATTTCCAAAATAGAAAATTTTCAAAATTGGAAAGTTTCCAAAGATGGGAAGTTTTCACAATTATTATAGAATTTCAGAAATTAGGAAATTTCATAAGTTTGCGAAATTTCATGAGGATTTCCAAACTTTGAAATTCCTAAATCTAAAATTTATCATAATTGGAAAGTTTCCATAATTAAAAATTTTCCCAAAATTGACATTATGACAAAGTTTTCCGCAAAACAATTATATGATTATGTCGAACACTAACCGGCTCTGATACCACTGTTGGGATCGGGTGCATGTTGACAAACATACGGGTTCGTAAATTTTAAAATATTTACGTGTAGCGGAAGAATTAGCATAAATAATTTCTCAAATTATTTTTAACCATGTATCTAGCATCCAACCTTATGGTGTGTGGACATGATCATAAATTAAAATTTTGCTGAAAAAGTAAACTAATTTACTTTATACCTCTCGTAACTCGAAGTAAGGGACGAGATCCAACCGTAGCGTCCCTTGGAAGCTCCGCCTCTATTCGTGTCCACGTCGAGTTCTCTTCGGGATGACTTCGCAAAGCCACGAGTTTTGTGCCGACGAGAACTACTAGATTCTCTAAAGGCACAACTAGAAGATCAAGAGAGAAGATAGGAAACTAACCACCAAGAAACGGAATCTAAATTCCGGGAAGGAAGGAGATGCAACCCGCTTCTTCTTCTTCTTCTTTGGCTTCTACTTGGTGGAGTCGACTCACGCCAACCCTAGGGTTGTGTGAGGTGCGCCGGCCCTAGCACTCAAGGAGGGCGCCGGCCCTAGGATGCAAAGAGGGCGCCGGCCCTAAGGGGAAGAGAGGGAGAGAATAAGAGAGAGAGGGAGAGATACTAAATCTCTTGATAACTCAATTAGTTGGAATTCAAGGCTTGCCTTTGGTTCCTTTATATAGTAGCCTCTCCCTTGCCAAGTCTCCCCTTTAATGGAATTAACGGAATAAATTTTCATAAGAAATTTATCTTATAAATTTTCTTTATGAATTATTCCGTTTAAGCCAAGTTTTATTATAACTAACTTTATAATAAAAACAAATACATCTCTCCTTTTATTATGGAATAAATTTTACAAGCAATTTATAAATTTTCTTATTATGAAAAAATCAATTCATAATTGATTTTATAAAATTAAAATAAACCATTCCATGGATTATTTTAATTTCCATAAAAAGAATAAATTTCTATAAATTTATTTATATAAATTTCTTTATACAAATTTATTTATCCATAATTTATAAAATAAATCGTGCTAGATTTATTTTATTAATTAAACCAATTAAATTGGTTTCCCCCAATTATGTGGCCGGCCAAACCCAAGGGGGTTGGCACCCTCTTTGGCCGGCCAAACCGAGCAGAACCGATCGCGAATTAAACTCATTTAATTCGCCCAATAAGCCTTCAAAAGACTTAGCCATTTTAAGTTTCCGTTGCGCCTCTGATTAACTCAGATTCGACTAATTTCTCTTGGACGGAAAATCCAATTATCAACTCGTTTTAAATCCCTCGGATTACTCGTAGTGCGTATGACTAAATTTGCTTTCGATTTATGTTGGCCGTCTATAATCAACCAATTATAGAATGATCATGAGTGGCACCTAGTAGTACATCATGACCCCCAATTAATCGAAAGATCAACGGTTGACCTCAGAAGTAATTCTGAAACCCTTCAGCATCTCTAATGAATCGTGTCTCATTCCCTTCACCATCTATACCTACCTGGTTCAGGACATGGTCTGTGTGTGTCAGTCCCCACTAGGCTGACTACGTCACACCTAGCCCAAGTTACGTTCTCTCGTCCTTTGGATTTCTAATTACTCTCATGTATTTAAGAGACTCATACTCTAAACATGATATGCTCTGGCCAGAGGCTTTGAGTAACAATCCGACGATAGGCGTGGGTATATATCTCCTCGCAAGGAGTGGTGAATCCTTTGTAGGCTGTTCAAACATCTTCGGGTACTTCGGCTTATACCCAACCATCCTGGGTCCACACCTCCTTGGAGATCTTGCTTAAGATGTTAAAGTATAAGTCTCCATGACCAAGATGACTTGAACACCGCAAGTCAAAGGAACATCGCACTTAAGCTGCGGTAAGAACTTCACTGACATGTCTATATGTAGACTACCATGTGAAGTTTTACAGCCAGTCACTCCAATGAACTAGTTCCCTTAACTAGCATCCATGTTTATCTCCAGACATCCCAATGTCACCAGCCAGTGAGAATCAGCTGATTAGAGAATAACCCATGCTAGTCTCAACAGAATTGATAGTGTTCGTGTTTATCAATTCATCGACTAGGGACAATTTCAATACTTCACAATTGCACATGTAGAGATAATCACTAGTTGTGAATTCATCACAAATTCTCTCATGCTGTGAATTGTATTGCGGACATTCAGTAAATGAGTTTAAGATCCCAATCAAATACACAAACATGTATACTCAAATAGTGAATTATCATTTATTAAAATAAATGATCACAATCATAAGGCGATTGCCTTAGGACACTTCTCTCATATTACTAACAAATATAGGATTAAGCATGTGGTAGAAAATTATGTTACCTATAGCCCTAACCTTAAGTGTTATGTTTCATGTTGGTATGTTATGTTTGATGCCATGCTTAGTAAGGTTTATTCATGAATGTCTTATGTTCTAGGCCATGCTCTTAGATAGTAAGTAGCATGTTTATAGATGTTCTACCCATGCATGCTTGTGATAGATACTATACTTATGTATGCAATGCAATGCTTATCTTATGTATCATGATCATGCAAGTTCTATGAATTAGGAGGATAGTCTATGTAAATATGTCATGTTTTATGAATATAATGCAATGCTTATCTTATGTCTCATGATCATGCAAGCTCTATGAATTAGGATGATGGTCTGTGTAAACATGTCATGTTCTATGAATACAATGCAATGCTTACCTTATGTACCATGATCATGCCAGCACTATGAACAAGAATGATGTTTATGTAAGCATCTCATGTTTTATGAATGAAGATAATGCTTATGCCTTAAGGCATAATGATGCTATGCATTAAGTATGAATGATGAAAGGTCAAGTATGATTTATGTCATGCTTCATGTAACAAGGTTATGTTATGTTTAAATATGCTATGAATGTCCCATGAATAATGAAGCATGTGAAGTTATTTTACTTTATGAATGGGCTTGTACCGGACCGAAGTATGAGTCCAAGGGATGGGCACCTTAAGAACGCCCCAGTTCTGGACTACCGACTATGCTGTCCACGGTTTTGGGACTACCGAAGCTATCCAACAGGGATGGGCACCTTAAGAACGCCCCGGTTCTGGACTACCGACTATACTGTCCACGGTTCTGGGACTATCGTAGCTGTCCTTACCCTAGTAGGTCAGGGCTCACTACCTCGTATTTACTTAGGGATGCGCGCTTATGATGCATGTATGTGGTACAAGTCGGGGACCCTAATGATGTGATGATTATGTTTAAGTATTTAAATGTATGATTTTAAAAGTTAAGCATCCTTATGTATATGCATTTGACTCATGCATTCATTCATGTTATGCATTATGCCAGGATAGTAATGTTTTATCCTTATGTTTCATGTTAAGAATTATGCATGATAGGAAACGTCTTATGTTTATGTTTATGTTAAGAAGATGCCCATATGCTATGTTAGAAAGCATGCTATGTTAAGTACATCTATGTTCATGTTTATGCCATGTATCATGCCATGTTAAGTAGAGTTATGTTTAAGTTTATGCCATGTATCATGCCATGTTAAGTATATTTATGTTTAGGTTTATGTCATGTATCATGCCATGTTAAGTATATTTATGTTTATGTCATGTCTCATGCTATGTTAAGTGTATTTTATGTTCAGGTACTATGCAAGAACTATGTCATGCTAAGTGATTTTAGATGCTTATGTCCTATGTAAAGCACCAAGTTATGTTCATGTTTCGTGTGCTTATGATTACTTTGATGAATGATTTTAGTGAGTAGGAAAGAGTCTTACTAAGCCTATGTGCTTATAGTCTTATTTTCCTTATACTGCTGATCAAGCAGGAGGACGATGAGGAAGCAGCAGGAGGGGCAGGAACGTGTGTGTGGTAGTGACTTGGCCAAGAAAAAGATATATTTACAAGTCTTATGCTAAAACTTTACGTTTGCTACTTATGTGCCTAATGGATGGCTTATGTGACTTCATGACATGATGATAAGTACGGTGTTAATAATGCTAAGTTCCCATGTCATTATGTTAGGAAGGATAGCTAGGTGCATATATGTGTATGTTTAACTTAATCCGCTGCATTACGATGTTCACATGCCCCTACGTATGTTAGCGTAACGCCGCTTTATGAAAAAAAAAAAGCGGGCGTTATAAACATGATCATCCTAAACTTAACCAACCACACTCTCTCCCTTTGTCGAACACCGAAAAAGGGTCTAGAGGGGCTGTTAAGTTTAACCATACTCCCCCTCAACCCTAGGGGTATCCCAAAACAACACAGGTATGAAAGATTTATTTTGATAAACATATGAATACATATGACAATGATAAGGCATGGCACAACTAGCATATGTATCATATGGACAGGGCATCATAAGCAAAATCATGAATAAAACGGCATACACGCAGATAGTAATCATGTGAACACACATATATGCCAATAATCAAATCATGGTAAGGCAAATATGAAATACATGAAAAATATCAGATGCATCATTAGGCAAAATCTAGTCATAGTCAAGTGCATCAAAACCAGACAACTAATCAGATGCATATCAATTCATCAAAGTCAAAGCAAATGCGGCACAAGGCCATAAGAGTCAAGTCACGGGGCATGCAGCCGGAAAGTCATACAATCCAAACAGTCAGATAGCATCAACCCTCACCAGGGGCATCTTCTGATGAATCATCTATGTATATAACATCCCCTGGTGGAGTGCTGTTAGAGGTCGCTGCTCCAGGAAACGTGCCCTGGTACCACTCCTCATACCACATCTCCTGCAGTGTGCAGATCCTAGAAACGTCGGATGTGAGAGTGTCGAGTCGGCGATCGAAGGAGTGAAACTCTGAGCTGACCTGCTGGTGCCAGAGCTCGGAAATATGTAGCTCATGCTGCATCAACTACTCTAACTCCGTAACCTGCCAGCGTAGATCAGGAGCTCACTCATCATAATCCTCAGCACCAGTGGACGGCTCCTGATCAGGGACTGCTCTTGGTAACTCCCCCACATGTCGTCGATCCTTCCACCTCAGCCCCTGTGGTCCGACAACAATGCCGGACTGGGCCATCATGCGACGATCAATTCGACAGTCCTGTCGAATCGTGTGTAACTAATGCAGCTTTGTGAAATGTCAATGCCAACCGACTCCAGCCAGGCAGTGATGATGTGGCCAAATGGCATATAGACTGTCTGGCCATACATCTGACTGTGGACAATGATGGAGAAATAGACTGAAGCCACTGGGTCAAAGTCTAACTACTGATGCATCCCGTAGAGCATCAAGCAGTGGAACGGATGAATCTCATCTAGACGTTTTGAAGTAGTCAGGAGGAGACAATTCGTGATGATCATAAACAAAACATACTCAATGGGGGAAAGGCGAAGAGTAGGAAATGTGGGAAAATCACGGGTGCGCTCACCGGAACCCCTTGGCCTGGGATGGCCTAGAAAATACTCGTAGATGGGCCTAGAAAATACTCGTAGATGGAATCAGGAGTGGCTCCATCAAAGGGAACCGGAAGAGGATCAGGAAGATAAGGGTAGAGAGAAAAATCATTTTCTGACCGGCGACAGCCAAGAAAGTCAGTGAAAATAGATCGATTAAAACTATGGTCGACACTGGCGACACGGGTTCTCCACCCCGTGCCCTCCCCACTGACCATGTTGTTATAGAATTCAGAGACCAAATCAAAGTTGATTGGCCTCTCAAGGTACAGAATGGATTGAAGATTATAATGTTCAATAATTTGCCGGACTGTTGGACAATGTTCGTAGATGAAGGTCTGGTCCACAGTTCGACATGGCATCAGTTTGAAGTTGTGCTATAGAAAATCTAGAGCATAATAAATGTTTTGAAACCTAGTGTGTGGAGGTGGAGGAGGTCCCGAAGGAGGTGTAGATGATGAAGGGCCTTTGCCCTTTGAGCTTTCCTCCACTGGGTCTTTCCCCTTGGAGATCTTCTAAAGGATTGGAATAATCAAGACAGCAGGTTTGATCAAGATTTGATCACATTGGTCAAGACAATGTTTAATCAATGACCCAAGAATTGATTATAAGAAGAATAATCAGGTGAACACATGAGTTTAATCAAGAACACAGGATTTGATTTAATCAGTGGAGTCATGACATGCAAATCAAAGGATCACAAATGTAAGAGTTGATCAAAAGTCAACCACACAGAGATATGATATAGTTTTAGGTCATGGCATAAGCAAGGTCACGGCACAACACACCAGAAAATAAAAACCTTTGATTAACACAAACTAATAATCTATGAGTTGATTTGCAAGGATAAACTAACCAAAAATACTTACTTAGGTGCCATTGAAGATTGGTGATGAAGATCTTGAAGGTTGGAAGAAGAGGCTTGCGCAGAAGAAACTCTCGGCGCAACACAGAAGCGCAAGACCTTGAGCAAGAAGGAAACTTGCAGAAGACAAGAAAACGCTCGCAGGAAATCTTCTTAGGATCGCACGCGCATGTACACAAGCTCACTCGCAAGAGGAGGAAGGAGACGCAGGGAAGGCTCTCACACAGGTTGAAGAGGCGCAAGTATTGAGGTTCGACGTTAGGGCTTGGGAGATAAGGGGTTTTTGCGAAGTTATTAGGTTGGTGGATCGATCCACCAATCGAAATTTAATGTGACCGAACGGATCACCGTTCGATCTGAGAGCGCCCAGACCGATCAGGCTTCGACCTGATCGGACTGGCCTGGTCCTGATCGGTCGGGTGACCGATCAGGCAGGATCCTGATCGATCGGCTGATCGATCAGGAAGCGATCAGTAGGGTCGGATGATATTCGGGAAGCCCCCCTGATCGGTCTGTGGACCGATCACCACAGAGTGCCAGATCGGTCCGGGGACCGATCCAGGCTAGCACAGAGTGTTTGGACAGAATTTTGTTAAGTCTCTGTGACCCCTCAGATCGGTCTGTGGACCGATTACCACAGGAGGGAGCCAGATCGGTCCGGGAACCGATCAACCCTTCACCTGATCGATCGGGTGACCGATTAGGGTTCCTGATACTCCCTGATACAATCTGAAACTTGCAGTTTTAGATTTTTTACACGATTCCTGAAAGGATCTGATGAACGATATTGATCTTGGAAGTGATCCCTTGACTATAATCGATCCCTAAACAAGGATCAAAAGTCCTTATGGTTCGAATAAATCACTTTGCTCCACCCCAGTGGAGTCAAACTCAATCAACAATCATTCAATCAGTTTCAATCATGATTGTGTCAAATTTAGGTTTCCAATCAAGTTTCCTTGATTGGAATGTCCAAGTATGATCATGTAGCCAAGTACACATGTGTTATGCATTGGTTTTCCTCATACTTGGTCACTGAAGTGATTTTTATCTCGTCAACTTAATTTCTCAAGGGATGCATTGACATTTTGAGAAATTGAGTTGATCCTAACATCTCACCCCATTTCTAGCAAACAAAAACGTTTTGGTAAACCTTATAGTTTGTGTGAGATGTCCCCAAAGTTACCCAATTGTATCGCAACAATTAGAACTTATCATGAAGGGTTTTGAATGCATTTTGAAACTTATGAAGCGCGACACATTCCCAACTCTCTTCTTAAAAAGCTAAACTCATTTTCCGGGAGTGGTTTACTGAAAATGTCAGCGAGGTTTGATTTGGACTCTACATGTGAGAGTACAATATCTCCCCTAGCAACATGATCTCTAATGAAGTGGTGACGCACTTCAATATGTTTGGTCATAGAATGATGGACTAGATTCTTGGTTAGGTTAATTGTGCTAATGTTGTCACACAACACTTGCACACCTTTGTAACTCAATCCATAGTCCTCTAGAGTATGAATCATCCACAACAATTGCGATATCCTCTCTCCCATAGCAATATATTCTGCCTCAGTCGTGGAGAGAGCAACACAATATTACTTCCGACTTGACCAACTAACTATATATGATCCTAGAAATTGGTAACCCCCACTCGTGCTTTTCCGATCCAACTTACATCCAGCGTAGTCAGAATCGGTATAACCAATTAGGTCAAATGATTTGGTACAGGGTACCAAAGACCGACTCCTATTGTGCCTTTAAGATATCTCAAAATCCTCTTAACAACGCTTAAATGAGATTTCTTGGCACAAACTTGATACCTAGCGCACATACCCACAGCGAAAAGAATATCAGGTCGACTAGCTGTGAGGTATAGCAAACTACCTATCATGCTCCGATATTGAGTCAAATCAACAGGTTTACCACTCTCATCATTGTCTAATCTTGTGTTTGTAGCCATGGGAGAGGTTACCTCTTTCGAATCACTCATATTGAATTTACGGAGCATTTCTTGAGTATACTTCGATTGGTGCACATGGATCCCATCTCGGGTTTGTTTGATTTCAAGTCCAAGGAAGAAAATCAACTCTCCCACTAGACTCATTTCAAATTCACTTTCCATGTGTCCAATGAATTCATTTAAATAGCCCTTATTGTTTGAGCCACAAATTATGTCATCGACATATACTTGGGCTACAAAAATATTATCACCATCTCTCCGTAGAAATAGTGTAGGGTCTATTTGGCCTCTTACAAAGCCTTTTTCAATTAAAAACGTCGACAACCGCTCGTACCAAGCTCGGGGTGCTTGTTTAAGGCCATAAAGTGTCTTTTTGAGCTTGAACACGTGGTTTGGAAATTCGGTACTCAAACCCCGGAGGTTGTTCGACATAGACCTCTTCTCTAATTAAACCATTTAGAAAGGCCGATTTGACATCCATCTGATACAATTTGAACCCTCGATGTGCTGCAAATGCTAGCATCAATCGGATGGACTCTAATCGTGCCACGGGAGTATAGGTCTCATCATAATCAAGGCCTTCAACTTGACTGTAGCCCTTGGCTACTCAGTGTGCCTTATTTCTAATGATTTCTCCCTTATGGTTCAACTTATTTTTGAAGACCCATTTGGTTCCAATGATGGTGGTCTTCTTAGATATAGGGACTAAGTCCCAAACTTGACTTCTTTCGAATTGACCTAGTTCGTCTTACATTGCAATGATCCAATCGGGATCATTTAATGCTTCATCAATTTTTCTAGGTTCAATTTCGGAAATTAAGGCAACTTTATTAGCCTCATTCCTAAAGAATGATCTAGTTCTTACCCCATGATGGATGTCTCTAACAATTTGGTCTTGGGGATGACTAGAGGCTAATCTAGTCTGCCTAGGTGTTGGTGGTGCTTCTTGAATGGGTTCACTAGACACAAGCTTAGCCTCAGGATCCGGCTGATCTATGGGTTGTCTAGGCTCACCATTATCGGATTCATCACCATCAACAACATTTGGAGTTTCATTCAAACTTAGTCTCCTAAGTTCGAATTGGACTTCATCTTCTGGTTATTCATTGGCCTTTGGATTTCTTCAAAGACAACATCAGAAGACTCTTCAACCAATCTAGATTTCTTGTTGTAGACTCGATAGGCTTTGCTAACTAGGGAATACCTGACTAGTATCCCTTCATCAGCCTTTGCCGTGAACTTTCCAAGGTGATCCTTGGTGTTTAGGATGAACACCTTACAACCAAACACCCTAAGGTGTTTAACCGTAGGTGGTTTTCCAAACCAAAGTTCATGGGGAGTCTTTACTAAGAACCTATGGATGAGGACTCGGTTTTGCACATAGCAAGCTGTATTTACAGCTTCAGCCCATAAGTAACTCGGTAGTGAGTACTCATTAAGCATGCTTCGTGCCACCTCTTGTAGAACACGGTTCTTCCTCTCTACAACACCATTTTGTTGTGGTGTTTTAGGAGTGGAGAACTCATATCTATAACCTCTATCTTGATAAAATTCTAAAAACCGTTGATTTTGAAATTCACCTCCATGATCACTCCTAATTATCTTAATAGTTGATAATTTTTCATTTTCAACTCTTCTACAAAAAGAAATGAAAACATCTAAGGTTTGGTCCTTATATTTTAGAAAATAAGTCCATGTGTATCTAGTAAAATCATCAATGATAACAAAGCAATATCTACTTCCATTCAATGATATGATAGTGCTACAATCAAATAGATCCATGTGATGTAAATCTAAAGTAGTAGATGTACTTACAGCGCTTTTACCTTTATGTATAGATTTTGTTTGCTTACCCATTTGACATGCATCACAAAGTTTGTCTCTTTCATACTTGATGCTTGGTAAGCCACTAACTAATCCCTTGATGGCCAACTTCCGGATGTTCTTCATGTTAACATGTGCTAGCCTCCGGTGCCAAAGGATGGACTCCTCTTCTTTTGACATGAGACACTTAGCAGAAACATTAATAGCACTTTTAAATGAAACTTGATAAATATTGTCTACCCTTGTTCCTACTAGTACCGTGTCCAAGGTGTCATGTTGTCTAACTAGACATTGACTTGGTTGAAAATCAATTGTGTAACCCGTGTCACACAACTGACTGACACTTAAGAGATTAAATGTCATCCCCTTGACTAGAAGGACATTTGAGATTTTAAGACATTCGGATATTTGAATGTCTCCTATTCCTATGACCTTAAGACTACCATTGTTACCAAATGAAACATTACCTCTACTTTTCTTTTGAAGTGTGGTAAACAATGATCTATCCCCAGTCATGTGTTTGGAGCACCCACTATCAACGAACCAAGTTGATAGATGCTCCCCCTCAATCATAACCTACACAATTCGAAAAATAGAAGATTTATGTACCCACACATTGGGACCTAAAGCACCTACTAAACAAGACTTAGGCACCCATGCCTTGACAACTTTCTTTTGAACCTTGGG
Organism: Boesenbergia rotunda; assembly: GCA_024364735.1. Taxonomy (NCBI): domain Eukaryota; kingdom Viridiplantae; phylum Streptophyta; class Magnoliopsida; order Zingiberales; family Zingiberaceae; genus Boesenbergia; species Boesenbergia rotunda. The sequence continues at coordinate 394,153 of JAGFNQ010001236.1, forward strand.
TGTCTTAGATTGTCTTATATCAGTCCTAGACATCAATGACACAAATGAAGGTTCTTTGGGTCGATAACCAATACCGGCCCTATTGTAGACTGCCCTTTGGGCATTCAAAATCATGTCTAGAGTTTTTGAGCTTGTTGAGAACTTCTCAAGAATATTCTTGAGTCTCTCAACTTCACTCTTTAATGATTTGTTTTCCTCCTCTAACAAATCATCATGCAAATCATCTACATCCTCATCCCTAGAGGATTTCAATTTTTCAACCTCAATTTTCAATGATTTAATTTCATCCTCTAACATTTCAACATGTAAATCATCTATGTTCTCATCCCTAGATGAAATCAATTGTTCAATTTCTAATTGCAATGATTTAACCTTATTTTTTGACTTTTTCAACATATTGGTTAAACATGCAATAGCTCTATAACATTTCTCAAGTTCGGGAGAGGTTACCTCTTCATCATCCGAAGATGATGAAGCCGCGTTTGAGGAGTTGTAGGATTCATCACTGCTTTCTTGATCTCCAAGAGCCATGAGTGCCACCTGTCGTGTACTCTTCTCCTCGTTTTCTTCATCGGATGAACTTGAGGAAGATGATGGATCGTCTAAGGAGTGCAGAGGGGGGGGGGTGAATGCAGTTTTTCGGATCATTTCGATCTCTACAGAATTGTTAGCGCAGCGAAAATAATATGTAAAGGAAAATAAACAATGCTAACAAGAGTATTTTACTTGGTATCCACCCAAATGGGTGACTAATCCAAGGATCCACGCCGCGAACACAACTTTCACTATGAAAATCTCCTTCAGGTGAAGAAACCTTTACAACGGCGATCTTCCTCTTTACAAAATAAAGTAAATTGAGCGAGAGGAAGTAAGAACACTTTTCAGTTGGGCAGCACCTCGTTACTGTACGGAACCGTACCGTACACGTACAAAAGGGTGCTCCTTTTATAGGTGAAAAGGACAGACTCGCAGTCTGTCCAGCCCCGCACCAGTCGACTGCCCCAAGGGCAGTCGACTGGCCCAACATTAACTGCTGGCCAATGGCTACCCAACAGCTAGCCAACGACTAGTTTCGGGGTATACCAGTCGACTGCCCATGGGGCAGTCGACTGGTCCGAGGCTGCAAACTTTCTGTGGGTTTTGGAAGTCGACTGCCTCTGGGCCAGTCGACTGCCCTGCCTCCCAACTTAGTTCCAGCCACTCCGGACCTTCTCCTTCGTGTGTGCCTTCAGGTCTGCTCCCTTGGCTCGCCCCTTAAAGTCCTCTTCCTCTGGCTATCGTCCCTCGGATGCGCACGCAAGCCTTCCCTTGGCTTGCCTCCATGCCACCCTTCACGTGTGTCGTTGAAGTCCACTTCCCGGCTTACCCTTGGAGCTCTCTGTTGGATCGGGAGAAACGATAGAGGGGGGGGTGAATATCGTAAATCGTTCGGATTAGAGTTAGAGAAATTATGCAGCGGAAGAATTAAACACAAAACGTGAACACAAGATCTTTTACTTGGTTCGGAGTCACGGTCGGCTCCTACTACAAGGCCCACTGTCATTGACCGTTTACTGCGGGCAATTCTATATGTGCGCAAAATAGTTTACAGACAGATATGATAATTGTAGTACAGTAAACAAAACAAACAGCTCTTCGTTACTGACGTCCAATATAGATTGTATTTTCGGAGCAGAGGGACGTCGTCAACGCTTGTATCTCGAGTCGGGAGGTTTCTGGAGCAGAGCGCGGGAGTAGAAGAGCGTGAGTGAGTTGGAAGAATTGATTGTTGAGAAGCCTTGGCGTTGGGTGATATTTATAGCACTTCGGGGCGCCCTGGACGTTGGGGGCGCCACCCCCACGTGTCAGCCGATCCGAGATTCTCTCGGTCAGCCCTTATCCCTCTCGAATAGGGCTGAGGTTGTCTCTGGGGGCGCCCGGGATGCTGGGGGCACCCTGGTTGACCCGATCTGCTGGTTTCTCGGCTGGATAAGTCTTATCCTCTACGTTGGCTTGAGTGCGGGGCGCCCGGGAGCACGGGGACGCTCGGGAGCACGGGGGCGCCCCGCCCAGTAAGCTCCCAAAGCACTTCTTTGCTTAACTTATTTTGTACTGGCCTTGGGGGCGCCCGGGACACTGGGGGTGCCCTGCTCAGCTACTTGTCTCTCTCCTTTGGGAATTCTGAGTTGCAGACACACGTTCCTTCGGTCCTGCATCCAGGGTTAGTCCAAAACAATTAAAACAATAAGGTATTAGGTTTATACAGCCTTAGCTGTCTTAGTTCTGACTTTGGGTCTTCGAAATGGAGCCCTAGGTCGAATCGACGCCTACTGTTCCCTCGACGAGGAATGCGTCCTCACCTACTCCTCTCAGGAGAATTTACCTGATGCCAACCGACTCCTCCGGTTGGACTTTTGCCTAGGGGTCCTTCACCAGGTCTTGGATACCAAGCTGTCCTTCGCCCGGTGCCTAGTAGTCCTTTGCTAGGTCTTTGGATCCTGGAAGTCCTTCGCCAGGTGCCTAGCAGTCCTTCGCTAGGTCATTGGATCCTGGCAGTCCTTCACCAGGTACCTAGCAGTCCTTCGCTAGGTATTTGTTTCCTAGCAGTCCTTCGCCAAATGCCTAGCAGCCCTTCGCTAGGACTTTGTTTCCTGGCAGTCCTTCGCCAGGTGCCTAGCAGCCCTTCGCTAGGACTTTGTTTCCTGGCAGTCCTTCGCCAGGTGTTCAACTCCTAGCAGCCTTTCGCTAGGTGCCTGGCAGTCCTTCGCTAGGACTTCTTTCTGCACACTCAGTGAATATTGTTAGATCACAAATAAACTTAACTTTGAATCCTTTACCAATATCAAAACATGGTTCGATATGGTGCTTCCTGCACCAACAATCTCCCCCTTTTTGATTTATGGCAATAGAATTCAAAGTTAAATAAAAACTTTTAACAGTTAAGAACATAAGGTAAACTGTTTATGAACAGAATAAATGCAGAGTTGAAAAAACTCTTTATTTCTCATACTCTCCCTAAAACCCTGAATACTTGTGTTATAAACCACTTAACTTTGACCTTTCCTCCCCCTTTGACATATATCAAAAATAATACATGGGCGAACAAGGTTTCGGATAGAGAGTTTTGAGTTTTTGCAAAACTTCTAAGTTTTTGACAGTGTTGAAAAAAAACATATTCATAAACAACTTTTAACACTTAGACAATTTTCCATTTTGAAAAGCAAGCCTAAGTTTTGTTTTAAAAAAACTTTTACTTACAAGGCTTTGTAAAAAAAAAATTTACTTAGGCAAAATTTTGAAGCCAAATTTTCCTAAAAAGAGTTTCAACTTTGAAAATTAGGACAAATTTTATTTTTTTAAAAAAACTGCATACATAGATGAATTTGTTTGGAAACACTTTGTGTATTTTGAAAAACAAAATCTTTAAGAAAAGCTTTTCACCAAAAAAAAACTTTACTTAGAAACATTTGGCAAAATTTTCAAAAAGTTTTTTGCTCAGACAAATTTTATTTACTAAGAAAAAATTTTACTTAGAAAAAATATGCACTTAAAAAATTTGAAACACTTAGAAATGCTTAGAAAATTTAGAAGCACTAGAAATACTTGAAAGCACTTGAAGTAGTTTGAAATTTTAACAACACTTAGCACTTAAAAATAATTTGAAGTACTTAGAAATTTTTACTTTGCTGTTTGAAAAAGAGATAATTAAACAAAATTTCCTTTCTCTCTTTTCTTTCTCTCCCCATGGTGTGAAATTCTTCTCCTTATATTTTAGACCATTTCTAAGATACTTTCTTTGAAAAGGGAAAAAAGTTTAAGGAAGAATTTAATTTTCACTTTTTCTACTCTCCCCCTTGGCCATACATCAATAAAGAACTCTTGAAAAATATATTTTGAAAGACATTTAAAATTTGTGTATCAGAGCTTATGTGTTTTGAAAACATAACTATTTGAGTGAGAGAATAATGTCAAAAATTATGATAATTTATAAATAACAACATTTTGAAAGAATGAAGAATTGATGCAAAAAAAAATAGAATTGGAGTCAAGTATATATTTTTATTGAGTCCATGCATGACAAGCAACAAAAAAATATTTAATCAATAAGTTTACATGTTTTGAAAAATACAAGTACTTTTAAAAGATATTGAGCTTTTTGAGAGATGCAAGTACTCAGTATCTTATAAGTCACTTTGAAAGATATTGTGTCTTTTTTTTTTGAAAATATAAGTATTATTTGAAAAATATGCATAATATGCAAGTACTTTTGAAAAAAAACAGATTGAGCCTTTTTGGAAAGTCTAAGTACTGTTTTTGAAAACTATTAAACTTTGAAAAATATGAGTAATTTTTGAAAAGTATTATGCATTTTGAAAACATAATATTTTACTTGACTAGGTTTCTTTTCCAATGTGACACAATCCTAGGAAACTTTGTTAACTACAAGGACATTTTCCTAAGTGTCCTGGAAATTTCTCCATCCCAAGTAAATATTATTTCAAAAATAATTTCATAAGCCACAAGAATTTTGAAAAATAAAATAATAGTTTTTTTTTGAAAGAAAAATATTTAAGTTTTCAAAAGGATTTTAAACGTGTAGTGCATGAAAACATATAATTTTAAAAATACTCAATAATTCTTTTAATTTGATCTCCCCCTAAACATGACCCAGTCATAGGAAGCTTGTTGACTACAAGCGATCTTCCTCTGAGTTTTAAGGTTTGATTTAAATTATAAGAATTATCTAATAACTTCAAAATAAATAATTACCAAAAAAAATATTTCAGAAATTCTTCTTTTGACTCAAACTCCCCCTAAATTTGACACATCCTAGGAGTCCTTGTAGATCATGAAGTGGACCTTCCTCTGTGTCTTTAGGGTTTATTAAAATCAAAAGAATAATTTTGAACAACCTTCTGAGTATGATAACTTTCAAGATAAATTTTTGAAAACATAACTTGAAATGATAGCATAGTTTTTGAAAATCATGATGATAATTTTTCAAAGAGATAGTAATATCGAGGGTTTTTGAATAAGTTTTAAAGCATAAGGTTTTTGAAAAATCTGAATTTTTCGAAAAAGATTAAGAAGAACTCCCCCTGTATCCGACACAGTCTGTCTTTTATCTAAGTTCGTTAAGGGACTTCAGTGTTGACCAGGTTGACTAGGGTTTGACTATGTTGACCAAGGTTAACTCAGTTTCCTAAGTTTGACCGATTAGTAACTAAATCAAATAAGCCTTAGATTCTATTTAAAATGTGTCTATTGTGATATTTAACATGAAGTTCACTATTTTGAAAAAAATAGGGTACTGTAAACTAAATTAATTTGCAAAATAGAGATAATTTTGAATAACTTTTGCACACCTTTTTATTTAAAAGGATAGTGAATTATGCTTTTAGGTCCTAGATGTCTCACCCAGTTCTACGTGATCAAGCATGTTAACCTTATGGGTTTTGTGAGACAAATTTTAGTAGAAATATGAAGTTATTTTGAAAAATCATAATTAATTTTGAAAAAGTTAAATTAATTTTGAAAAGCAATTGGTTTTGAATTTATTTTGAAAAAGAGTGTTTGAATCTACAATCAATTGAAATTTATGTTAGATTTGAATTTGACAAGAAGTAACTTGAGTTTGAATTTCAAAAATTGGCTTCCAGGTCTTGGCGAGGCACTAGGCCTTCTTTGGCTATAGCCTTATTGGATCATCAACTCTTTCCTTGACAAAGCCTTTTAGTGAAATTTCATTTTCAAAATTACTTTTTGAAAAATTCTGGTCTAACTAGTTTGGGTCTTGGATCGGTAGCTTCGGCTAGTTCCACCATAAAGGTTTCCTTAACGTACTATCATCTCACCTCCACCCAATACTATATTGTTCAAATTTCAGTTAAACCGTTTTAGTCCTTAATCTAACCAGTCCTAATTCTAAGCAAAAAAAATAAAAAGCAACATACAATTAAAGCAAATAAGAAAAAAATGATCTAAGTTACATCATAATCGAAGTAAAACTTTGGTTTTTTAAAATCAGCATGGTTGTGAATTAAATTTTCTAACGTATTAACCTTAACTAATTTATAAGATTCAATCATATTATTCATGGTAAATAATGGATTTTCAAATATTGTAAATTTACCTCTAAATTTCTTTATGGAAGTCTCCCCCTTGATTTTAGCCATCTTTCTTTTGATTGATTGTTCTTTCGGCATTTTGTAGTGGTCGTGAGCCATCCCGACCATCTTCCGATGATCCCCTTCTTCGTCGTCAGATTCTGAGTTTGAGTTGGACTCAGGTATTGGTTGAGGCCTCTTTTGCAGTTCTCTTGGAGTTTTCCCTGCAATAAAAACTATACCTTCCTCGACCATTGAAATATCAGCTTGATTATTTAACCTTAATTCAGAAAACGATTCAAAATTAGTTACCGATTTTGTCTCAGAATACTCGTCGTTTGAATCTGGTTCGATTTCGACGTCGGGTGTCGAGTCAATCTCAGCTACTTGTTCTTGAGCTTCTATGATCTCAACATCGGAGCTTTCTTCGTGTAGATTGATTAGCTATTCCCACATCTCTTTGACACAGTTGAAAGATCCGATCCGCTTCAGTTCTTCTTTGGTCAGGTCGCATTGTAAGATTACTGTTGCCCTGGCATCAGTCTCAATCTTCCTTAGAGTTGGTTCGTCCAATTTGTCCCAAGTGATCGATGTTCCTTCTTCTGTGGGGAATGAGAACCCCGTTTGGATTATCAACCAAAGTTCCAGATTGGCCTTCAGGTGGGATTCCATTAGACTTCTCCAGGAGTTGAAATTTTCGCCAGAGAAAAGTGGTGGACGGGCACTGTTCCATTCTTGGTTGGCCATTTAGTTTAACCTTGTACACAAGATAAAATAAAAAAATGTACCAAGACTTGATCTTGGATTAGTAGTGCGGGACAAAAAAGGAACTAGCTCAAAAAAAGGTTTGCACGAATTTCGAGGTAAAATAATAAAAAAATAATAAAATAAATTATGACTAATTTTTGAAAATGTTGATTTTATCAATTCTGATTACTGATGAAAATGTAAGAATTCAATGTTTGGTAAAAAAAATTTGCTTGAATTAAGGTAGCACGAATTTTGAAAAAAATATTAAAATAATGAAAAAAAGGGTTATGACAAATTTTCAAAAATTGATTGTTTTATCAATTCTGACTTATAGTGAAAAAATGAGAATTCAAAATTGAAAAAGGTGTACAGATATTATTTAATTTCAAATTTTCAAAAATTGATTGTTTTAAATACACCTACAGATATTATTTATTTGAAATAAAAGGCGAGTGGTGTTGCACCAACCTCGATTAATGAGAAAGATTAAAAAAAGATAAAATAATTTCGAAAATTCGAAAAACTCTCAAATTGGTGGTTGCACCAAATTTGAGCTTCCCCACTCTGATACCACTTGTTGGATCGAGAGAAACGATAGAGGGGGGTGAATATCGTAAATCGTTCGGATTAGAGTTAGAGAAATTACGCAGCGGAAGAATTAAACACAAAACGCGAACACAAGATCTTTTACTTGGTTCGGAGTCGTGGTCGGCTCCTACTCCAAGGCCCACGGTCGTTGACTGTTTACGGCGGACAATTTTATATGTGCGCAAAACAGTTTACAGACAGATATGATAATTGTAGTACAGTAAACAAAACAAACAGCTCTTCGTTACCGACGTCCGGTGTAGATTGTATTTTCGGAGCAGAGGGACGTGTCGGCGCTTGTATCTCGAGTCGGGAGGTTTCCGGAGCAGAGCGCGGGAGTAGAAGAGCGTTAGTGCGTTGGAAGAATTGATTGTTGAGAAGCCTTGGCGTTGGGTGCTATTTATAGCACTTCGGGGAGCCCTGGACATCGGGGGCGCCCCCCCCCCCCCCCCCCCACGTGTCAGTCGATCCGAGATTCTCTCGGTCAGCCCTTATCCCTCTCGAATAGGGCTGAGGTTGACTCTGGGGGCGCCCGAGATGCTGGGGGCACCCTGGTTGACCCGATCTGCTGGTTTCTCGGCTGGATAAGTCTTATCCTCTTCGTTGGCTTGAGTGCGGAGCGCCCTGGGTACTGGGGGCACCCGAGAGCACGGGGGCGCCCCGCCCAGTAAGCTCCCAAAGCACTTCTTTGCTTAACTTGTTTTGTACTGACCTTGGGGGCTCCCGTGACACTGGGGGGCCCCTGCTCAGCTACTTGCCTCTCTCCTTTGGGCATTCTGAGCTGCAGACTCATGTTCCTTCAGTCCTACATCCAGGGTTAGTCCAAAACAATATAAAACAATAAGGTATTAGGTTTATACAACCTTAGCTGTCTTGGTTCTGACTTTGGGTCTCCGAAATGGAGCCCTAGGTCGAACCGACGCCTACTGTTCCCTCAACGGGGAACGCGTCCTCACCTACTCCTCTTAGGAGAATTTACCTGATGCCAACTGACTCCTCCGGTTGGACTTTTGCCTAGCGCTCCTTCGCCAGGTCTTGGATACCAAGCTGTCCTTCGCCCGGTGCCTAGCAGTCCTTCGCTAGGTCTTTGAATCCTGGCAGTCCTTCGCCAGGTGCCTAGCAGTCCTTCGCTAGGTCTTTGGATCCTAGCAGTCCTTCGCTAGGTGCCTAGCAATCCTTCGCTAGGACTTTGTTTCCTGGCAGTCCTTCGCCAGGTGCCTAGCAGCCCTTCGCTAGGACATTGTTTCCTGGCAGTCCTTCACTAGGTGTTCAACTCCTAGCAGCCCTTCGCTAGGTGCCTGGCAGTCCTTCGCCAGGACTTCTTTCTGCACACTCAGTGAACATTGTTAGATCACAAATAAACTTAACTTTGAATCCTTTGCCAATATCAAAACAAGGTTTGATATGGTGCTTCCTGCACCAACACTCTCCTCCCTCGGCTCTCGTCCCTCGGATATGTCCACCATGTGTGATTCTCCAAGTCCTGCAAACTCAATCACACATATCAAATACAACATAACACTCTAACTTTAAACCTATTCGCCCACACATCAAAACCATGATCTTCCAATCATTTAAGGGTCAATTGCCTCAACAATCTCCCCCTTTTTGATGTGTGGCAATATGTTTAAGTTAGAGATAAACAACGACCACAATAGCAATAGCAATACATAACAATTGAAAAATTAAGACATCCCTAAGAGGTAACCTCCCCCTTAATCTATGTCTTCTTCCCATTTTCAATTCTACTCATAATCCAAGTTGAGTTTCCACTTACCAACAACAATATGTTAAAAATATAAGACATATCAGAACCTAAGAGGTACCTCCCCCTTAATCCATGTCTTCTCCATTTTTAAACATTCAAGCATTCAAGTTCTAAGTTAGATAAAATACCTAAAATCATCCATTTTAAGTCAAAATTCTAACTTAAACCATCCATTTTCCCCCTTTGACACCATCAAAATGATTGCCTCAAGCAACCAAAACCCATGGCATCAAATGAAAGAATTTTCAATTTCTGAAACTTCTCATAGTGGCTGAAAAATAGGCGTGCCAGTCGACTGCCCATATGGCAGTCGACTGATACGCTATCAGTATGATTTTTCAGGTTTTCTGTAGAATTTCAGAAACTCCCAGAAAATTCCAAAAATTGTAAAATTTTGCATACATGTTTGAAATGTTATACTCTATCAGGGAAAAATATTAAACCATATAACATTTCAACCATGCATGACTTTTGATAAAAATCCAAAAGTTTTGAAAACACTACATTTTGTATCAAACTTTGAATCCAATTTTGCAACCATATGACTTTTAAAAACATGGCAAAGTATGTAAGACATAAAATGGTTGGTATCCAACTATGATCTTTGGGCAAAGTATCCATTGATTAAACACTTGCCTTCCCTATAGTTGGTCTAGTTTTCATATTTTGATACTCTCAATGGTTCAACAATATGCCACAAGCACAAGTGATCCAAATGTATCACCCTAATGGATCAAGCACCCTTATTCAAAGCTAATATCTCCAAGTTCATCCTATACTTCCACAAAACACATTCCAAGCCCTCTTCTTAAGGATGTGAACTCCGATTCCGGAAGAGGCTTGGTAAAGATATCGACTAGGTTCGACTTGGATTCAACATAGTGTAGTTCTATGTCTCCCCTTACCACATGGTCTCTAATGAAGTGATGTTTCACTTCAATGTGTTTTGTCCTAGAATGGTGAACCGAATTTTTTGTTAAGTTGATTGTACTTACATTGTCACACAAGACTTTGACCTTGGTGTAATGTAACTCATAATCCTCTAAGGTGTGCATGATCCAAAGGAGTTGGGAAACACACCCACCCATTGTCACATATTCCGCTACCGTTGTTGATAGGGCAACGCATGGTTGTTTCCTACTACTCCAACTAACTAAGGAAGACCCAAGGAATTGACACCCTCTACTTGTACTCTTCCTATCTAACTTGCAACCCGCATAGTCCGAGTCAGTGTATCCAATTAGGTCAACACTAGGGGTTCTAGGATACTAAAGTCCAACATTAAGGGTCCCTTTTACATATCTTAAGATCCTCTTGACTACAACTAAATGGGACTCTTTGGCACACGATTGGTACCTTGCACACATTCCTACCGCAAAAAGTATGTCGGGTCTACTAGTGGTTAGGTATAGGAGGCTACCAATCATGCTCCTATATTGTTTAGAGTCTACCATTTTCCCTTCAATGTCATTATCCATTTTCACATTGGTTCCTATGGGTGTAGATGCTACCTTAGCATTTTCTAAACCAAATTTCTTTAACATCTCCTTAGCATATTTGGTTTGAAAGACGTGTGTACCTTCATTAGTTTGCTTAACTTGAAGGCCTAAGAAAAAGGTTAACTCTCCTACAAGACTCATCTCAAATTCATCTTCCATACACTTGATGAATTCTTGTAGGAAGTCATTATTTGTTGACCCAAAAATGATATCGTCTACATAGACTTGAGCAACAAATATATCCTTGTCCTTAGATTTTAGGAACAATGTAGGGTCAATTGTTCCTCTCCTAAACCCCTTAGACACTAGAAATGAAGAAAGCCTTTCATACCAAGCCCGGGGAGCTTATTTCAATCCATATAAGGCTTTTCTTAATTTATATACGTGTCTTGGATAGTTAGGGTCCTCAAACCCGGGGGGTTGTTCTACATAAACCTCTTCCTTAATGATCCCATTAAGGAATCCCGACTTCACATCCATTTGGTGGAGTGTGAAACCCATGTGAGCGGCATAGGCTAGTAGAATTCTAATTGATTCTAACCTAGCTACGGGGGCATAAGTCTCATCATAGTCTAGTCCCTCAACTTGGTTAAACCCCCTAGCTACCAGTCTAGCCTTGTTCCTAGTGATTTTACCTTGTTCATCTAGTTTGTTCCTAAAGACCCATCTTGTGGTTACAATGGTACAATCAGTGGGCCTAGGAACCAACTCTCAAACTTTACTCCTCTCAAATTGATTTAGCTCTTCTTGCATGGTTAAAACCCAATCAACATCTCCCAATGCTTCATCAATGGATTTAGGTTCTAATTGGGAGATTAGAGCTATTTGACTAGTTTGGTCCCTAAAATAGGACCTAGTCCTTACTCCTTGAGTGACATCACCCACAATTTGGTCAATAGGGTGATCATGGTGATGTCTCAATGGTCTAGAGGTTGTAGGTTCATTAACTCCTTCTTCCTCATCCTTTAGGATACTTCTTACTCCCCCTTGATCATTGCCCTCCAAATGTAGATCTTGAATTCTTTGGGCAAGGGGTTGGACCTATTCTATATCCTTATCAATTGAGGCCTTCCTAGGGTAGGTACTACTTGTTTCATCAAATTTAACATTCGAGGACTCCTCAATCACCTTTGTCCTTTTGTTATACACTCTATAACCTCTACTATTTGATGAGTACCCTACTAGAATCCCTTCATCGGCTTTTGACTCAAATTTCCTTAGGTCTGTAGCGACCCGCCTTCTCTACCTTAGACGGTCCGCTACTTTATCTACTATCTTGACTCTACTGCACGACTAAGAATGCGGAACTTCTTTATTTTTCTTTTAAATCCATCTAGGGATGATATTCTAACTCTAATAGTCATGCATGATACAATGACACACTTCTTTTCATCTATAGAACTTCTCTGCAATGCCAGTCGACTGCGATCTAACCAGTCGACTGGTATCGGCCACAGAAAGTTTCTGGGCGCGGCACCAGTCGACTGGCCTCTTGGCAGTCGACTGATGCATCGAACAGAAGCTACTGTTCGATAGGGCAGTCGACTGATACCGAACCAGTCGACTGGCACGCCTGAAAAACCTGAAATTCAGATTCGAACTTTGTTTCAAAAGTCCACAAAACATATAGTTTCAAGCCATACAAAGACACAACGCCATTTCTATACTCTATACTAGTTTCCCAAACATTTTAGCCAATCAAAACAACTTCATAAACTCGAAATTAGAACTTTTGGGGAAGTAATTAAGTTATGAAAATCTATATGAACTTTTAACTAAAGTTTTGTACCAAACTTAACTCCTATGCATTCATAATACCAAAACACATGTTCTACACCTCACTAAAGCATTTTGGGATGTAATGCAACTTTTCTAAGCATATTTATAGCAATAATAACTTGATTCAAAGGGAAACTCTCAATATCTTGGCATATGCATCAAATAGCTCCATCAAGTATCAATATTCAAAACTACTCACACTCATACTCATCCAATGCCATCATAAGGATATGTATGCTAATTAAAATGACATGGAATCTTTACTCATGGTCTTAAGACATGCAAAATATCTAAAACGCAATTACTTGGATAAATGCTATATGATCTAACTTAAACTAAGACTTCATAATAAATACACTTTGAGTCTTTTATTCATCTTGTCCCAAGGACCTCTCCAAGGTCAGCCACCACACACACGTCACTCAGCACCGCCTTGTCGCCTTCCTTCAGAATTGCTTGCCTTTACCTTTACCTGCAGCAAGAGGAAATGCAACTAATAAGCAAAAGCTTAGTAAGTACTATCTAGCTCACAAAATCTCGAAATGTGCAAGCATGCTTTTTAAAACAATGTGAAATCACATGAGATACTTTTATGCTTAAAAGAAACACTAAAACAACATGTATAACTCAAGACATGCATACTAAAGCACTAATAAGTCTTAACTTACTTGTTCTTGGCTTAACTTGAAACTTTAGCAATTCTTTGACTTTTAAATCTTTCTTTAACTTTTAGAAAACTTTCTTAAACTTTAGAAAACTTTGCTAAAGCATATACTTGAAAATAATATCTCACTTGGATCCACTTAAGACGTAAGTACCATCTTATGCGCATTCCCTAAAAGGTTGGGGTAGCGAGCCACCAATCCTAATAGAGCAGACCTTGGTCTACCAGGGCCAAGACCTTGGAATTGGACACCTGGATTTCTTTAACGACGCCCTTGGACACCGGGTACTGGCCTTAGAAAATAAAATAGTTTTTCTTTCTTTTCTTTCTTATCTTTAAATGCCTTGGCATTTTAACGAGCCCCTTGTGTGCCCAAATCCCTAAGTCTTGACTTTTGGGGATTTCTTAAGGCCTTGGCCTTTTCTTTTCTTATCTTTATCTTCTCTTTTCTTTTCTCATAACTTTTCTTAGCCCCTAACCTCATATAGGGTGCTTAATCAAACTTATACAAGCATGGATCAACCTAGGATTACATGCAAAATCATAAACTTTAAGGAAAATTACATTTTAACTTTCTAACGGGAAAAATCTTGCGGAAAACCGCCTCTTACTGCAGGTGAGCAGTACTTACTTCGATATCTTGGACTTACAACCAAGAACGGCGTCGGAGGTTCCGGGGAAACTCGAAGTCTCGGAGATTTCTTCGCGCTCACGCGTTCCTCTCGTCGCGGGGATTCCTAATATAGGAAATTCTCTCGGAGAGGAGCCTTGGCCGGCCACCGGAGGGAAGCCCTAGGCTTGGTGTGGTTGGCGTGCGCACAAGAGAGGGGAGGAGGGGGTCGGCGGATGGTGAGGAGAGGGAGAAGTTGCCGAACCAAAAATAAAACCCCCACTTAAGTTCTTCTATTTATACCAAGGGGTATTTAAGTCCAACTTATAACTTAACTTAATATCTCTCTATTTTCTTTCAGCACACCCCTGCTGGGGCGTCTGGTTAACCCAACCAACTTAAGTCGTTGATCTCATGGGAGGTCTCGGTTTCAAAACTCGTCCAGGCAACTTTTTGCCGAAAACTCTATTTCTTTTAGAAAAAATACTAAACGGACTCGGAAAATTCCATAAAAATATTCTAAAAATTCCTAAAAATATCTAAAATATTTCTAAACCATTTTTAAATAGTTCTAAGGACTTTAAGAACTTAAAATGAAAATTTTGGGGCGTTACAAGGTCATCTTTGGTATTTAATATGTAAACTTTACATCCAAAGACTCCAAAATAATGGACTTGTGGTACCCTTCCATTCCATAGTTCAAAGGGTGTTTTTCCTAAAAATCTATGTACCAACACCCAGTTTTGGATATAGCAAGCGGTGCTAACCGCTTCGGCCCAAAAATAGCTAGGAAGGGAATATGCATTAAGCATAGTCCTAGCAGCTTCTTGTAGGGCTCGGTTTCTCCTCTCAACTATCCCATTTTGTTGAGGAGTCTTTGGGCATGAAAACTCATGCTTGTACCCATTTTCAACACAAAATTATGTAAAACTAGCGTTTTGGAACTCCTCACCATGGTCACTCCTAATTCGGTTTATTTTGGTATGTTTTTCATTTTCTACCCTCTTACTAAAGCCTATGAAGATCTCTAGGGTATCATCCTTATGTTTCAAGAAATAGACCCATGTAAACCTAGAAAAGTCATCTACTAGGCAATACTTACTCCCTACAAGTGAGGGAGTACTATGGCAATCAAACAGGTCTATATGCAAAAGTTCTAAAGGTAAGGTAGTGGTGATTAGAGTTTTACCTTTGTGTGATGCTTTTGATTGATTACCCTCTTGGCATGCATCACACAACTTGCTCTTCTCGTACTTGATCATTGGGAGCCCCTTCACCAACTCTTCCTTGGCCACCCTTGCAATACTCCTCATGTTGACATGTCCAAGTCTCTGGTGCCACAACCATCCTTCTTCTTCTTTAGACATGATGTTGGATCGTGAAAACCGATAGAGGAGGGGTGAATATCGGAAATCGTTTTTCTTTCGGAAAGCTTAGAGCAAGTACGCAGCGGAAATTAGAAACACAGAGACACAGTTCGATTTACTTGGTTCGGAGCCTGTGTCGACTCCTACTCCAAGGCCCACGGTCGTTGACCGTTTACTTTGGGAAATTCTATATCAGGCGCAAAACAAGTTTACAAAATTGATTACAAAAGTATGTGCAGTAAACATAAATAGCTCTTTTTACCGACGTCCGAGGAAGATTGACTTTTTTGGAGCAGCAGGACGTAGTCGGCTCGAGTTGGAAGGATTCCGGGGCGTAGCGCGAGAGCAAAAGAGCGTAGAGTCATTTCGAAGTTCTTGTCGAAGGCTTGGGCATTGGGTGCTATTTATAGTACCTAGGGGCGCCCTGGACGTTGGGGGCGCCCTGCCACGTGTCAGCTGATCCGGATTTAGCTCAGTCAACAGTTATCCCATCTGAATAGGGATAAGTTTGACTCTGGGGGCGCCCTGGTCGCAGAGGGCGCCTTGGCTGACTTCTTCCGCGTAGAAATCTCGGCTGTCGATAAAGATGAAGCTTCGCAGACCTGGGCCCAAGGTGCCTTGGCTGCTGAGGGCACCCTGGCTGCTGAGGGCGCCCTGCCTAGTAAGCAGCCGAAGCCCTTTTTGCTTCACTTGGTTCTGGTTCACCTTGGGGGCACCCTGGACACTGAGGGCGCCCTGCTCAGCTGCTGCCTCACTCCTTTGAGGCTCTCTGAGTTGCAGACACACGTTCCTTCGGTCCTGCATCCAGGGTTAGTCCAAAACACAATAAAACAATTAATTATTAGTTTATACAGCTTTTGCTGTCTTGGTTCTGACTTTGGTCTCCTAAATGGAGCCCTAGGTCGAACCGACGCTTACTGTTCCCTCGACGGGGAACGCGTCCTCACCTACTCCTCTCGGGAGAATTTACCTGATGCCAACCGCTCCTTTGGTTGGACTTTTTCCTGACGGTCCTTTGCCAGGTCTTGGATGCCGAGCTGTCCTTCGCCCAATGCCTAGCATTCCTTCGCTAGGGCTTCAGTCCCAGGCTGTCCTTCGCCTGGCGCCTAGCATTCCTTCGTTAGGGCTTGGATACTGGCAGTCCTTCGCCAGTTGCCTAGCAGTCCTTCGCTAGGGCTTGGATACTGGCAGTCCTTCGCCAGGTGCCTAGCAGTCCTTCGCTAGAGCTTTGTATCGTGGCAGTCCTTCGCCAGTGCCTAGCAGTCCTTCGCTAGGGCTTTGTATCCTGGCATTCCTTCGCCAGGTGCCTAGCAGTCCTTCGTTAGGGCTTTGTATCCTGGCAGTCCTTCGCCAGGTGCCTAGCAGCCCTTCGCTAGGACTTTGTATCCTGCACACTCAGTGAATATTGTTAGATCACAAACAAACTTAACTTTAAATCCTTTGCCAATATCAAAACAAGGTTCGATATGGTGCTTCATGCACCAACAATCTCCCCCTTTTTGATTTATGGCAACACAATTCAAAGTTAAGTAAAAAACATATAACAGTTAAGCAAGAGGGTTAAGACCAATAAAACATAGCAGTTCTGAACAGTCTAAAACCAATGTAATTTTAACAGACAAAATTTTCTCATACTCCCCCTGAATCATTGTGTTAAGCAAGAGGGTTAAGACCAATAAAACATAGCAGTTCTGAACTGTCTAAAACCAATGTAATTTTAACAGACAAAATTTTCTCATACTCCCCCTGAATCATTGTGTTATAAAATACTTAACTTTGACCCTTCCTCCCCCTTTGACATATATCAAAAACAAAACATGGGTGAACAGGGTAAAATTTTGAGAAGTTTTGCAAACCTAAATTTTGTTAAAACACTTTTACTTACAAGGCTTTGTAAAAAGGAATTTTACTTAGGCCAAATTTGAAGTCAAATTTCCAAAAAAAAGTTCAACTTTGAGAATTGAAAAAAAAAATTGTTTTTAAAATAATTTGCACACTTAGATGAATTTGCTTGGAAATACTTTGTGTATTTTGAAAAACAAAATTTGTAGAGCTTCTAGACAAGTTTTTGCTGACACATAGATTTGTTTACTAAGAAAACTTTGCTTAGGAAGATAAAATTTGTCACATTTCAAAGGTTTTTGCTCAAACAAACTTTGTTTACTAAGAAAGATTTTACTTAGGAATATTTTCAACATAAATGTACTTAGTGCTTTAGAGGTTTTGAAAGTACTTAGAAGATGCTCAAACCAATTTTAAAGCACTTAAAAATATTTAGTAAAAACAAGATGAAATTTAAAATTTTCTCTCTCTGGGCCATATATCAATAAGGAACTTTTTGAAAAATATATTTTGAAAGAAGTTTTTTTTTTAAATTTGTGTATCAGAGCTTAAGAGTCTTGAAAATATATAAAAATACTTAGCATAATTCTTGAAAGCATAGCAAAAAGCTTTAAATTGCACCAACAACACTCCACTTTTGAAAGAAAAAAAATTTGCATTTGTAGGCAAGTCTTTTAGAAATTTCATGCACTTAGAATACTATTGCCTTAGAAAAGTATTAGTACTTTTGATTTTGAAAGATAGAGGTACTTTTGAAAGATATTATGCAATTTTTGAAAAATATAAAAGTACTTTTGAAAAAACAAATTGAGCCTTTTTGGAAAGTCTAAGTACTGTTTTTGAAAACTATTAGACTTTGAAAAATATAAATAATTTTTGAAAAGTATTATGCATTTTGAACACATAATATTTTACTTGACTTGGTTTATCTTTCAGTCTGACACAATCACAGGAAACCTTATTGACTACAAGGACATTTTCCTAAGTGTCCTGGAAATTTTTCAACCCAAGTAAATATTATAACTTCATTGGTTACAAGAATATTATTTTGTAGGAAAAAATTATTCAAGTTTTCAAAAGGATTTTAAACATGCAGTACATGAAAACATATAATTTTGAAAATGTTCAATAATTCTTTTAATTTTGATCTCCCCCTATACTTGACTCAGTCCTAGGAAGCTTGTTGACTACAAGCGATCTTCCTCTGAGTTTTAAGGTTTGATTTAAATTATAAGAATTATCTAATAACTTCAAAACAAATAATTACCAAAAAAAATTCTTCTTTTGACTCAAACTCCCTCTAAATTTGACACATCCTAGGAGTCCTTATAGATCATGAAGTGGACCTTCCTCTGTGCCTTTAGGGATTATTAAAATCAAAAGAATAATTTTGAATAACCTTCTGAGTATGATAATTTTCAAGGAGATACATTTTTGAAAACATAACTTAAAATGATAACACAGTTTTCGAAAAATATTTTGAAATAATGATAATTTTTCAACCAGATAGTAGTATAAGAAGGTTTTTGAATCAATTTTTGAAAACCTTATCGAGATGATACTAAGATTTAGAGCATAAGGTTTTTTAAAAAAAATTAAAATTTTTGAAAGTTATTAAAAGGAATTCCCCCTGTATCCGACACAGTCTGACTTTTATCTAAGTTCTTTAAGGAACTTCAGTGTTGACCAGGTTTGACTATGTTGACTAGGGTTTGACTGTGTTCCCCAAGCTTGACTCAGTTGACTATGTTTTACCAATCCATAACTAAACTTAACAAGATTCTATTTAAAATGGGTCTATTTTAACATGAAATTCAATATTAAAAAAAGAGATAAAAAGGAGGGTACAGTAAACTGAATTAATTTGAAAAATTTTGAATAACTTTTGCAAACCTTTTTATTTATTTAAAAGGATAGTGAATTATGCTTTTAGGTCCTAGATGTCTCACCCAGTTCTACATGATCAAGCATGTTAACCTTATGGGTTTTGTGAGACAAATTTAAATAGAAGTAAGGATTTTACTTTAAAGAGTCATGATTAATTTTGAAAAATTGAATCAACTTTGAAAACCATTTTAATGAATTTTAACTTTATTTTAGAAAAAGTAGTTGAGTCTAAGATCAATTGAAATTTGTGTTAGATTTGAATTTGACAAGAAGTAACTTGAATTTGAATTTCAAAAATTGGCTTCCAGGTCTTGGCGAGGCACTAGGCCTTCTTTGGCCGTAGCTTTATTGGATCATCAACCCTTTCCTAGACAAAGCCTTTTAGTGAAATTTCATCTTCAAAATTACTTTTTGATAAATTCTGATCTAACTAGTTTGGGTCTTGGATCGGTAGCTTCGGCTAGTTCTGCCAAGATGGCTTCCCTAACGTACTATCATCTCACCGCCACCCAATACTATGTTGTTCAAATTTCAATTAAATTGTTTTATCCTTAAACTAATCAATCCTAATTAAAAAAAATAAAAATGAAATAAAAAGAAACATACAATTAAAGCAAAAAAAATTATCTAAGTTACATCATAATCGTAATAATATTCTGGATTATCAAAAACAGCAATATTATGAATTTCTAACACATTATCCTTATAAGATTCAATCATATTATTCATGGTAAATAATGGATTTTCAAATACTGTAAATTTACCTTTTGATTCCCGGTTGGGAATCTCCCCCTTGATTCTAGCCATCTTTCTTTTGCTTGATTGTTTCTTTGGTATTTTGTAGCGGTCGCGAGCCAACCAGACCAGTTTCCAAGGATCCCTTCCTTCGTCGTCAGATTCTGAGTCTGAGTCGGACTCAGGTACAAGTTGAATCTTCTTCTTTGGTGGTTCTCTTGGGGTTTTCCCTGCAATAAAAACTATACCTTCCTCGACCATTGCAGTATCAACTTGATTATTTAACCTTAATTTAAAAGAGGATTTGAAATTGGTTACCATTTTTGTCTCAGTCAACTCGTCGTCTGATTCTGGTTCGTTTTCGTCGTCGGGTGTCGAGTTCGTCTCAGCTACTTGTTCTTGAGCTTCTAAGATCTCAACATCGGAGCTCTCTTCGTGTAGACTGATTAGCTTTTCCCATATTTCTTTGGCACAGTTGAAGGATCCGACCCGCTTCAGTTCTTCTTTGGTCAGGCCACATTGTAAGATTACTGTTGCCCTGGCATCAGTCTCGATCTTCCTCAAAGTTGGTTCGTCCAATTTGTCCCAAGCGAGTGCTATCCCATCTTCTGTGGGGAATTTAAACCCCGTTTGGATTATCAACCAAAGATCCAGATTGACCTTTAGGTGGGATTCCATTAGACTTCTCCAGGAGTTGAAATTTTCGCCAGAGAAGAGTGGTGGACGGGCACTATTCCATTCTCGGTTGGCCATTTAAAATGATCTCTTGCACAAAAAAGAAACAACAGAAATGTACCAAGACTTGGTCTTGGATTAGTAGTGCGGGAGAAGAAAAAAAAGTAGCCCCAAAAAAATTACACGAATTTCGAGGTGAAATAATAATAAAATAATAAAAACAATTTATGACAAATTTTTGAAAATATTAATTTTGTCAATTCTAATTAATGATGAAAAATTAAAAATTTAAAAAAATTTACTTGAATTAAGGAAGCACGAATTTTGAGGAAAATATTAAAATAATAATAAAAAAAGTTTATGACAAATTTTCAAAAATTGTTCATTTTCTGAATTTTGACTTATAGTAAAAAAATGAGAATTCAAAATTGAAAAAGGCGTAAAAGATCGAGTGGTGTTGATTAACAAAAATAAAATAAAATGGAAAAAAATTTGTAAATCCGAAAAACTCTCAAATTGGTGGTTGCACCAAATTTGAGCTTCCCCGCTCTGATACCACTTGTTGGATCGTGAAAACCGATAGAGGGGGGTGAATATTGGAAATCGTTTTTCTTTCGGAAAGCTTAGAGCAAGTACGCAGCGGAAATTAGAAACACAGAGACACAGTTCGATTTACTTGGTTCGGAGCCTGTGTCGACTCCTACTCCAAGGCCCACGGTCGTTGACCTTTTACTTTGGGCAATTCTATATCAGGCGCAAAACAAGTTTACAAAATTGATTACAAAAGTATGTGCAGTAAACTTAAATAGCTCTTTTTACCGACGTCCGAGGAAGATCGACTTTTTCGGAGCAGCAGGACGTCGTCGGCTCGAGTTGGAAGGATTCCGGGGCGTAGCGCGAGAGCAGAAGAGCGTAGAGTCGTTGTTTCGAAGTTCTTGTTGAAGGCTTGGGCGTTGGGTGCTATTTATAGCACCTAGGGGCGCCCTGGACGTCGGGGGCGCCCTACCACGTGTCAGCCGATCCGGATTTAGCTCAGTCAACAGTTATCCCATCCGAATAGGGATAAGTTTGACTCTAGGGGCGCCCTGGTCACAGAGGGCGCCTTGGCTGACTTCTTCCGCGTAGAAATCTCGGCTGTGGATAAAGATGAAGCTTCGCAGACCTGGGCCCAAGGTGCCTTGGCTGCTGAGGGCACCCTGGCTGCTGAGGGCGCCCTGCCTAGTAAGCAGCCGAAGCCCTTTTTGCTTCACTTGGTTCTGGTTCACCTTGGGGGCGCCCTGGACACTGAGGGCGCCCTGCTCAGCTGCTGCCTCACTCCTTTGAGGCTCTCTGAGTTGTAGACACACGTTCCTTCGGTCCTGCATCCAGGGTTAGTCCAAAACATAATTAAACAATTAATTATTAGTTTATACAGCCTTTGCTGTCTTGGTTCTGACTTTGATCTCCTAAATGGAGCCCTAGGTCGAACCGACGCTTACTGTTCCCTCAACGGGGAACGCGTCCTCACCTACTCCTCTCGGGAGAATTTACCTGATGCCAATCGCTCCTTTGGTTGGACTTTTGCCTGACTGTCCTTTGCCAGGTCTTGGATGCCGAGCTGTCCTTCGCCCAGTGCCTAGCATTCCTTCGCTAGGGCTTCAGTCCCAGGCTGTCCTTCGCCTGGCGCCTAGCATTCCTTCGCTAGGGCTTGGATACTGGCAGTCCTTCGCCAGTTGCCTAGCAGTCCTTCGCTAGGGCTTGGATACTGGCTGTCCTTCGCCAGGTGCCTAGCAGTCCTTCGCTAGAGCTTTGTATCGTGGCAGTCCTTCGCCAGTGCCTAGCAGTCCTTCGCTAGGGCTTTGTATCCTGGCATTCCTTCGCCAGGTGCCTAGCAGTCCTTCGTTAGGGCTTTGTATCCTGGCAGTCCTTCGCCAGGTGCCTAGCAACCCTTCGCTAGGACTTTGTATCCTGCACACTCAGTGAATATTGTTAGATCACAAACAAACTTAACTTTGAATCCTTTGCCAATATCAAAACAAGGTTCGATATGGTGCTTCCTGCACCAACACATGAGACACTCAACAACATTGTTAGTAGTATAAGATATATCAATATAATATAGATTTGCCTCTCTAAACCCTTCTAATATAATTGCATTTGATTCATTATGTCTAATGATGCATTTTCTGGCATGAAATTCTACTTGAAAACCGGCATCACATAATTGACTTACACTTAATAAATTAAACTTCATGTCTTTGATTAAAAGTACCTTATGAATTGAAATAGTGGAAGATACCTCAATTGTGCCCCTACCAATAATCCTCAACTTTCCACTATTCCCAAAGGAGACCGTCCCTTCTCTTAGGTAGCTAATAGTGGTGAACTTGCTCACATCCCCGGTCATGTGTCTTGAGCATCCACTATCTACTATCCACATAGTTGGGGCCTCCTTCACCTTTACCTAAACAACATGGAAAACATACTCTTTTGGTACCCATATCTTTGATCCATAAGTATCATTTAGAAATCTCTTAGGTACCCATGCCTTCTTTGTGGTTCCCCTAGCTCCTAGTCTCCTAGATGCACCAATCCTACCGGTAAGTAAAACAAATGCTACTTCCTTGGTCTTAGGCCTATAACCCAACCTGGCCTTGTTATATACAACCCTTTGACTGTTGATGATCATATCTAGGTTACTAGATCCCACTTGGAATTTTCTAAGGGCCTTGGTGAGGTCATCTACCTGTTTCCTTAATTCCCTATTTTCATTTTCAATGTGTGAAACATGTGAAGAGGTAGAACTAGCATGCAAATCTTTAAGTCTAGTAGCTTCTACTCTAAGCATGACAATTTGTTCCTTTAGGTCCTTAACTTTACTTCTAGCCTTAGCTAAGTCCATGTTCGTGCTAGAAATTATTTTCACTAAAGTAGAGGAGGGTAAGTGGTATACCTCACTTATCGAAGCTTGTGATTCTGATGATGAAGTGGAAGAGCTCTCATCATCACTGCTTGAGCTTCGTTCATCATCTGATGAGTCTGAGTGATCTTGTGCCATAAAGGCAAAGTGGGAGACTTGCTCTTCTTCTTCCTCTGAGGATGAGGGATCATCCCAAGTCGCCTTGAGGTTCGTGGCACCCTTCTCCTTTCCCTTTGATTTCTTCTTGTCACCCTTCTTCTTTTCTTCCTTCTTGTCATCCCTTTTCTTCAATTGGGGGCACTTGTTCTTCATATGCCCCTCTTGGTGGCAGTTGTAGCATATTATGTCCTTGGCCTTACCCTTATCTTTGGCCCCTTTCCTAGCATAGGATTTGTTAGATAAACTTTTAAATGCTCTACAAAATTTTCTTACCATGAAGGCCTCTTGGTCACTGTCCATGGAGGTGCTTGACTCCTCTGAGTCTGATGAAGATGAGTAGACCACCTTCTTCTTCTCCTTCCTCCTCTTCTTCTCGTTTTCTGGAACAAAAGCAATACCTTTCTCTTTAGCCGAAATATTAGCTTGCTCGTGTAGTTCAAATTCACAAAACATATCGTCTAATTTAACTAAAGATAAGTCCCTTGATACCTTGTAAGCATCAACCATGGATGCCCACAAGGTGGTTCTTGGGAATGCTTGTAACACATACCTGACGATGTCCCGGTTTTCTATCTTCTCTCCAATCACGTGGAGCTCATTTATCACTTCTTTCACCCTTCCATATAGCTGGCTGACGGTCTCGTTGCTCTTCATGGAGAGGGATTGCAGTTGGGCCACCAACAAGTCGTTCTTGGCTCTTCTGGACTCGTTTGACCCCTCGTTCAACTCTACCAACTTGTCCCACAGTTCCTTGGCGCTCTTGAACGACCCCACCTTGTTCAGTTGCTCCTTTGAGAGCCCGCATTGCAATGTCGTGGTGGCCTTGGCATTTGATTGCGCCCTCTTCATCACCTCCTTCGACCATGATCTCATTGGTGTTGGGTCTCCTCTTTCATCGACGGGTGCCTCGAAGTCATCTGCAACACTTATCCAATTTTCAATATCATTCATGAGGTAGTATTGCATCCTACCTTTCCAATAGGCGAAGTCGTTCCCGTCGAAGAACGGAGGTCGTGCGGTGGAGTATCCCTCTTGAAACGCCATCACAATTGTTCTGGTTGACTGTTAGATCTTCCAAAATGCACCGGCTCTGATACCAACTGATGGATCATCTAAGGCGTGCAGAGGGGGGGGGGTGAATGCACTTTTTAGGATCGTTTCGATCTCTACAAAATTGATAGCGCAGCTGAAATAATATGTAAAGGAAAATAAACAGTGGTAACAAGAGTATTTTACTTGGTATCCACCCAGATGGGTGACTAATCCAAGGATCCACGCCGCGAGCACAACTTTCACTATGAAAATCTCCTTCAGGTGGAGAAACCTTTACAACGGCGATCTTCCTCTTTACAGAATGAAGTAAATTGAGTGAGAGGAAGTAAGAACACTTTTCAGTTGGGCAGCACCTCGTTACTGTACGGAGCCGTACCGTACACGTACAAAAAGGTGCTCCTTTTATAGGTGAAAAGGACAGACTCACAGTCTGTCCCGCCCCGCACCAGTCGACTGCCCCAAGGGCAGTCGACTGGCCCAGCAATAACTGCTAGCCAACGGCTAGCCAATAGCTAGCCAAAGGCTAGCCAACGGCTAGTTTCGGGGTATACCAGTAGACTGTCCATGGGGCAGTCGACTGGTCCGAGGCTGCAAACTTTCTGTGGGTTTTGGCAGTCGACTACCTCTGGGCCAGTCGACTGCCCTGCCTCCCAGCTTAGTTCCAGCCACTCTGGACCTTCTCCTTCACGTGTGCCTTCAGGTCTGCTCCCTTGGCTCGCCCCTTGAAGTCCTCTTCCTCTGGCTATCGTCCCTCGGATGCGCACGCAAGCCTTCCCTTGGCTTGCCTCCATGCCACCCTTCACGTGTGCCCTTGAAGTCCACTTCCCGACTTGCCCTTGGAGCTCTCTTCCCTCGGCTCTCGTCCCTCGGATATGTCCACCATGTGTGATTCTCCAAGTCTTGCAAACTCAATCACACATATCAAATACAACATAAAACTCTAACTTTAAACCTATTCGCCCACACATCAAAACCATGATCTTCCAATCATTTAAGGGCCGATTGCCTCAACAGAAGATTCATCCCAAGTGGCCTTCAAGGCCTTCTTCTTCTTCTTTGATTTCTCCTCTTTCTTTTTGGATTTCTCCTCCTTCTTCTTTAGCTTTGGGCATTCACTCTTGAAGTGCCCTTTCCTACCACACTCAAAACAAGAAACGTTAGTCTTATCAACCTAAACTTCGCTAGGGTTACCTTTACCCTTGAAGCGTCGACCCCTTCTCATCATTCTTCTCACAAAATTTGCCATCTCGGAGGAAGAAGACCCGCTGCCATCTTCCTCAAAATCAGACTCGGATTCGGAAGAGGATGAAGATGAAGAGACTTCCTTCTCCTTCTTCTTCTTGTTGGATCGTTCCCCTGCAACTAAGGCAATCCCCTTCTCCTTGGGGCCTTTGTTAGCCATTTCATGCAATTCCATTTCACAAAATAGATCATCTAGTTTAACAATTGATAAATCCTTGGAAACTTTGTAGGCATCCACCATGGATGACCACAAAGCATTCCTTGGAAATGCTTTTAGCACATACCTCACAAGGTCGCGGTTCTCGACCTTTTCATCAATAGAATGAAGCCCGTTGAGGACTTCCTTGAATCGGCTATGTAGCTCACTTACCGTTTCATTCTCCTTCATGGAGAGGTTTTGAAGTTGGTTGAGGAACAAGTCCCTCTTGGCTATTCTTGAATCTCGGGTGCCCTCGTGGAGTTCGATGAGCTTGTTCCACAAGTCTATTGCACTTGTGAATGGACCAACATTGATGAGTTGGTCTTTGTTCATGCCGCATTGTAGGGTGACTACCGCCTTCGCGTCGGCTTCACTCTTTCAAGTTTGTTCGACCGTCCACCGCCAAGACTCAAGTTCTTTGCCTTCATCATCCTTTGGAGGGATGAAGCCTTCCTTCACCGCGAACCAAGTGTTGATGTCCATCTTCAAGTAATACTCCATCTTCGATCTCCAATATTAGAAATCTGCGCCATCGAAGAAGGGAGGTCGGGTGGTGGAAAAACCTTCTCTCAACGCCATGGATGATAGCTCTCGATTGTTAATCCGCTTATACAGAGCCCCAAGCTCTGATACCACTTGTTGGAACTCGGATGGCTAGAGAGGGGGGGGGGGGTGAATATAGCCAAACACTTGGACTTTAACACTTATGGATTTTCTACACTTCAATTGTTAGTAGCACAGCGGAAGCACAATAAAACAGAGTAGTGCAGAAATGCAAAAAACAAAACAAACCAAAAAACAAGATCGCTAACAAGGAGGGTTTACAAGGGTCGGGGATAACTTACCCCTACTCCTTGGCGTGCCCTTAAGGTGGGCGATCTCTTGATCGTCGGCAGATCAAGCCCCGATGAACACCGGATAGAAAGCAACCTCCTTCTCGGTGTAGTAACCTCTCCACAGCGTTTCAATCAAAGATATAGTTTTAAGCACAATGAAACACAAGAAAGATCTTACTTAGCACTTAGCACAGACAAGAACACAGCAAGCTTCTTCCGAGATCCACCCAGCGACGATCTCACGCAAGAACCCCTTTATTCGTGTCTTCTCGCTATTGGACTCAAAGCCTCTTGTTCCTTCCTCCAAGTGCTCAAGCAAGGGATGGTTGCTTCAAAGATCACAGCAGCTTTCTTAAGAGAGGATGATCAGCCAAGAGCACAAACACGCAGCAAGAAATCGCAGCAGAAAACCAAGGCAACCAAAGTTCTTTTTATCAACTCTTCTCCACCACGCTGCTTATCCACTCTCCACTAGCGCCAGGTCAACATCTCACTGCAGCCTCCAGCTGCTCTCCTGCAACCACCAGCCATCACTGAGCTCTTCTGGACTCTCTTAGCTTCCCTCAGACCAGCCCCAGTCAGTAGCTCTAGCTTGCGCCAGCGTCCGTTGCAACCTGAGATGGAAAACGGACAAACCTGCTCCAAGGAAAGGCCTCCATTGACTCTCATTGAGTGTTTGAATCCTTCCCTGTCACCTGCAGCTTAATCAGAGCATTAGCACAGCATATCACTCAGTAAATCAAGTATCAGGGATCAAATGCAGAGAATCAGATACGGTCAGACGCGATCAGAGCGTCTGACAGTGCAATTTGAATTAAAGTGATCGGTCACCGGACCGATCCAGGGCTCGTGGGTCGGTCACCAGACCGATCCACCGCTTTGCTGGGACACCCAGCTCTCGCGGTGACACAAGCCTGATCGGTCACCAAACCGAGCAGAGTGAATCCTAATCAGTCACCAGACCGATCAGGTAGCTCCCTCACCGATCAAGCTCAAGCCTGATCGGTCCACTTCTGAGTGAACAGTAACCGCGGAAATCAAATCCTAAGTCGTGGATCGGTCACCAGACCGTTCAGGAGCTGATCAATGGGGGAACTCAACTCACTGAGTGCTCCCTGATCGGTCACCAGACCGATCAAAAGCAAGGCAGTGAGGAAGCTGCCTGCTCCCTGATTGGTCACCGGACCGATCAGGAGCCAAGCAACGAGGCAACGACCTGCTCCCTGATCGGTCACCAGACCGATCAGGAGCCACACAGTAGGATCCCAACCTCATTGTGCACTCCCTGATCGGTCACCAGACCGATCAGTCATTGCTGAATCGATCACCGGACCGATCCACGAAGGAGCAGCGTGCCAACTTCCCTGATCGGTCACCAGACTGATCCATGGATTCAAACCTAGCCTTCCAAGCTAGGATTTCATCCAACCTAGCCCTCCAAGCTAGGACTTTTTCACCTAACCCTCCATGTTGGGAATTTTCACCTAACCCTCCAAGTTAGGACTTTTCACCTAGCCCTCCAAGCTAGGACTTTTCACCCAACCCTTCCGAATTAGAACTTTTCCAAACCTAGCCCTCCAAGCTAGGATTTTCCATACCTTGCCTAATCCTCAATCAGGACTTAATCATAATCATAATCATCAACCTAAACTAAAATCAATGTCAACACCAAAATAACAATCAGGGTCAGACTGTATCAACATAATATACTAATCATAGTGAGCCTGTGATACTACAATGCGACAACTGAGTTAAAACCCCATTTTGTTGGCACAACAAATTGAATTTTCATTAGTCAGGAATAACATGCTCAATTCTGTAAAGCATTGCAGAAAGAAGATCCCATTCAAGAGTGAGACAGGCAGATCCAGAATTACATTCAAGTGTGTTTGTTGATTGTTCTGTTATTTAGTAAAAGGTTGCAAGTTGTAATTTTAGTACCTAATTTGTCCAGGTCCATCATACTGCAACACATCTACTACTAGCTTCACTCAAAACTGTTATTTGTCAGGAACCATCACAAGCTGGTTCGCTGGTAGCCTTTGATCGGCTTCAATTTGGCTTCAACTGTGCTATTTTTAGTGCCTCTTTTAGTGGTCTCTTTTAGTTGCTTGAAACTTAATATCAAGATCTCTGATTAGTTGCTTGAAACTAAATATTTCTCTGCTGTATGTATGTAATACTTCTCTGCTATACTCCATGGCTAGCTACTGTATATATGTTTCTTCACTCTTTTGTAGAGTATTTGATGGGTAGCTTTAAATATTATGTAAAATATTAAATAATTGGCTTTTGAGTGCAGTTATCTTTTCAAATATTTAAAGAAAGAAAATAGAGCAGTGTATGTTTCATTTGTGGATCCCAATCACATACCTACACACGAAGTGAACGAATATGATAGTAAATTGTCACAACAAATTGCTGCTCAATTAGAAGTATCGAATAGAGATAGCATATGCTTAATCCCATACAACATCGGGTAAGATTTTAATTATTTATCAATTTCTACTATATATTGTTAATGCTATATTGTCATTTATGCAGGTACCATTGGATTCTAACTTTTTAGCTATTGTCATTTATGCAGCTTAGTAAGCTTATTACTCTTTTAGTGGACCTTTCATTTTGTCATTTATGTAGGTACCATTGGATTCTGACTATAATTAATGAAGACAAAAATATGATATATTTATTGGACTCTTTAAGTAATAGGAATCGAGATCATGAGTGGCAAACAATTGTGACCAAGTAGGTAGTAGATTATGTTGTTTGTAAATACATTCAATTCATTAGATGTTCAAAAATAACTTTCAAATTTTTACAATGCAGTGGAGTCAAGATATACAATGCCTCAAGGGGTATTTCAAAAGGGCCAAGTTTTAAACAATTGACGGTATATATCATGACTATGTATTTAAGCATTAGTTGATAATTCTTATTGTTATGATTGTGACTATTTGCATTACACTTTCAATTTCATTAGGGTAATCTAAAACAAAATGGTGGTGTTGAATGTGGATATTCTGTAATGTGGTATATGAAAGAGATAGTCATGGATGAAGATTTACAATTGGAGAGGAAGGTAAGTCTTTTTATGAACTATATTCTTTATGAAATATTTAGTCATTTTGTATTGACCCTCACACTTCTATTAATGGTTTAGTTTGCAGCCTCAAAAAATAAACAGTATTACAATCAATCCCAGTATGATGAAGTCAGAAGCGAATGGAGTGAATAGGTCTTCTTGCCCTGCACATTAGTACAAATGTGAGATGCACATCCAGTATCTAATACCCAAGAAAAAGAGATAGATAGATTGATTTCTATAACAAAAATACCTGAGGCAGAAGTCTCACTTCTTTTCTTCTTTACTTCCTCCAGGTAATGTTTGCAGTTCCTCTTCCAATGTCCGGTCTCACCACAGTGGAAGCAGGTCCCTTCCTTAGGCACCTTACCTTTAGCCTTGGATGTAGTAGAGTTAGCCTTGCCTTTGGCTTGGGTCTTACCCTTGCCTTTGGGCTTCCATTTGCCTTTGCCCTTGTGTACCATTAGTACATTACTGGTCTTGGTTTTCTTGAGATTGGGTTCAGCAGTTCTCAACATGTTGAGCATCTCAGGCAAAGGTTTATCAATTTCATTCATGTTATAGTTCATGACAAATTGATGGTACCCTTCCGGCAACGATTGCAAGATAAGGTCTGTAGCCAATTCTTGGCCCAATGGAAATCCTAGTCTTTCAAGGTCCTCGACATACCCAATCATCTTGAGTACGTGAGTTCCTACAGGAGTTCCTTCTTGCATCTTGCATGCAAATAGGGCTTTAGACACCTAAAACCGCTCATGCCTAGCTTGCCCTTGATATAGTTGTTTTAGATGCTCAACCATATCATGTGCATCCATGTTCTCATGTTGCTTCTAAAGCTCAGAATTCATGGTGGCAAGCATAAGGCATGATACATCAAGTGCATCATCCTGATGCTTCTTATAAGCATCCTTTTTGGCACAGGTGGCGGTCGCAACGGGTGCTTCTGGAAGAGGTTGCTCTAGGACGTACAATTTTCGTTCTTGTTTGAGGACTATCCTCAAGTTGCTGTACCAGTCTAGGAAATTAGCTCCGTTGAGCTTGTCCATCTCATGGACAGATCGTAGAGAGAGAGAGTATTTGACGTGTTAGACGACATGGTGATCTACAACAGTAAAACATGCAGAAATAAGTATCATATCTAGATCTTTTAATTAGGCCTTTAATTAAATGATACTCCCACTAAATCGTACAGCTTTTGTAGGGGCTAGTCATGGATGTAGGAAAACTCAATTTGTCCACACTACTAGCTCCAAACCAAATAGCGACTACATTTATGTGGGACAAGATCCATATTATATTTCATTTTGAGTTAGCTTTGGCTAATCGCCCAAGACTTGGTACAATTAGGTAGGTAACATTTTACCAATTACACCTTATGCAACTCTTGAAAAAGGGTTAAGATTCATATTACACATCATCTTGAGTTAGCTTTGGCTAATTGCCCAAGACTTAGTATAATTTTCCTCTTACCCAAATTTTCTCAACTTTTGGGATATGCCTCCAAGTTTCTCAATCCAATTGAGATGACTTAGTTAAATCTCACCCAAAGTTTGATAGCGGGGCATCACAATTGTCCTCTCGCACTCTATTGATTAATCTCAAGGATATATTTATAAGCATCATACTGTTTACATGAATCATTATTCATCTATTTACTACCATAATATCTAATTTTGCAAATTGGTTGTTCCTGTTAAGAAGAATGTTTTTTATTTGTCATAGATATATGATGGTGGTCAATGGGATTTCTCTTCTTTGCCCTACATTCAAAGATTTGGTTATGGTATTTGTCATATGTACTAGTTCATGCTGTTTTTGTCCAAGCCACAATTCAATATATCATAGAACAAGAAAGCCAAACATGCATAGATTAAAAGAATAGTGCTTACAACACATAGAGATTACTCCCTAATCTTAGAATCGGGAAATTACCTCACAAACGTGGGGTTACAATCCACAATCATGATCAAAATCATAGAAGTTCAACACAAATCTAGAAAAAAAAAAGAAAAATCAAGAAAAGCTTAGGCTTGATCACCGAATCTTCCTCCTAGTCGCTTCCGATCTTCCCTTGATGTGTAGATCGTCCTAAAATGCCTCCTCTTGCTGCCTTAGGTCCTTCGAGGACCCCAAATTGAGATCGCCACATGTAAGGGGCTAAAAAATGGATGCCCGACATGGGCGTGCCGCTGGGCATGGTGCTCGTGTTGGGCTAGCTGGCTTTAGATTTGGCGCGACATGGCCCGTGTCGCCGGGCATAGATGCCCGTGTCGCCTACAACGACTGGAGCATGGCTCGTGCGGCTGGGCATGGACACTCGTGTTCGATGTGGAGCTCTCCAATCTTTTTCTTCAATTTTAATTTTACCCTGTCACCTAAATTGCACATTCTACCCTTATATAAAGCTTTTAAAATGAGAAGAACCAAAGTTTAGCTTGTTTTCTCCATGGCCATAGGTGTTAGTTAAGCTGTGTATTATATGAGGGTTTGAATTTACTAGTTTATTAGGTTCCCATCTTAGTGTTTTATCATGTTAGAATTTCATATATTTTCCTTTTGTTGAGCAAATAAATCATTGATGTAAGAACAAGATTGAAATGGTGAAAACCTACATGTGACATGCACTACATATAAAAAAAGTATATTCCTAGTTATAGTTAAATCATTTTAATCATAGTTTATTTCATATTAACTAAATTTTTCTTTGGTCTTCCTCTGTCCGCTTCACTTATGGCTCTGATTGAAAATTCAGATCATCTTTTAGGTTAACCAAAGGATTTAAATATCACATTGGTTGAGAATATTTTGTACCAAGTATTTATAGGGTACTAATATCTTAAGTGTTAATATCAAGTAGGCCATATGTCCATGGAGTGTAAATCGAGATAAGGAACAATGTTAAAAGATCAACACTAGATTGGATTCGACAACGAGGTTATGGACAACATGTCGAGATGACAATTAGTTTTGAATGAGGTAGGGTGGAGGGTTTGAAATAAACCATGGGGGAGGATGTTGATCGAGTTAACCGTGATGACATTGACAAAACCCAAGGTGGATGTGAATGTTAGGATATATACTAAAAACCTTGCTTTTATATAGACATCTTCATTTTGAAAGAGAATCACAAGATCACTGTTTGTATGTTTATATTTGTAACGACCCGGTCCATTTGGCGACCCATTCGGCGACCCCCTTATTTTCTTATGGGTCGTCGACCGTCGACCGTGCCGTTACCTTACTTAGGTCTACCGAGCCTTGGGTGTGGATTTTTGCCTTTCCCAGGATTCGAACCCTAGACCTAGGCTTAAGTACTAGTTCTTTATGAATCCTGATAACCAATTGAGCCTACCAGGATTCATAAAGAAATAGACGTAAGCCTGGGTCTAAGGTTCGAATCCTGGGAAGGCAAAAATCCACCGACCAGGCGGTGGGAAGACCTAGTATGGTAACGACACGGTCGACGGTCGACGACCATAAGAAAAATAAGGGGTTGCCAAATGGGTCGCCGAATGGGTCGCCAAATGGGCCGGGTCGTTACAATAAAAAGGTGCCTTTTTATGTAACGACCCGGCCCATTTGGTGGCCCATTCGGCGGCCTATTCGGCGACCCCTTATTTTTCTATGGGTCGTCGACCGTCGGCCGTGTCATTACCAAACTAGGTCTTCCCACCGCCTGGTCGGTGGATTTTTGCCATCCCAGGATTCGAACCCTAGACCCAGGCTTAAGTCTAGTTCTTTATGAATCCTGGTAACCAATTGAGAGCTCAATTGGTTACCAGGATTCATAAAGAACTAGACTTAAGCCTGGGTCTAGGGCTCGAATCCTGAGAAGGCAAAAATCCACCGACCAGGCGGTGGGAAGACCTAGTATGGTAACGACACGGTCGACGGTCGACGACCCATAGAAAAATAAGGGGTCGCCGAATGGGCCGCCAAATGGGTCGGGTCATTACAATATTAGTATGTGTGTAGCAGCCCCGCCTCTATGGTCCTCGCAGGCAACCCTCTAGGCCGGCGACCCTACGGTCTTCCCACCCCTGGAAGTGGATTTTTGCCTTCCCCAGGATTCGAACTCAAGACCTCCAGGCTAAGTACTAATGTTCCTGAATCCTGGTACCAATTGAGCTATAGCTCTGATACCAAATAAATTGTCACGCCCCGAGACCCCCAGGAGCCGCTGATCCAATAGAAAATCAGACAGCACCTCCCCTGTCCGGCGGACAATTACATATACATACATCACATAAATCACAACCACGCAGTTAAATGGGCCTCAGGCCTCAAATCAAGACAGAACATAATATAAAATCGGGTAAACCATACCTGACTGCGGACTAGTCCGACTGACGACAAAACACAAGGCATAAAGGTCTTACAAAAGTACAACTATACTGCTGTATAGTATGACTAAATGCAACACAAAAGCAATAGCGGAAGAAAATATAGTAAATACTACCAACAAAATAGCCGAAAAATCTCGAAGACATCTCGACGAGTACGCGAACTGGGATAGGCTATCGAGCATGCTCCAGTCAATCATCCTGAAATAAAAACAAGGAGCTAACGGGATGAGTCATAAAACTCAGCGAATATCTCATTATATATATATACAAGATAGTCTAAGATAGCAACAGTGTAACAGACTATCAAAATAACACGTGCGCAGGCAGTAATAAGAACAACTGCAAGAGAAAAATAAGGACTACCATACCGATGTAGCAGAGTCGCCAAAACCAGACATAAGGGTCTCCTGTAAGTGCATGTTAATCATACGCAGTATCAAGTAAAACAAGCACAAGTAAGGGCAAAACATACGAATACCTAAGGTGCAATGACATGGTCACCCCTACCGTTGGTCAGACATCGTCACCTATTTACGGGAGGAAGCTGAGCGGAGGCCACCCTCCGACATAGGGCTGTGACTGTCGTCCATACTCTGTCATCACTACTCCTGAGCGATCGAGTAGACGGAATGCTACCGGTGTAACACCCCTACTCCATAACCTATCCTGCCGATATCTCTATCAGCCCCAGGCCATCTCTGGAGGATATCTCTATTTGAGTGTTACCCCTACCCCATGTATATAAATGGGGGAGAGACCTCTCTCTCTCATCTCCTAGTATATGGACCACTCAAGGAGGGATATCTGCCTGCTATCACGCTCCGATTCACTAACCCATGAGTGCATGAGCGAAGCAGCACAAAGCATACTACCCATACTCTGTCAACTACTAACCCATGAGTGGCCGTATGGGTAGGTCAGTATGACTGTCGACCTAGATCACCCAAAAAGGGGCCCCTGATCGACAGTGATGCACAGTGCACGATGATGCATAATCCTGGTCAAACAACATCCACTATCTAGTCCACCGATATCAACATGATATGCAAGGATCGTGGATAATGCACCATAACCTAAGTCCTAAAGGTATAGGTATCACATGTCAGTTGTGGCACAAACAACATCAGCAAAACGAATATAAGAGTCATGCCATAATCTATTACTCTATTGCTAAACAAGCATATCAAGTATATATATATATATCTGTGACAAATCTAAAAGAAGAGTCAGAGATATCCGCCTCCGATGTAGAAATCCAAAAGTGAAGAGAACCCTCGTCTGAACTAATATCAGCCGCAAATGGACTCCAAATAGCCGAATCAATGACCTGTATCACAACACAAAATTCTAGCTATCATAACCATTATTAACCTTAATTATTTAGTTAGCCCAAACTAAATAATAATCAATCAACAAACCTTACTGATAAGGATGAGTTCTACTTATTTGCATACGCAAACACTCACACCCAACCCAAAACCTCATCTCATAGGGTGGGTGTTTTGCACGCCCTACCATACAACGCCTCAAACGGTGCCATCTATATCGCCGAATGAAAGCCGTTGTTGTAGGCGAACTCCACCAAGTGCAAATGGTCCTCCCAACTGCCCCCAATGTCCATCACACACGAGCGCAATAAGTCCTCTAAAGTCTTGATAGTACGCTCTGACTGACCGTTAGTCTGAGGATGAAAATTTGTGCTGAGCCAGAGCTCTATACCCATAGCCCTCTACAAACTCTGCTAGAACCGAGATGTAAAACGCGGATCCCTATCCATGATAATACTCAAAGGAACTCCGTGCAATCTGACTAACTCCCGCCAATATATCTCTGCCAATCTATCGAGAGAATCCGTCCTTCGGATAGCTAAGAAGTGAGTAGATTTGGTTAGTCGGTCCACGACTACCCAAATCGCATCATGACCTCTCTTAATCCTCAGCAAACCCACAACGAAGTTCATGGTGATGTGTTACCACTTCCACTCGGGAATGGGGATCTTCTGGAGGAGTCCAGCAGGTCTCTGGTGCTCTGCCTTAACCTGCTGACAGACGAGACATCTAGCAACATAGTCTGCAACGTCCCTCTTCATGTCGTTCCACCAATAGGAATGTCTCAAATCACGATACATCCGAGTGCTACCCGGATGAATAGCAAAACGTGATCGGTGAGCCTCCTGTAGCAACTCCTTTAAGACAGGGTGCGCCTCTGGTACACTCAACCTCCCTCGGAAGTACATCATCACATGTGAAATCCACTGCAGGGTTGGGAAGACCGTAGGGTCACCGGCCTAGAGGGTTGCCTGCGGGGACCATAGAGGCGGGGCCGCTACAATGTGCATATTGTCTAATACTTTGCACTGTAGATAACATGGTGTGTGATGTCGCACAGAAGATTATGTTATCAGTTCCTTGTAGAGTATAAGTAGAGGCTCACAACCGAGATGGATTTGGACAAACTATCGGGATGATTGTAGTATAATTTGGTATTGGTTTATCTTGACTATAGAATTACACTAGTGCACTTTGTGTGGATTGAACAGGACCGACATGGAGGTGATTTATTTTATACTGACTTTATAATTGAATCAGACCTCAGTTTATTATGGAGTACATGCTCTGAATCCCGAAATAATAACGAGCACATGTACTTAATATTTATTTCTTTGATTTATCAATGAGTGATATTTATTCTGTTAAATCGATAGGACCGGTAAGTTGGGAAATAATATTATTTACATGATGTGTCGTTGATTATAGACGAAAATCATGTCCTGGTGAGTCGGGTTGATGATGCCCCCTTGATGAGCTCATAAAGTTCATCATGTTAAATCTTGCAGGTGGACTTGGTCCGACATGATGATAAGGATGAGTGATACTAATCAAGAAGTTAGTTATTGATTAATTAAATTAACAGTAATTTAAATTTATCAACGGGCATTTGATATCTTAAACACGGGGAGATACTTGTACTCATAATAGGTGGAGTCTATATTTAAATATGGGGGTTGGTGTGGTAGTTCAATGAAGACCCTTTAGTGGAATGGATCTTCATTAATGGATCGGGCCTTGATCCATTAGGTGGCCAAGACCCAACTCCTCATCATGATCTCTATTGTAGCCAATATATACCCCATGGTGTCATGAGACCAAGGCATCCAACACACATCCAACCCTAAGACCTTACTCTTCTCTCCCTCTCCTTCTCTCTCCTGGGGCAGTCGGCGGGTGCGGAAGAGAATTTTCTTCTCTTCCTCATTCTTCCTTCTCTTCTCTTGGTTGTTAGTGCAAGGAAGAAGAGATTCTTTCTCTTCTCTTGGCCAGGTTCGATCAAGAGAAGGAGAAGAAGGGAGTGGCGGCTACAAGTGGAGTCTGCGGTGCAAGAGGCGCCGACGGTGAGGGAAAATGGGTGGTGGCTGATAGATATCATTTTGTTGATTATTTTAATTGTTAAAATCCACGTTTGACCTATGTTTTTATTGCTTAATTGTGAAATTGCCCTAGGTTTTAGAACTTACTCTTATTTTGGACTTAATTGTAAAATTACACATATTTGGAATAATTGGCCACTAAATTTTGGATCTATTTTTGTAGGCATCAAAGGTTCAAGGACCTAGGGCATACTGGGTCAATGGCTGGTTAGGATTTTTTGAAGAAGAGGATTGTTTTCTTCTTTTTCATCTTCCTTTGCTTCCTCTCAACTGATACTTTGTGGGCGGCACCCCTTGGTGGCTTGTGGTGGTCGACGGCACAAAGGGAGGAGAGGTTTGTGGTGGTCGGCGCAACACTAGAAGCTAGGGTTATTGGCGCAAGGAAGAATGAAGAAAAGGAGGTCGTGCTTGTGCCTTGGTGACTTCGTTTCTTGGAGGCTCATCACCCACAGGACGTCCAAGGAGGGTATAGGTCATACAATAGAAGATCGCGAAGTAACGAGAGATATAATTTTCTCTTTGGCTCCTTTGATTTCTATTATCTCATATGGTTTAATTAATTATCTTCTCATTAATTATTTATTAATTAATCAAGATAATTAATTATTTTGGACCCCGATGATAAACACAAAAATCGGCGATCCATTCGTCGCCTATTCCGTGACTAATTGGTTAGGCGAGTTACAAGGCTTGAACAACAAGTTTGGTTAAGAAGTAACTCGAATCAATTAGTACGATGATGAGACGGTCGTTTTGGGAAATAGGTCTCCATTCGGATTGAAATTTTAAATAGTGGACATGGGGAGGTTTTCCATGCACGACCCGACATCCCCTTCGGCAAAATCCAACAATTGGTATTAGAGCCAAGGTTTTCTGATTTTATGTGTTTTGGATTCGGTTACTTTTTGCACTTTATCATGTATTTTATTTTTGCCGAATAATAGTTGGATGCATAGGCTAACTCTTTGGTTGCAGGAACGAGATTTCCAACTATTATAGCTAAAATAATGTGTGTATGTGATTGGTTGTGTATGGTTGTAATATTTGTATCCTTGGGGTTGATGAGGCTAAATTTGTATTTGATTTTTGTAATTAATTACGACACATGTTTAGCCGTGATTTTCATTTACTTTCGATCTAGATTTCATATACACTCCATTGTGGAGTATAGGATCGATGGATGTAAATAAATAACATTTTATCTCGGTTCGGAGGTCCCTTCAATGGTGGCTTGCGCATGGTGTAGGGAGGAGCGGACGAGATGACGACACGACTAGAGGCACATTGAAGACGAAAGCCATGATAGTTGGAAAAATTAGATTTTTCTTGTTTATTGCTTTTAGTTTATGTGCTTGTCGTGCTTGCATGAAAGTTCCTCAAATAAAAATAACTAAGTGGGAGAGGGACCCTAAGGGTCCCATGGCCTCCATTACTAATTTTACAAGTGATGCGAGCAAGCTTGCGCGTCGGCTCTGAGTGTCTTCCTCCCCATCGGATGGGCTTGTTCTGCGGATCACTGGGTCAGACATGATTATAGAAAATCATTTAGGAACGTGTGATTTTCCCCATCGGACAACACATAATCCGAGTTAATTTTCTTAGTATCATGTAATGGTAAACACATAGATGCAAATAATAGTATCCTGCCCATCAGAGTCACTGCTATTATTTGTAAGGCTGAGGAGGACCAACTATTATTTTATTTGTCAAAAAGTTATGTTGACAAGATAATAAAATTAATGGGTAAAACCTCCTCTTATAAATGTAGAATTCGTATACATCCACACTATAATGACATGCGAAATTCTCGGTGTTTTGAGGTGTTGGTTGATTTTAAAATTTATTGAGGTGTTGGTTTATTTTAAAATTTATTATTTGAGGAATCAATATTTTTTGAAATCTAAAGTTTGTGATCGTTGTGATTCTCAGGAAAATTTTCAAAATGACATTTAACCCACTAGCTGTGATACTTAAAGAAAATAAACATACGGGCCCTAATTACATAGATTGGAAACGAAACCTGGACATTGTCCTAACTGCTGAGGAGTATAAGTTTGTACTGTTTGAGTTCTATTCGGAAAAACCTAGCAAAAATTCTGATGAAGATGAGAAAGAATGTTATAAGAAGTGGATCAAAGCAGATGAGATGACGCGGTGTTACATATCGACATCTATGTCAAATGTATTGCAACATCAGCATCAGACTTTTTCCACTACTTATGATATGATATTCAATCTCAAAGAACTCTTCGGATATCAGAATCGGGCCACTAGGCAGGAAGCAATGAGAAACTTGATGACAACTACCATGGTCGAGGAGACACCCGTTAGGGATCATGTCCTTAAGATGATGACCCATCTCAATGAGATGGAAGTCCTTGGAGCGGTGATCGATGGGGAAACCTATGTCGATATCATTCTCCAGTCTCTATCTAGGAGTTTTGAGCAGTTTTGCCTGAACTATAATATGAGAAAATGTACATATTCGATGGCGGAACTTCTGACAGAACTCCAGACGACAGAGGGTTTTTTCATCAAAGTGCTCATGCTTTGGTTGCTCAGAAGGTTTCTACGTCTATGCCGAAAGGCAAGAAGAAGAAGAAACAAGATGGGGCAAAGAAGGCGGCAGGATCTCAGAGACCTCAAGATGGCGTGAAGAAGCCGAAAGGCAAGTGCTTCATGTGCAAGCAGACTGGACATTGAAAGGCGGACTGTCCCAGCCATCAGAAGAATAATCAAAGGATATCTTTATGTTTTGTCATTGAAACATGCTTAGCAGTGTTATCTACCGGTACCTAGTGTGTAGATACTGGAGCCACTAATCATGTTTGCAATTCATTGCAGGGGTTCCAGGAAACTCGACGACTAGCTAATGGAGAAATTACAATATATGGGCAATGCTACGAAGGTGGCAGCTGTTACAGTGGGTAGACGTTTATTTATCTTTTGATAGAAATAAAGTTTTGGTTTTAAGAAATTGTCTTTATGTACCTACTTTTAGAAAGAACCTTGTTTCAGTTTCTAAAATAAAAAAGGATGGGTATTCTATTTCTTTTAATGACCGTGTTGTTATAAAAAGGAATAGAGAGATTATCAGTTCTGGTAAATTGGTTGGCAATTTGTACACATTAGAACCAAAATCTCCCACAATGCAAATAGAAGTAAATAACTCATCATCTAACCAAAATAAGGGAAAGAAACCTTCGAAGATGAACCAAACATATCTTTGACATCTAAGACTTGGTCATATTAACCTCAGTAGGATTCAAAGGTTGATAGCCGATGGACCCTTGGGTTCATTGGTGGTAGATGACTTCCCAACCTGTGAATCTTGCTTGAAAGGTAAGATGACCAAGAGGCCTATCAAGGCCAAGGGGTATAGAGTCAAAGATGTGTAAGAGTTGATTCATTCTGATTTGTGTGGTCCTATGTCTATCCTGGCTAGAGGTGGTTTTGAATACTTCGTCTCCTTTATAGACGATCATTCAAGGTATGGATACATTTACTTGATGCGCCGCAAGTCTGAATGCTTTGATAAGTTTAAAGAATTCAAGGATGATGTGGAAAAACATCAAGGTAAAAGTATCAAGACACTACGATCGGATCGTGGTGGCGAGTACCTCTTGGGAGAGTATAGGACTTACTTATAAGAGGCTGGGTTTCAATCCCAATTGTCAGCACCCGGTACGCTCCAACAGAATGGTGTAGCAGAGCGAATGAATAGGACTCTTATGGAGATGGTTAGATCGATAATGAGTTACTCCGAGTTGCCGGATTCATTCAGGGGATATGCTCAGGAAACAACAACGTACATACTGAACTTGGTACCATCTAATGTTAGGATCTTACCGTTAAGCTAGAGGGGGGGTGAATAGCTTTCTTTTGATTTTTCCTCCTACAAGTTGTTAGTGCGCAAGCGAAAACACAATGAAAATGAAAATAAAACTAACAACTAATAGAACACACCGATTTACGTGGTTCAAAGATGAAACTCCTACTCCACGGTTGTCCGTAAGGTGGACGATCCCGATCCTTCGGTGGATGATTCCCTGGAGCACCTCCAGCTAGCTCTTGTCGCTCCTTGTGGGTGGAGAAACTTTGCCACAAACCTTGGACAATCCCTGAGCACTGTAGGCTACTAACCAGCTTTAACCAAGCAAGTTTCGCTAAGAAGAAACAGCCTTAAACGAGCTCCCTTAAATAGTGCTCGAGGCTGAAATGACCATTACCAGTCGATTGGTATTTGCGAATTCGAAAGTCACAGTATGACTCTTCAAATTCTAGTCACTAGCAGTCGATTGATCCTGGATCAGTCGACTGGTCCATCCCTAAGTCTAGGGTTACCCTTCCCGAGTACATTTCTCTCCGCACTCGAACTCTCACGACTTAGTTCCTGAGTATAATTCCCTCAGTACTCGAACCCTCACAACCTGGTTGACTCTTTATCCAGCAGCCTCGATCTGTTGTCTTCGCACCCTCTTCGTCTTCGGCTCCCGTCCCTCAGATGCGTGCACAAGCCCTCAGCTTGCCTC
Organism: Boesenbergia rotunda; assembly: GCA_024364735.1. NCBI lineage: Eukaryota > Viridiplantae > Streptophyta > Magnoliopsida > Zingiberales > Zingiberaceae > Boesenbergia > Boesenbergia rotunda. The sequence continues at coordinate 436,181 of JAGFNQ010001236.1, forward strand.
CAAGCCATCCTTCACGCATGCCTCGAAGTCCACGTCCCTCGGCTCATCGTTCCATCTGCAGCAGCCTCGATCTGTTGCCTTCAAGCCCTCTTCGACTTTGGCCCTCGTCCCTCAGATGTGCACACAAGCTCTCGGCTTGCCTTCATGCCATCCTTCACATATGCCTCGAAGTCCACTTCCCTCAGCTCATCGTCCTTGCTTTGTCCATGGCCCATCAGATGCACACACAAGCCCACGCCTTGCTTCCATGCTACCCTTCACCGTACCTGAAGGCATCCAACCTTGCCTATGTGTATCCTGCAAACTTGCACACTCACATACACATATTAGATCAACATGAAATCCTAACTTAATCATATTAACACATACATCAAAACCCATGATCCTCCTGATCATAGTTCGGTCGATTGCCCCAACAATCTCTTTTTGATGTGTGGCAATATGTTTACGTTAGATGCAAAAACAACAATAACAATTGAAAATTAAAGACATAACACATTAAGAGACATAAACATGCCCTCCCCCTTAACCTATGCCCTTTACATAATTTTTAATTTTCCACAACACTAAGTTAAGTTAAACCTAACTTAACACCAGAAGTTCTCCCCCTTTGACACCATCAAAACGATTGCCCCAAGCAATCCTAGCCCTAGTGTCGATAAGAACATATTATATTTCTGAAAAACCCTCAGAAATCAACAACCAGAAGGATCAGTCGACTGATCTTGCATCAGTCGACTGGTGCCTTCAATTCGCAAACCCACAGAAAGATCAGTCGACTGCCCCAAGGGCAGTCGACTAATACTCAGTATCTCTAAATATTCAGCCAAAATTCAGAAACGTCTAGAAAATTCCACAAAATTTGAAAAAATTTGAAACTATGCAAGCAAAATTGTTAAGATATAGCCTACCCTAGAAAAATATAGTTTCATGAAAAATACCAAATATGCTTGACTTTTAACAAAAACTCCAATTCTTTGAAAAGACATCATTTTGTATCAACTCTCAAGCCTATATTTGATTCTATGTGTTTGCCAAGCCCGTCCTATACCATTTCAAACATAGTATTATTTTCAAATCTCCCCTTTTCTTTATATATATTCTCAATATAAGGTACTGTTAGGATGTATACTAAAAGTCTTGCCTTTTACGTATGGTCATCCACATTTTAAAAAGAGAATCACAACAATACTAGATGCTTGTTTATATTAGTACGTCCATAAAAGTCTTTTACTTTGCATTGTAGATAACATGGTGTATGATGTCATACGGAAGATCATGTTATCAGTCCCTTGCCTAGTATAAGTAGAGGCTCACAACTGAGGTGAAATTGGACAAACCATTGGGATGGTTATAGTGTAATTAGGTGTGGTTGGTCTTGACCATTGAATTACACCAGTGTGCTTTGTGTGCATTGAGCAGGACCCAAACCAGAGATCATCCAATTTGTACTGATTTGATAATTTGATTGGATCTCGGATTTATTATGAAGTACGATCCCTAAATCCTGATATAATAACGGGCACATATGATTAATTATTATTTCTTTGATTTACCAATGGGTGAGATCTATTCTGTTAGATCGATAGGCCTGGTAAGTTGGGAAATAATATTAACTATATAGTGTGTCGTAGATTATTGACGAAATTCATGCCCTAGTGAGTCGGGATGATGATGCCGCCTTGATGGGCTCAAAAGGTTTATTATGTTAAATCCTGAAGGTGGATTTGATTCAACATGATGATAAGGTTGAGTGGTACTAATAAAAAATCCAGATGTTAATTAATTTAATTTGTCAGTAATTTAAATTAATTGACGGACATTTGATATCTTAAACATGGAGGGATGAACGACTAATAATAGGTGGAACCCATATGTAAATATGGGGGATGGCGAGGTAATTCAATGAGGATCCTTTAGTGGAATGAATCTTCATTAATGGATCGGGTTTGGATCCATTAGTAGGCCAAGGTCCAACTCCTCATGGTCCCTATCGTAGCCCTATATAAACCCCATGAAGGCATGAAACCAAGTGATAATAATTAATCCAAGGAAACACAAGGAAAAGCCTAATCTATTCTCTCCTCTCTTCCCCCTCTCTCTCTCGATTCAGCGGCGCCGAAAAACAGCAAGGTTGTTTTCATCTCCACGCTGTGTAACATCAAAAGGAAAAATAGCTCTGCTATTTTTTTCTTCTGTATGCTTGTATGCAACGGTGGCATGCCGAGCTGTGCATGCAAATGGCGGCTCCTTCTTCTCCACAGAGTGCAACGTCGCATAGCTGTGCATGCAACAGCGTTTTCTTCTCCATGCACAAGTTGCGGTGCAACTTGATTTTTCCTCCTTGTGATCAAGGTTCGCGCTCACGATGGAGAAGAAGACACGCTGCTGAGGGGTTGCTGTGGACATGAGGATGAGTTGCTGTGGTTAGCAACTCAAAGTTTGGGTGCCGACAGAGGAGGAAAGGAGTAGTAGGGTTTGTGTTTGGATTATCTTCTTTCTCGGAGTGGCCGGCGGGATCCCTTTGGTTGGGGATTGGTTGGCGCAAGGAGAAGGGATCGACTTGGTGACCACAGTTCTTGGTAGATCGTCGCCCACACAACGTCCAAGAGGGGAGGATCATACGGTAAAAGATCGTAAGGTAACGGAAGGTATATACTCTTCCTTAGCTCCTTTAGTTTTCTATTGTGCCTTTATACTTTGCTTCGTCATTTCATGTGTGTTAATTAATTATTTTAATTGCATATCATAGCTAATAATTAATTAATTGGACCCCGACCATAAACACAAGAACCGATGATCCACTCGTCGTCTCTTTCGCGGTCGTTTGATTAGGAGAATTACAAGGCACGATCTTTGTTATTGGCCAAGTTGTAATTCGTACCGAATGATACGATGACGAGATGGTCGTTGGGAGACGGGTCTCCATTCGGATTAATTTTTTAATCCGTAGGCATGGAGAAGTCTCTCAAGGACGACCAAGTATTCGCTAGGGAAACCCGCGAAGCCATACCCAAAAATTGGTATCAGAGCTGAGGTTTCCGGATTTGTGTGTTTAGGATTGGTTAATTTTTTGAATAATTCATACATTTTATTTTGCTGGATGATATGTGGATGTGCATAGGCTAACTTTGTGTTGCAGACACTAGATTCCAACTTATCATGGCTAAATATTTGATATGTGTGATTGATTGTGCAATGTTTGTAAATTAATTAATCCTCGGGGTTGACGAGGCTAGGTAGTATTTAATTTTTGTAATTAAATACGACACATGTTTAGCCGATCTCATTATTTTACTTTCGATCTAGTTTCCATGTACACTCCTTCGTGGAGTATATGATCAATGATGTAAATAATTAGCTAGTTATTTCAGCTCAGAGATCCCTCAATGTGGCTTGCGCATAAGGAATGGAGGAGAGGACGAGGTGACGACACGACTGGAGGCGCATTGGAGACCAAGGCCATGAAAAGTTGGAAAATCTAGGATTTTCTATTTTCATTATGTTAGTTATGTGCATGTCGTGTGTGTGTGCTTGTTAAAATTCCTCAAACTAAATTACTAAGTGGGAGAGGGACCCTAAGGGTCCCGTGACCTCCATTACAATCTGACATGTGATGCGAACAAGCCCGCGCGTTGGTTCTGAGTGCCTTCCTCCATAAGGGATAGGCATGTTCTGTGGATCACAAAGTTAGAAAGATTATACGGAATCATTGGAGAGTGTGTGTACTTCCCCAACGGAAGGCACATAATCGTAAAAAATTCTCTTTGTGTCGTGTAATGGTAAGCAATTAGATACAAATATTAGTATCCTCCCCAACGGAGTCACTGCTAATAATTTGTAGGGTCGAAGTGAACCAACTATTAATCTTACTTGTCAAAAAGTTAGGTTGACAAGATAGTAAGATTAATGGGTAAAACCTTCTCTAACGAATGTAGAGTTCGTATACGTCCACACTAACGTGGCATGCGAATTCTCAGTGTTTGAGGTGTTGGTTGATTTCGAAAATTTATTATTTTGAGGAATCAATTCATTTTCGATTTCTAAAGTAGTGTATGTTGTGATTCTCAGGATTTTCAAAATAACCTTTAACCCACTAGCATCCATACTTAAGGAGAACAAACTTACTGGACCCAATTACATTGACTGGAAAAGAAACCTAGGCATTGTCCTCACTGTTAAAGAGTACAAATATGTGCTCTTTGAAGACTGTACTGAAAAGCCTAGCGAGAACTCTAGTGAGGAGCAGAGGGATCGTTACAAAAAGTGGATCAAGGAAGATGAGATGGCGCGGTGTTACATTCTGGCATCTATGTTGAATGTATTGCAACATCAGCATCAGGCATGCCCACTGCTTGTGACATGATGCTAAACCTCAAGGAGCTCTTTGGGCACCAGCGTCGGGCCGCTAGGCAGGTTGGGATGAAGAACCTGATGACGACTACTATGGTCGATGGGACATCCGTGAGGGATCACGTCCTGAAAATGATGGCCCACCTCAATGAGATTGAAGTTCTTGGAGGATAAATTGACGGGGAAACCTAGGTTAATATAATACTCCAATCTCTGCCTAAGGGTTTTGAGCAGTTCCGGCTCAACTATAAATAAGCATGAGTATACATTGGGGGAACTCCAGGCGGCAAAGGGGCTCTTTCATCAGAGTTCACAAGCCTTGGTCACTTAGAAGGTTTCTACTTCTGTGCCGAAAGGCAGGAAGAAGAAGAAACAAGGTGAGTCCAAGAAGGCAGCAGGATCGGAGGGACCTCAGGCTGGTGTGAAGAAGCTGAAAGGCAAGTGCTTCATGAGCCAACAAACTAGACATTGAAAGGCGAACTATCGCTGTTATCAAGATAAAGGTATATCTTTTTCTTTTATCGTTGTAACATGATTAACAGTGTTATCTACCTGGTGTGTAGATACGGATGTCATTAATTAAGTCTGTAATTCTTTACAAGGGTTCCAGGAAGCCCAATGACTAGTTATGGAAGAGATTATCGTCTAAATGGGATATGCTACGGAGGTGGCAACTATTGCAGTGGGAGTTATCTATTTGACTTTAGATAGGAATGTAAAGTTTTGGTTTTAAGAAAATTGCTTTTATGTACCTAATTTTTAGAAAGAACTCTAGTTCAGTTTCTGAAATAATGGATATTCTATTGCCTTTTGTTATGAAAAGTGGAATAGAAAGATTATCTGTTTAGGAACATGGATAAGGAATTTAAGCAATTAGAACCAAAGTCTCCCATGTTGCAAATAGTAGCTAATAGCTAATCATCTAATCAAAATAAGAGAAAGGTTCCTTCCAAAATGAACCAAACATGTCTTTAGCATCTGAGGCTTGGTCATATCTGTTGAGTCAATCTATGGTCCGGAGTGACCAAGTGTTTTGATGTTTAGGCAAAGGGTTTAAGTTAGGGTTTGTTATTGGACTAATATGTGTACATGAGTGTGCAGGTATACAGGTACACATGGACTTGGTTGATGTCTTCAGATGAAGGATGGCATGGAGGCAAGCTAGAGGTTTGCGTGCGCATCCGAGGGACCATGGATAGTAGGGACGATGAGCCGAGGGACACGGACTTCGAGGCGTACGTGAAGGATGGCATGGAGGCAAGCTGGAGGTTTGCGTGCGCATCCGAGGGACGAGGGCCGAAGATGAAGAGGGTGGGAAGGCAACAGTCGAGGCTGCTGGTGAAGAGTCGATCAGGTTGTGAGGGTCCTAGTGTGAGTCGTTGTACTCAGGAACTAAGCTGGGAGGGTTCGTGTGCGGAGTGAAATGTACTCGGGGAGTGTAACCCTAGGCTTAGTAAAGGGCCAGTGGTAACACCCAGAATTCAAACGTTGGGTGTCAATGGTCGAATTTGGGTGCGGGCAGTCGACTGCCCTGGGAGCAGTCGACTGCCAGCGGGTTTCCAGCCCAAGTTCTATTTAATGAGAACTCGGTTTGGGCTGGGATTTTTGACGAATCTTGTCATGGTTAAAGGCAAGATAGTAGTCTTTATGATCAGGTCTTCTCAAGGTGTTGTGGTGAGGTTTCTCCACCCACAAGGATCGAAGAGGGCTAGCCGGAGGTTATCCGGGGAGTGATCCACCGACGGATTCTTGGATTAGTCACCCTTAGGGGTGGATATATACCAAGTAAAACTGGTTTGTTAGCATTGTTCTTCTTGGTTAGTTTTATTTTTATTGTATATTCCGCTTGCACAACTAACCGTGTAGGAAGAACGAGTTCGAGAGGATTCGAAAAATGCTATTCACTCCCCTCTAGCAACGTACGAAATCGATCTAACAATATCAACCTTAGTAGGTTTCAAAGGTCGATAGCCGATGGGCCCTCGGGTTCATTGGTAGTGGGAGATTTCCCAACCCTTGAATCTTGCTTGGAAGGTAAGACGACCAAGAGACCTTTCAAGGCTGAGGGGTATAGGGCTAAAGATATGTTAGAATTGGTTCATTCTGATTTGTGTGGTCCTATGCCTATCCAGGATAGAGATAGCATTGAATAATTCGTGAGACGAATATTCAAAGATATGAATACATTTACTTGATGGCCACAAGTATGAATGCTTTGATCAGTTCAAAGAATTCTGGGCTGATGTGAAGAAACATCAAAGTAAAAGTATCAAGACACTATGATCGGATCATAGTGATGAGTACCTCTTGGGAGAATTTAAGACTTACTTATTAGAGGTTGGGAGTCAATCCCAATTGACTGCACCAGGTTCACCCCAACGGAACGGTGCAACAAAGCGATGGAAAAGGGCTCTTATGGAAATGGTTAGGACAATGATGAGCAGCTCCGAGTTGTCGGATTCATTCTGGGGATATGCTTTGGAAATGGCAGCGTACATACTTGATACCATCTAGGTCAGTGCCTTCTACTCCCGTAGAAGTGTGGACTGGGTGAAAGCCAAGTCTAAGACATATTCGGAACTGGGATAGCTCAGTACATGTGCTGAGAGGGGATACTGATAAGATTGGAATCTCGTGCGCTTGTTCGTAGGCTATCGTAGTGGAACGAAAGGTGATTCTATAGTCCTAAGGATCAGAGGGTAATCGTTGGCACGAATTCCAGATTCTTAGAACAAGACTATGTTGGTGCCGGAAGCACCAAAGTCAAACTTGTGTTTTGATAATGACAAAGAGTTCAAAAGTTAAGGTTTTATTGTAATCTAACAATGCTACTCGAGTGTGCAGGAAAAGTCCTAGGTACACTAGGCATGAAGTCCTGGTTCTAAGAATTGGGCACTAAGTCCTGGCCGCGGAATGAGCACCTAAGTCCTGACATAAGGTTGGGCAATAAGTCCTAGTCGTGGACTGGGCACCGAAGACCTGGTGAGTGAAACTGGGCAACAAGTCCTGGTCGTGGACTGGGCACCGAAGACCTGGTAAGTGAAGTTGGGCAATAAGTCCTAGTCGCGGACTGGGCACGACGACCTAATCCGGGGGATTGGGTAAAAGTCCAACCGGAGGAGCCGGTTGGCAAAAAGGTAAACTCTCCTGAGAGGAGTAGGTGAGGACGCGTTCCCCGTAGGAGGGAACATTAGGCGTTGGTTCGACCTAGGGTTCCATTTCGGAAGCCCAAAGTCAGAACCATGACAGCTCAGGTTGCTAATCATGCTTAAATGATATTATATTGTTTATTATTTGTGTTTTGGAAAAAACCCTGGTTGCAGGAATGAAGGGTGAAAGATTTCTGCTCCTAGGCGCCTCAATGGTGTAAGGCGCTTGTTTGACCAGACGCCTGTGTTGAGACAGGCGCCCCAGACAAGGTTGATTCTAGGCACAATTGAAGCAAACCTCCAGAACTGCATATGAGGCGCCTGTGTTCAAACAAGCTCCCTAGTTGAAGGGATAAGCGCTGGACAAGTCTGCGGATTATGTTTCGCGCAGAATGGGCCACGTGTCAGGCACCCCCTTCAACATAGGCGCCCCAGTGACCACTATATAAAGGGGTTCACCCCCTTGACTTCAAACACAACTTTCTTCTACGCATTCTTTCAAGCGCTTTGCTCCAAACGCTTCGTGCTCAAGACTCAAGCGCCAACGACGACCCGTGGCTCCGACATTCTAATCCTCCGGTCATCGGTATAATTTTCGTTTAAGTGCTGAATTTTAAAATTCTATATTTGTACTCAAGTTGTAACAATTTTACGCAATATAGAATTGCCCGTCGTAAACGGTCAAAGACCGTGGGCCTTGGAGTAGGAGCCGACTGCGACTCCGAACCAAGTAAAAACAAACGTGTTAGCGTTGTTTTGCTTTTCCACTGCACAAACTACTCTATGTTTTTCCGAAAAGTTGTTGATCGATATTCACCCCCCTCTATCGATTCAAACCAATCCCACAAGTGGTATCAGAGTGGGTGACTCAAACTTGGTACAACCACCAGTTGAGCATTTTTTTGAATTTTTCGATGTTTAATATTTTTTTTCTATCTTCGCTCGTATTCTTCTCGTTAATCGAGGTTGGTGCAACACCACTTAATTTTTATTCTTTATTACTATTTTTCCCACAATACTAATCCAAGACTTAGTTTTGGAACAAGTTTTCTGTCTTTCTTTTTCAGTTTAAAGTTAAATGGTCATGCAAGAGGGATACAACACCGCCAGATCACCTCTTTACATCGGAGAAGATTTCTCCTACTAGAAGAGTAGGATGGAAGTCCACCTGAAAACTCAGGTGGACATGTGGATTATTATCCAGTCTGGACTGGAAATACCTAAAAATGCACAAGGCGTGGTGCAACACTATACTGAATGGGACGGTCCACTAAAAAAGAATATTGAGGCCGACACAAAAGCTACCCAAACCTTGTAATGCGGCCTGACAAAAGAGGAGCCGAACCGTGTAGGACCCTTCAGCAGTGCGAAAGAGTTCTGGAACAAGCTGATTGAGCTACACGAAGGTTCATCTGATACCCGAATCAGCAAAAAGGATCTGTTGCTCAACAGACTCTACACGATAAAGATGCACGATGGAGAATCAGCAGCTCAACTCCACGCTCGGATCCATGAGCTAATGATTGGGCTACACACTATAGGTCACATGGTCGAAAATCGTGACCTAATCAGGTATACCTTAAACTCATTCCCGAGAAACACACTGTGAGCATCTATGGTGGATGTCTACAAGGTTTCCTGGAATCTTTCTGAAATAAAATTAGATGAATTGTTTTCTAAGCTTGAATTACATGAACAAACTAATACTACATTGGTCGAGAAGGGTATTGTGTTTGTTGCAGGTAAAACTCAAGGAAGAACTCTGAAAAAGAAAAGTCAACCAGTACCCGAGTTCGACTCAGACTCGAAATCAGACGATAGTGAAGGGGATCGTCGAAAATTGGTCCGGCTAGCTTGCGACTACTACAAGGAGCTTAAAAACCAAACGGACAAGAAGAAGTCAAGTCAGATGAAGGAAGATCCCTCTGAACCCTCGACAAGCTAGAAAAGCAAAGGGAACATCACCTGGTACGAGTGCAACAAGAAGGGACATTTCAGATCAGAATGCCCCAACCTAAAGGAGAACAAGAAGGCGCGGAGGAAGAAGGCTCTTCAAGCCACCTGGGACGAATCATCCTCGAAAGAAGAAGAAGAAGCTCCACACGCGAACCTACTCACCTTGACCGCCTCAGAAGACGTCGACTTCGGAATGGAATCGGAACCAGACGCGGACGTCAACACCGGAAAACTCACAATCTCGGAGGACGGACAAATCACGGTAAGACGTTATCCAGAATGTGAGTTGTATGATTTAATTTCTTACTTGTCACAAAAATTGGCGAAAGCCAACATCCGGGTTGAAACCCTTCGACAGGAAGTAAAACTCCTGAAAGAGAAAGTCAACTCGAGTTCCACGACCGAGCTAGTTCAAGAAGGAAACTCAACTCAAGATCAAAAACTTGAGGAAGAGAATTCCTCATTGAAAACACAAGTCAAGGAACTCAGAGTTGCCTTAGAACGATTCACTTCGGGTTCCAAGGGTCTTGACATGATTCTTGGAAAATAGAAGTCCGTTCTTAATCGATCTAGATTAGGCTATCGAACCAAATCGAGACAACGCTCATATTATTCCGTGTTGAACCAACCTAGAACCTGAGTCCAAGCATGGGTCCCAAAGCTATGTTTGAATAAACAAGCTGGACTAAGTCAATGTTGGATCCCCAAGGACAAGATTCACATCTTGCCTAACCCTTATCGAGGCTTTAGTCCAAGGGGAGGCAATATAAAAACTATCTTTATAATTAGATAATTTTTCTTAATTGTTTGCTTTCTTGTTTATTTATTTTCTACAATTTCTTTATTATGCATATACTTAGGATTAGTTTAAGGACAAAAGATTTATTTGAAATTTGAACAACATAGTATTAGGTAGAGGTGATATGATAGTACGTTAGGGAAGACTTTCTAATAAGGTCAAGTAAGGTAAGGAGTACCCTACTTGGTCTGTTTAGTCTAGTGGAACTAGCCGAAGCTACCGATCCAAAATCTAAGCTAGTTAGACCAAAATTTTTCAAGAAGTAATTTGAAAATGAACTTTCGGTGAATGGCTTTGTCAAGGAAAGAGTTGTTGCTCCAATAAGGCTATGGCCAAAGAAGGCCTCTATGCCTCACCAAGACCTGGAAGACAATTATCGAAACTCAAATTCAATTTACTAGTTGATAAATTTGAATCTAACACAAATTTTAAATTAAATCCTAGACTCAATAACATTTCAAAATCAATAATCTTAACTCTACATTTTTTCAAAATTAATTTAACATTTTCAAAATTAATTATCTTTCAAAAATTTAAACATTTCTTTTGAAAACCTGTCTCACAAAACCCATAAGGTCAACATGTTTGATAACAGTAGATGTGGGTGAGACAAACTAGGTAGTGAAATTCAATATAAGCTATCCTTACCTCTAATGTATCCAAATCAAAATATACTTTATGTGTAGGAACATAAAGATTTGGACCAGTGGATGTTGAATAGTTGGTGCTCCAGACACATAACTGGGGATAAATTAAAGTTTACCAAAATCAAGTTCAAAAACCTAGATTTGGCAACAATGCTACACTCAAAATAATTGGGTCAGGTAACATTGAACTTAATTCTGATTTCATTATTAAGAAAGTGCTATTGGTTGAAAATTTCAAGTTCAATTTGCTTAGCATTAGCCAACTCTGTGATACTAGTTACATAGTTATCTTCACCAACTTTGACTGCCTTATTAGAAATCTCTAAGATTCATAAATAACACTTAAGGGTAGTAGAAAAAACAACGTTTACACAATTAATCTACCCTTAGTACCCAAATATTTTTTGACTCAATTAGAAGAATCTAATCTGTGGTATAGGAGACTAGGTCACACTAATACCAAACTAATTTCAAAAGTAACTCAACTTGGTTTAATTATAGGTGTACCTAAAATTAAGAACTTTGACAATACAATATGTAATTCATGTCAACAAGGCAAACAAACCAAGTCAACTCATAAACCAACCCTATCAAACTTAACCCAAACCACACTTGAGCTCCTATACCTTAACCTATTTGATTCACATGGAGCCAAGTCACTAAGCGGGAATCGGTACTACTTAGTAATCATCGACGATTACTCTAGGTTTTCCTGGGTTAGGTTCTTAAAAACTAAGGATGAGACCTTTAATTCATTTAATAACTTATGCAAAATGATTGAAAATCAAAATGATACTCAAATTAAAAGACTTAGGTGTGACCATGGGGGAGAGTTTGAAAATCTAAAATTTGAGAAGTTTTGTAAAATTAATGGGCATATCCATGAGTATTCCTGCCCTAGAACTCCTCAACAAAATGGTATAGTTGAGAGAAAAAATAGAACTCTTCAAGAAGCCGCTAGGACCATGCTCAACGAATATAACCTAGCTAACCAATTTTGGGCAGAAGCGGTAAATACAGCGTCTTACATTCAAAATAGGGTCTTAATTAATAGAAGACACAATAAGACACCCTATGAACTTTATTATCATAGATTACCTAATTTACACTATTTAAGGGTTTTTGTGTGCAAAGTCTATATTTTGAATAGTAAGGACTACCTAGGTAAGTTCCAATCAAAATCAACCCCAGGGACGTTCCTAGGATATTCAACAACTAGTAGAGCCTATAGGGTTTACAATAAACAAACCCACAAAATTGAGGAAACTACCAATTTAATTTTTGACGAAGATGTTGAACCAAAATCTGACAATCAAAATCTAAACCAATCAAATCTTGATAAAGAAGACAGTGAACTACCAATTGAACCACTGATTGAACCATTAAATGAACTATCACTTGAACCAACTACTGAGGTATCAATAGAACCAATAACTGAACCAACCCAAGTAGTTGAACTAAACACTGAACCAAACCATCCAGTCGGACCTGAGGCTGAACCTAGTTATAGAAGAACAAAAAAACCTAGACTCAATCATCCATCTAATCAAATCATGGGTGATCCAACCTTAGGAGTCAGAACTAGATCATCCTATAGAAATCATAGTCAGATAGCACTTATTTCAAAAATTAAACATAAGACTATAGAAGAAGCCCTACTTGACCCAGATTGGATCATAGCAATGCAAGAGGAGCTAGCCCAATTTGAAAGAAACCAAGTCTGGGAATTAGTACCTAAACCCGAGGGAAAATCAGTTATAGATACTAAGTGGGTATTTAGAAACAAATTGAATGATCAAGGGGAAATTGTGAGAAATAAAGTCCGCTTAGTAGCTAAAGGGTTTAGTCAAGTTGAAGGGTTAGATTATGATGAAACCTATGCCCCAGTAACTTGACCTGAATCAATTAGGATGCTACTAGCCTTTGCAGCCCATAGAGGGTTTAAACTATACCAAATGGATGTCAAGTCTGCCTTTCTTAATGGATTCATAAAAGAAGAAGTTTATGTAGGGCAACCCCTAGGATTTGAGGATTTAGACAAACCTGAATATGTATTCAAGCTTATATTCATTGCACAAATATACGTTGATGATATAATATTTGGATCTATAAATTCTAACTTTTTAAAAGAATTTGTCAAAATTATGGAGAGCGAATTTGAAATGAGCTTGGTAGGTGAGCTTAACTTTTTCTTAGGTCTCCAAATAAAACAAACTAGAGATGGTAATTATGTTCACCAATCCAAATATATAAAGGAACTAATAAATAAATTTAAAATTGACATTTCTAAAAGCTTAAGTACTCCTATGACTACTAATGTCAAAATAGATAATGACTCTGAGGGTAAACTAGTTGACTTAAAATTATACCGAAGTATGATTGGTAGCTTATTGTACTTAATTGCTAGTAGACCTGAATTTTGTTCTCTATAGGAATGTGTGCTAGATACCAAACCTGTGCTAAGGAATCCCACTTAGCAGCATTGAAAAGAATTCTAAGGTACATTAAGAGTACCCTAAATGTAAGTATTTGGTATCCTAGGACTTCCACTTTTGAATTATCATGATACTCTAACTCTGATTATGCCGGTTGTAAATTAGATAGAAAGAGTACATGTGGAAGTTGTCAATTGTTACGAAATAGTATAGTCAGCTGGTGCAGTAGAAAGCAACATTGCGTAGCTTTGTCCACAACTGAAGCAGAATATGTTGCCCTAGGAGAGTGTGTAGCACAACTGTTATGGACGATGCACACTCTTAAGGATTTCCAACTTGACTACACCCAAACCAAAGTATTTATTGACAACATTAGTTCAATCAATTTGACTAAGAACCCAATTCAACACTCCTGAACCAAACATATTGAGGTCAAACATCATTTTGTAACGGATCATGTAGCCAGAGGTGAAATAGTACTTATGCATGTGGACTCAAAATCTAATTTAGCTGACATCTTTACTAAACTCTTACCTGATTCCGATTTTAGCTCACTAAGAAGGTAGTTAGGGTTGTGCTTAGTAGAGTAGGACTATTCTAAATGTTTTTTTTTCATATTTTTCAAAAATAAGCCTTTAATATTTTTTTTAAAAAAATCTTTTCTTTTACTAAGTCATGAAATTTGAAACTGTTTTTCGATTTAGAATTTTTCAAAAACTTACTCCCTTCAAAACTAGGGTTTTTATGCAAATGGACTTAGCCTAGTTCTTAACCATAGAATTGCATGCCCCTATAGATCTAGCAGCCAACATCTCTCAAGCACCTTAGGTGAGTTTAGCTCACTAAGAAGGCAGTTAAGGTTGTGCTTAGTAGAGTAGGACTGTTCTAAAGGTTTTTTTTTCATATTTTTTGAAAATAAGCCTTTAATATTTTTTTAAAAAATCATTTCTTTTACTAAGTCATGAAATTTGAAACTGTTTTTCGACTTAGAATTTTTCAAAAACTTATCCCCTTCAAAATTAGAGATTTTACGCAAATGGACTTAGCCTAGGTCTTAACCCTAAAATTGTATGCACCTATAGATCTAGCAGCCAACATCTCACAAGTACCTTAGGGTACTTTGATTGATAACCTAGACTGGGTTGAGATGCTTAGGTCTGTGCATCTACAGTAATTGGGGCAATAAATACAAATTGAACAACAATCAAGTTAAGTGTTCAAGCTTAGCAAATCTAACTTGATCAGATCACTTAACTTGACCAACCCTAGTGAAAGCTACTGTTATATAACAGTTAGTAAGTAGCTAGAGTTGGTTCAATATAGACTGAAAATTCTTGTTACTAACTCTGATTAAAAAGTAATTTGCAATTAGGTTTCCATTTTTTTTATATATGACAAAGGGGGAGAGAGAGAAGAAAAGAGAGAAAATTTTTAAATTTTAAATTTCTTTTTCTTCAAAAAGTAAAGTTGCACCTTTTACTGCATTTTTTCAAAATTTATTAAAAACTGTTTCAAGCAAATTTTTTCAAAATGCACAAAATGTTTCAAGCAAATTTTTTCAAAATGCACAAAGCGTTTTACAAATGCACTAACTATTTTTTTAAGTGCACAAAATGTTTTAAGCAAAATCTGTTGTGTAAAAGTTGAAACTTGTTAAGGGAAAATTTTGTTGCAAAAGTTGGCTAAGTGAAATTTTTTTCAAGTAAATTTTTTTAAGAAGGTTTTTGTGAAATTTTTTAAGTAAAATTTTGTGCAAAAATATTGGCTTAACAGAAATTTTTCTAAGCAAAAAGTTTTGCACAAAACTTTGTTTTAAGTTGCAAAGTTTTTCTTGGTAAAACTTGGGCTTGCAAACCTTTCTAAATATTGTCTAAGTGCAAAATTTTTCTTTTGCAAATACTTTGCTTTGGTTTGAAAAGCACTCAGTCAAAAGATAATACTTAGACATTTTTTTTGAAAAACTGCATATCATTGAAAATTTTAGGGGGAAAAGTTATATTCTAGGGGGAGAAGTTATATTTCAGGGGGAGCTTAATAGTTTTATAAAAAGTAATTGTTTTCGCTTGTTTAACATGTGCTTTAAATGCTTTTTAACTTAACTTCTTGAACCGTGTTGCCATAAATAAAAAAGGGGGAGATTATTGGTGCCGGAAGCACCAAAGTCAAACCTGTGTTTTGATAATGGAAAAGGGTTCAGATGTTAAAGTTTTATTGTGATCTAACAATGCTACTCGAGTGTGCAGGAAAGGTTCTAGGTACACTAGGCACGAAGTCCAGGTTCTAAGAATTGGACACTACGTCCTGGCCATGGGCTGGGCACCTAAGTCCTGACATATGGTTGGGCAATAAGTCCTGGTCGTGGACTGGGCATCGAAGACCTGGTTAGTGAAGCTGGGCAATAGGTCTTGGTCATGGACTAGGCACCGAAGACCTGGTGAGTGAAGCTAGGCAATAAGTCCTGGTCACGGACTGGGCACGAAGACCTGATCCAGGGGATTGGACAAAAGTCTAACCGGAGGAGCCGGTCCGCAAAAAGGTAAACTCTCCTGAGAGGAGTAGGTGAGGACGCGTTCCCCATAGGAGGGAACATTAGGCGTCAGTTCAACCTAGGGTTTCATTTTAGAAGCCCAAAGTCAGAACCAAGAGAGCTCAGGCTGTTAATCATGCTTAAATGATATTATATTGTTTATTATTTGTGTTTTGGAACTAACCCTAGTTGCAAGAACGAAGGGTGAATGGTTTCTACTCCCAGACGCCTCAATGGAGTGAGGCACCTGTGTTGAGACAGGCGCCCCAGACAAGGTTGATTCCAGGCACAATCGAAGCAAGCTTCTAGAACTACATATGAAGCGCCTATGTTCATACAGGCGCCCCAGTCAGCTCAGGTGCCCCAGTTGAAGGGATAAGCGCTGGCCAAGTCCGCGGATTGAGTTTCGCACAGAATGGGCCACATGTCAGGTGCCCCCTTCAATACAGGAGCCCTAGCGACCACTATATAAAGGGGTTCACCCCCTTGGCTTCAAACACAACTTTCATCTACGCATTCTTTCAAGCGTTTTGCTCCAAACGCTCTGTGCTGAAGACTCAAGCACCAACGATGACCCATGGCTCCGACAATCTAATCTTCCGGTCATCGGTATAATTTTTGTTTGAGTGCTGTATTTTAAAATTCTATATTTGTACTCAAGTTGTAACAATTTTACGCAATATAGAATTGCCCGTCGTAAACAGTCAAGGGTTGTTTTGCTTTTCCGCTGCGCAAACTACTCTAAGATTTTTTGAAAAATTGTCGATCGATATTTACCCCCCCCCCTCTATCGATTCAAACCGATCCCACAGACTATGTGATGAACCATAATCCCGTGAGTAGACTAGTTCTTGAAGAATTAAGAGGGGATATTCTGACCTTAGTACTAACTGTACAAGAGGATACACCATAAGTTACTGCACCGCGTGTCACAGATGATACACAGGTGGTACCTCGTCATAGTGTGAGGGTTGTTAGTCAACCAGAAGGATTCATGTTATTGGGAGAGTCTTCAGACTCGATCTCTGGCGACCATGAATCAAGATCCCTGGACCTATGACGTGGAACATCCGCTTTGAAGAGATAATCCAGTCATATGGATTTGTTCAAAGGATGGATGAGATTTATGTATGTAAGAAATGTGACGGAAATGTAGTGGTATTCTTGTACTATACGTAGATAATATTTTGTTAGTTGGCAACAATAACAAAGTACTATCAGACGTAAGGGTATAGTTGTCCAAACAGTTGACATGAAGGACTTAGGATAAGTAGGACACATCCTTGGGATCAAAGTTGTAACGCCCCAAATTTCCCTCTCTAGCGTTGTAATAATGGAACATCTGGCTAAGAATAATATTATGATTTTAGTGGGGAAAATTGTGAATAAAGAAATGTTAGGCATTATCTTGACACGTAGTGGATGTGTGATAATTATGCTTATGTATTATATTTAAAGTTATGCTTAATATCCTACACATGTATGAATGAATAATGATATACATATGCATGTGTATGAATTAAATAAGTAGCATTCTCTAGGTGGGCTTTGGTTATGCGGGCTTGAAAAAAAAATAATAAAAGGAAGAGAAAGCAAAAAGAAGAGGAGGTGCCAAGTATTGAACCTTGGACCTCAAAGAAAAGCAAAGCCTTAAGAATGTTCATGTAATCAATTCACCTAGCAAGGGAGTGCTATTAGGAGGAGATGGGAAATTGTAGATGAATAGAAAATAAGTGAAGAGGCACATGAAAATGAAGATGCACCATTGAAAGGGGTGTTTGCCTTTTCACCCCTATAAAAGAGCATGGGGAAAAGAAATGCCCAAGGCATTTTCGCATAGCACAAACCCTCCACTCTCTTCTCACCAAACCTTCCCTCTTCCTCCTCTCCCTCACCAAGACCTAGGGTCTCCTTGCTGCCCCAAAACCGAGCCTCACAAACCGGAAGAAGAAAAGGAGAAGAACAAGAGGAGTACCAAGCCTAAGAGCCCCCTTTCTTCTCCAAAGTCTAGAACACCTTTTGAATTTTTAGCGCAAGAGGTAAGACTCCCTCACTTGCAACATAATAGCCTTGAATGTGTATTTATGATCCCTTATGTTTGCTTGTGATGTTGTGTGGAAAAAAATAGAAGAAAGGCCATGTTGTGTGTTTCGGTCAAGGGAGGTTTTCTCTTTTTCTTGTTATGTTTAAGTTTAGATGATGTTTCTACATGCTTATTGCTACCTTCTTATAGCAGATGAATGATGAATACATGATGTTTGAATGGCTTTCATGATGTAAAGAACCGAGAACCTCTTGACCAAGTGGTGGAGATGGGTAGATGCATGTGTATGGACTAGGGCTTGATCTTATGTGAATTTCCCTTGCTTATGTAATGTTTTAGGTCAAGAATGTTGTGGAATCTATGCCTTATTAACCCTGTAACATTCATCCAGCAACTAGATTTAGGGCTAAAATGGGTCCAAACTACAAATCATGTACCTAAACTAATGTTTAGTAAAGTCTAGACTACCCTTGTACTTGTAAATGATCTCTTATGCATTGTTCCCATGTTACATAAATTTTTATGCTATAATACCCTAGTTGTGAGTTTCGGCCAGCAACAAGAATGAGGGATAAAATAGGTCCAAACCACAATCATGTGCCTAAACTAATGTTTAGTGAAGATTAGACTACCCTTGTACTTGTAAATGATCTCTTGTGTGAAGTGTGCACTTATTTCAATGTTATATGAATTTTATGCTATGAAACCCTACCTATGACATTTCGGCCAGCATGTATTAAGATAGGAAAAGAAAGCTAAAACCAATGTGTTGCCTTGATTAAGACAAATATGTTACATGAATGATGTGTTGATAAGACTAGCATGATGTTTGCTTCACTTGCATGTGTTTAAAGAAAGGTCCTACATTGTCATGCTATTTATGTGAATGATTGTGCCATGAAAGTGTGCATATACTCATGAATGAGTGAATGCCTATAGTACATTCATTATGAAAGAAAGAAAAAGGAAAGAATGCATGTATGTATTTTACATTAAAGTATGGCTTGTACCGAATCTTGAAAAAGATCCACAGTTCTGGACTACCGAAGCTGTCCCTAGGTTGAAAGAGAGTAGACTTAGTAACCCTAGTAGGTCGAGACTAGCTACCTCGCATCTATTTAGGGATGCGCGCAAAGAAAGAATGGGTACAAGCCGGGGACCCCAACAAAGATGATGTATGCTTATGTTAAAGTATAACTTATTATGTTTTCTAAAGAGCATCCTAAATGTTGTTTTGCAATGCATATGATTTATATTTGTATGCATTCATGTACCTTATGTGCCTTACGAGTTTTATGCTATACATGAGATGTTATATGGCTTTCAAATATACGTGACATGTGGATTTAGTGAGTAGGAATGAGCTTACTAAGTTTCGTACTTATAGTTGATTGCTTATGTTGCGGATCAACATAGAAATTACTAAAGGAAGGGAAGCTGCAGGAAGGGCTCGTGTGTGTGGTGGTGACTTGGCTGATCGATCCATTTTAGTGCCATTATAGACTTAGCACTTATGTTTATAAGAAAACATGTTTTACTACCTTATACTTGATACTTGTTAACTCTTTTGGAGTTTATTTAAGGCATGGATGCTACTAGATACTATATGATCTTTATACCCCCTTCTTGTTGCATGTGTTTATAGTTATGTTTTATTTCCGCTGCAATGCCTTAGATTCATATGCAATAATATGTGAAAGTTAAGTAGGAAAAGGTAACGTGCCGCCTTAATGGTAAGGGGCGGGCGTTACAACTTGGTATCAGAGCCAGTTTCCATCTCACTACACACACATCAAGCCTGTCTCCTGCCGCTTCCAAGTAAGAGATTCTTTACTTGCCTTTTTTCATGTTTATATTGATAGTTCATTATGCAAGTATGATCCATGATATATATAATGGAAGCATGATTTTACCTTGGATGAAACTAGGAAGATACCTTGTCATACCTTATGATGAAATGATTTAAGATGCATGTATATGAATAGAAATGATAGTAACCTTATACTAGCCTATGTATTATTTCCTGAAGATAGCATGGCTAGAAGAAGTACCAGAACAAACGAAACTACACCCCAGCCTAACCTAATGCACATAGTCGCAGAACTCCAGCGTCAGATCGCCGAACAACAGCAGACCATCGACACCCTGATGACTCAACAGGGAAATGCTACCACTCCACCACTAAACCAGACTGTGATATCTGTAGCACCCCCGACAGGCCCTGCCACCGGAATGCGACCGGAAGCCTATTTAATCCAGTGGCAGAGGCTGAAGCCGGAGTCCTTCTCGGGTGCTTGCGAGCCATGGGATGCACAGGCCTGGTTTAAGACCGTGGAGAGTACTATGGAGCTGCTAGATTGGCCGGAGCATGAGAAGATAAAATGTGTGTCGTTCTGCCTCTCTGGCGATGCCAGAATGTGGTGGGAGAGGGTCAAGGCTAAGAGACCCATGAACCGGATGAAGTGGACAAACTTTGAGACGGAATTCTTCGAGGAGTTCATCCACATGCGGGTCACCAACAAGCATTATGATGAATTCACGGAATTCCGACAAGGCGACCTATCCGTCAACGAAGCCGTCAAGAGATTCAACCGACTGGCTCGCCTATGTCCTGAGATGGTCAGCACGGAGAAAGAAAAGGTCCGCCTTATGCTGAAGATGGTACGACCGGAGATAGCTCTGAACGTGGCCGGCGGAGTTAACAAACCATAGACCGCCGAGGAGCTGTTCAACAGTGCTTTGATCACCGAGCACTATCTGAACAACATAAATCAGCAAAGGAAGACGCCAACTGAAAGCAAGAGCCAAGCCCCCTCAGGAGGTCAGAAGCCTCAGCACGCGGGTACTAGCTGGAAGGGGGACCGCAATGATAAGAAAAAGTGGAACAATTCTAAAGGCGGCCCAGCAAATAAGAAGCCCAAGTACACCCCGTGCGCAAAATGTGGAAACACGCATCCTGGAGAATGCCGCAAGGGTACAAACAAGTGCTTCACATGCGGACAAGAGGGACACAAGGCCTTCACCTGTCCTGCCAAGGCCCTAGCACCTTCTCAGTAGCAAATACAGTATTAGAATGCTCCTGCACAGCTGCACTATATGCAAGCCGAACTAGGAGGTCCTCAATTAAGTCAAGGCAGATTGGAGGCCCCGCCTGTTACTACGAACGCCAGGGTATTCTCTCTTACAAAGGAAGATGCGGCAAATGTTTCCACCATTGTCACAGGTCAGATAATTATTTACAGTCAGCATGCTACTGCTTTATTTGATACTGGGGCAACACATTCCTATATTTCCATGATACATGCTAAGAAGATAGACATACCCATACAAGTTCTAGACAGCAAGTTTTTAACAACCCTGCCTTCGGGAGAAACAATGGCATCCACCCACCAGTTGCGTGCCATACCAATCAGAATCGCAGAAAGGGAACTCTATTGCGACTTGATAGTACTCAACATGCAAGACTTTGATGTCATACTAGGTATGGATTTTCTAAGCAAATACGGTGCTTCCATCGAGTGTCGTAGACGCAAAGTGGTCTTCCAGCCCGAGGCAGAACCCATGTTCGAATTTATTGGAGAGCCAAGGAAAAGAACCGAGAAATTCTTATCGGCTCTCAAGGCGCAGAAGATGTTGGACAAGGGATACACTGGTTTTCTAGCACATGTGGTCAGTACGGGTCAGGCAACGGACCAGAAGCTAGAAGATGTTAGAGTAGTATGCCATTATCCAGAAGTATTCCCAGATGAGTTACCGGGGTTAGCCCCTGACAAAGAGGTTGAATTTGAGATCGAACTGGTTCCTGGTACAAATCCGATCTCCAAGGCACCCTACCGTATGAGCCAGCTGAATTGAAAGAACTACAAGGACAACTACAGGAGCTACTCGACAAGGGACTTATTCGTCCTAGTCACTCTCCATGGGTGGCTCCAGTATTATTTGTCAAGAAGAAGGATGTCACTATGAGCCTGTGTATAGACTACAGAGCGCTAAATAATGTGACAATCAAGAACAGGTATCCCCTTCCAAGGATAGATGATCTGTTCGATCAACTAAGAGGAGCCACCGTCTTTTCAAAGATTGATCTCAGGTCTGGCTACCATCAAGTGAAAGTAAAGCCAGACGATATCCCAAAGACGGCTTTCCAGACCAGATATGGACATTATGAGTTCGTCGTTATTGCCCTTCGGAGTGGACCAA